>JAOUZG010017606.1:4786591-4889990 GCA_026289955.1 Argiope argentata | reverse complement strand
TGAGTGGCTGTGGATTTATGATATCCCTTCACATAGGTAGTACCATATATTTGAACTATGATTTAGAAAAGAAAAAAATAAATATCTAAAAATGTTAAATTTCTTATATGCTGGCAGAAATTATAATAACAAGGTTGCACCAACAGTTATAACTGTTACTTGGTTTTCACCTTCCTTGAATTTTACCAAATAAATGGTTCTCTTTAAGTAGTTGTAGATTTATTATGTTTCTTTACATATGAAGGATCACATAACTAATTTATGTTTCATGAATGGATAAACTATTTTCTATTAACCAATTTTGTATTAAAGATTTAAATCTTGATATCAGTGCTATTACATGTAATTTAAAAAGTGCAAAGATGATTCTTTCTTTAAATTTTGGCAAAAATTATGAGGAACTTAAAAAAAAAATTGTGTTTGTTCAGAGTGGAAATGTATTTCAATTTAGATGTTCAAGGTTGATAATTATTTTCATTTGTTTTGGAACATTTTTTCCTCAAAGTTCGTTTATTGGAGAAAGGTTTATCCTTTTATAATTAAATTAATTTGGAACTATATTTCAGAATGTTAAAATGCATATAAATCATTTTCCCCCTAATTTTTGTAAATCACTGAGAACATACTTTTAAAAAAATGATTTTTATTACTTTTTATATTCAGCTGATTCTATGCTCTTTCAAATAAATATTCTTGGTAAAATCTTATTGAACTATCTCATTATACATTATATTCTGAAAAAAAAATTAAAAAGTGATTTAAATTTGTGGAAAATAGGTCTAAATCATTATGGATGCAGAATTATTTATATTATAATAATTTTACTAGGACTTATTTAGCTATAGTAATTTTTATTTAACTAAAATAACTCATAGAAAATATTTCATTCTTTCTTAACTTGAAAATTTTCCAATAATAAAGTATTTCTATGAAAGCATTAAAGGACAAGTTATGCAATGCTATTGCATTTAGTTTTGCTTCACTGTTCTTTTCTGCTGAATGTAAAAGCATTTTACTTCATATTATATTTGCGTGCTAAGTGAATTTGCTACTGGTTTGTTTTAATAGATTTGTTATTTCCACTTATAGGATTGGAAACATGACAAATTTAGGGGCAAATGGATCTAACCTTGATGCTCTTACCCAGGCTTATAGTGGCATTCAAGGAATTCAGCCATTCACAAGTGAGCTTTACTACTACTACATGATGTAATGTAATTATGGATGCAAAGCATCTTGCAAATAATTAATTTGAGAAAACTTGGGACATTTGCCTTTTATTTATTTGCAAATTATTATATCTTAAATACTAGTTTTCATTTAATTTTGTACAAATTACTTGTGATTTTTGTAAAAGTTTTGTAAAGTATTTTTGAACATAATAAAAATGCAATGCATAAGAATATGTGCATGACTTGCTGTTTTTCATAATATAGATATTTTCAGTAAGCAAAAGTAATTTTGAATGGGACTTACCATTTATTAATATAATTCAAGGTCATAATGATGAATGACAGATTCATTTGAATCTTAGAAAATATGTTGTAAAATTTTATTTGCATTCCTATAATTGAAACATTTGTTTCTTTGGGGAATTGGAAAACTTTGTTTTTCTTAATCTTTGTTCATTTTTTAAGAAGTTCAAAAAATTTTAATTGCTTATTCACTTCCAAGCTGCTAAGAAGGGGAAAAAAAGAAGTAAATTCAATTTCTAATTATCCTTATCTTTTCTTATTGCTTCTGTTGTAATGGCTTATATATTTTTTAATATTTGATAAAACAAAAATATATATTCTTTTTAGAAAATTCTTAAGATTTTTATTGTATTTTCTTTATTCTGATTGCTAATACATTTATTTTCTACTTCTATATTAGTTATATTTATTATTTTTGCTTGATTTTATCTGTTATTGTATTTTAATTTTTTGTTTTTATTGGCTTTTCTCTCTGTCTCTCTTTGCATTATTTCTTTTCTAGACTCTTGTCTTATAAATTTAATAGTAGCATCAAAATATTTTAAATTATTAAATAAGAAATAGTATATTTTAACTTTTTTTGGTTTTATATCTTAGTTGCAATTGTTAACATTTTAACCAGTTAACTGCATGTTCCGTATACACACATTAATCCAAATTTTTATTTTGTTTCGATCAATGTGTGTATACATTGAGCTAAATAAATAACAATTCAATATGAAAACTCAAAATTTCAGTAAGACCTTATAGTGTAAATGTCATTTAGTGCTATTTTTCCAATATGGTACCAGTATTCATGCTATGAAGTTAAAAAAAAAAATGTTTAAACGGAATTCTTTTGTATAGAAATTATCCTTCATTCAATGTATTGCTTTTTACAAAATGAGTTGATTATTTTTCCCAATAAAGCATGTGACAAATATATTAAACTGCATGAACACTTCTGATTCATCATTACAGAGTCATGCTTACAAATTTCTAAAAGGAAAAGGGAAATCTGCAAAGCCAGCATGTCTCTTCAGTAAACATTTTCCCAGTTTTATACCAACTGTGCCATCAATATTTTGTTTGCTTCTTTGGCAATTTTTAATTTATTGTAACAATACCTTTGCAACAACAAAGTTTTAATTTTTATATTGTAAAAGGGGGGTGCTTTTTATAACTTTTTTAGCCAAGTTTGTTATGCAACTATTTATATTGTGCTTAATGTGTAATCACTTCATCACTTGACATCATTACATATTAAAAATTTAATTTTAATTAAATTTTGGATTAATGTTAAGATTTAATTAACGATTAATTAAAAATCCGATTTAATGTGCACTCATTTGCATTGTATGGGAAGACTTTAAAATAAATTTTGCAGTTAACTGGTTAAGCATATTTTTAACATATAAATGAAAATTAAATTTATGTTGTATAATATATAAATTAAGTTTAATAATTTATAGTTGTAGGAAGTGAAATCCTGAAGAATAATTTAATCTTACTTTTGTATTTTCAGCTAAAATTGCTTTTTAAAATGTTTTTATATTTTTTACAATCTTTAGAATTTATAATTTTTGAGACTTTTTACTTAAGAATATATGTTTTTCAATTAGAAATTAAATTGTATTTTTTAAATATAAAATTGCCGTTATGTAAAAACATATTTTGTAAAACGAGCTCAAAATATTTTAATTGTATTAATTTTATATTAATATTAGAAAGATATTTACTTCTTAAATGTTAGTGAAACTTTCTTTGACATATGTAAGAAGTAAAATATAGAATGTGAGAAGTGGTATGAAGTTATACCTGAATCATCTTTCAGTAAGATTATTATATATTATTTTCAAAATTTTATTTGGAAGTTGATCAGCAAAATATTTTATTAATGTAATTGTGATTATCATATTTGACTGCTATCAACTTGTGTCAAGCAAAACTATTGATGATTAATTTAATTTTGTTAATTCTCTAATATAGTAAAATGTCTATTATTCAGCAAAGGACTCATCCATTTTTTAATTAAAAATTAATATATCTGCTTATAGGGAAAAAATTTATAGAGGAAAACAATTAAATCTTATTTATTTTTGCCTTCTCTTAGTGCATTTGTAATTCTTTAAGTTTTAAACTTTTATGATGTGGACTGAAAAACTCTTCATCATTGCATATCATTTTTCTGCACAACAGAATTGTAACCATCTTTGGGTTCTCCCACATCTGAATGGAAATGAGAACAAAATTTTAAATAGCATTGTTCATTATTTTGAAGTGTAAAATATAGTTTTTAAAAAATTTTACTTTAGATTTATTTTATGTCATATATAGGGAAGAATTTCTTTGAAATCTCTCAGTAATATGTTCAAATTTCTTTTCTTTATTTTAAATTTAAAGTAATTGTTGTTGTTTTTTTCACTATCTACCATCAGAATCTGTTTATATAATATAGACCTTCAAATATTTCAAGTATATTACAAAAATATTGTGTAATGCATCACTTTATTAGAATCATTCAACATCATAGTGTTGGAAAGAATTACAAAAAAGTAAGTTGTTATAAATGATATAATTATCGTATTATGTTGTCGTATTGTATTTCAAATGAATCTGCACTTTTTATGTGAACTTAATGAAACTTTTTATTTCTGCACTTCCAGTAAAAATATCAGTGTTCTTTTCTTCTTCTATCGAAATTATAGAATTCAGATTCTTTGATGAGGTATTTCTGAATTATACTTGCATGTTCAATTTTACTTTTAATGCTATTTCAATGAAACAGTTCAGATAAACTGTCTTATTCGTGATTGCTTATCACTGTTTTCCCTTGTTCACTTCGTTTTTAAAAGTGTAACTTCTAACATGCACTTCCTTTTAATTCTGATTTGCTTTTTCCAAAACTTTCGTTTTTTAAAAAATCTGATTTATCTTTTTTTCAAACTGATTTTTTTCCCTCTTGATTCTTTGTTAATGACATACTAAGCTAATTTCAGTTGTAACTTTTTACTTAGTCAAAAGTGACTACAAATTTTACCGATTATCTGTTTATTTTTAGCATTTAAACTTCCAATCTTGGATAAATTTTAACTGATTTGTTAATAGTGAATTTTGGAGATTGTTTTCTTATACCTGAAGAATGTAGCTGTCAACTTAAATAGATCAGTAATTGGAAGATTTCATTGTAAAGAACTACAAAATGAAACGTGAGGTGAGGATTATCATATCTAAATTTGTCCAGTTGAAGAAGTGTTTGAGAGAAAACTGTTAATAAATGTTAATAAAATTATTCATGTTTACACCATCTTGAACTCATGTATTCTTTGAAACTTGGAAGGAATTTCCATTTATCTTTTTTTTTTTCCACTTATAATTTTGTTAATTTTTTTTTCTCCCTTCTTACAATTTTTGTAGATTCATTTATAAAAATTATAGTTATTTCTTGAATTTAATTCTTTTTATCTTTATTGAATTGTTATTAGTTAAAAATTTTGTGATCATTAAGTAGCATAAGTTTATTAATCTCTATCTTAAAGCTTTTTCCGTTCTCTCTTTACTAGATATTTTTAATTGTTGATTTATTTTGTATTTATTATATATTATATATCAATTAACACTATGATATGAATATTGCATGAATCATGCAAAGTAAAAATATTTAAATGTGTTCTTTCTAATGTCACTATTTTAAAATTAATTATAATTTATAAAATTTAATTATCTGCCTGCTTGTTTCTATCAGAACTTTTTATCCGTTGCTTTTATCTAGATTTACTTGCTTTATCCTTTAAATCACAGCATGAATTCTGTGACTTTAATTTCCATTTTTCTTCTCTTGTTATGAAATTTTTTAGTTGTTAAATATAAATTACTGTTCTAAAAAGTGATAGTATATTCATTATTAAAATTAACTTGAGTAGTTTAACTTTAGTAATTTTATCTGTTTTTGTGTAATGTATGAAGATTTCTTGCTGTTTTTACTTAAAAATTGAAATGTATTCTCAGATACATTCCCTCCTGTTGGTCTCCAGCAACCTCAAAGTTCTCCTGGAAAACAACTGGAAGGTAGGATTTTCTTTGATTCATAAATTTTTATATTCACTCTCTCATATGCTTATGTTGTTTTAATGCATTGTATTTCCAACTAAGCAACATTTTGATTCATTTAATGTATGTAAATAAAAGTTTGAAATTTTTCTATGAAAACAAGGGTTGCTTTGTTTAATATGTTAAGCATAATTACAATTTAATCTTATGACAGTTATTTAATTTTCATTGTTAATCCTCAATGACACTTTGATACAATAATGTCTTGAACTATATGTGCTAATATGTTGTTAAGAATTCTAAAATGCTCTGTTTATAGTTTGTACTAAAATTTCTTTAAAAAAAATAGTTTTTAGATTATTTTTCTTAAAGAAAATCTAGAGTTATTTTACAATTTGTAATTTTTGTGCTTTAACCCTCCTAGAAAACATTTATTTTAATTTATGGCATTCACTTCCAAGTAAGAAGTTTTAAAAGTGTGTAAACCTATATAGATATAGATATGTGATCACATCTTTTGTTGCTATTAAAATCAGTTGAAGATAATTATTGACGGACACCAAGAAAAACTAAGAGCTCATGCAGGAATAACCTAAAACTAGGAAGAAATTTCTTGATTGTATTTAGCACTGATGCTGTTCCATTAATCACCTTATATCTTTTTTTTTCTTTTTGTTTGTTGAAAACTTAATGAACAAACTGGTATCAAAATGTTTATCAATGTACCATAAATAAAAAATAATTGTATCCACTTAATTTTCTAAGGATTTGTTTTTGAATTTATTTGTTTTTGTTATTACACTTTTGTTTTGTTTACATCAAATGTTTTTTTTTATTTTATTTAGATTTCATTTTTATTTTGTTCTAAAGTTGGGCTAATATTTTTCTTTAGGGCCAGAAGGATCTAACCTATTTATATATCATTTGCCACAAGAGTTTACAGATTCTGACTTAGCACAGACATTTTCTCCTTTTGGAAACGTCATTTCTGCTAAAGTGTTCATTGATAAACAGACTAACCTTAGCAAATGCTTTGGTAAGTAGTTAAATAATCAAATTATTCTTATATCTAATGCTTTGATGCCAAATTTTAAAGTTTTGGGACTGATTTTTAATTCCTTAGATTGCATTGAATTAGAAAAGTAACCTTCTACATAGTGTATACTGTTCACCAGTGGATATGTGTTGTTAAGAAATAGAAACACTGGTGAAAGTGGAAGGTTTATTTTACTTCTAGCCTCTAATTAGTTTCTACTTGCTTGGATAGGTTTTTTTAAGCTTTGAGCACTTTTTTCAATGTGGCTTCAGTTCATGCATTTTGGAGCATTTCATATACCTCTCTTTGATAAAACATTGGAAAATTCAACCTTCAAAATTACATGCAAGTTTTTCAAAATAATGAACTCTATAAAGAATCATATTTTTCATGTAACAAAATTTACAATATTTTTGATATTGTGATAGGTTTAAGAGTTAGTTATTAAGTTGTTAGTTTGTTACATGACTTGCAGATAATTAAATTTTTGGACAGGACATTCTTGAGTATATGTTGCAAGATTGCAAAATTTATTGCACCAAATTAAAGTATCAGTCATCATTATCAGTTGCTATGAAAATAAAGCAGATTTTTAGACCAAATTGTTTCAGGTTTCATGATATTCAAGAATATACATGTGGTCAGTCCGGCTACAATAGAATAATTTATAAATTTATTTATCTTGAATATTGGAACCATAAATGAATAAATTCTATAATAATTCAACTAAACAGATTTCTCTCCAAATTACAGCTGCTTTTTATTGTTATTATTTAGTTTTATATTTTCATTTTATTTATTTATATATTTATTTTTGTACATTCTCTTGTTTTAAATTATCCGCTGTATCAACACCTGTAAATTAACAAAAATTTCTCTTAGCAACAAAGCTTGCACATGAAAATTACTTATTTACACAAATTTTTCCATTTATTTTTAAAGTCCCAAACTGGACCTTCAAATCAAAATTAAGTTTCATTTTAAAAACATGTAAATTATGCATTTTTTGAGGCAGTACTGAAATTATATTATTAGTATTTGTTTGGAATGCCAACAGTGTGAATCACAAAGGAAAACATATTAATTTGATGTCTTAATTCAATAACAAAATTGTATAAGTTTTAATTCTCTTTTTTAATAGTTTGAAAGTAACTGCTATAATTTTATCTTGTGTTTTTTGAGTAACCAATTTGATGCCATCTATTTGACTTTTGGTAACTTATAAAACTTTGATATGTTTCTGCATTTGGCATGTAATTTTTTGAGGGGGGGCAAGGCTATTTCTTTCTAATTTTGTAAATCTACTTAAGGAAAAAAATTAATTATATTTTATGTGCTTTAAATATTTTGTACTATTATAAATGTTTTACTTGTATATCATCTATCTAATCAACCTCTTAATTTTATTAGTTAATCAAATTTATATTGTCAAATAAATGTACAATGGGGGGGGAACAAGAATATGCATATAGTTTAAGAATTCAATCTTAGTGCTCCATGAAAATATTCAATATACAAAAGTTTAAATGTTAAAAATTGATATGAGGTGTAAGATATTAAATTAGTGATAAAAAATTATTTTAACTTATTTATAAAATAAAATTCAAGACATGGAATTTCAGAAAGCAGTATATGGCAAAAAACTAATTAATTATCTTTTATATTGCTGTAAATGTAAAAGAATTTGTATCTTACAAATTATTTATTTTGGCACCATGTGAATTTCAAATTGTCTGGCAAAAATATAAGTGTTGGAAATATTCATCACTGCAAAATTTTGAGTTAGTTCAGAACTGTGCAAAGTCAGTGAATTTTAATTTTTTAATTATTCCATGTAATATTATTCTATTCTGTGAGTGTATAACTTAAATATAGCTCTTTTCTTAAAAGTTATTTCAAAACTAAATATTTCAGTGCTTTGCTACCGAAATTCTTAGTTATTTTTTAAAGAAAAAAATCCAGATGTAAAATAAAATAAAACTTAATATTATAAAAAAATGTAAAACAAAATTAAACTTTCAGTTAATTTTTTAAAAAGATATTTACTCATTAAAGCGACATTAGTTATCAACATTTTTCAAAATAATTTAAATGTTCTTGAAATTACGTTTGACAACAGAATCAAATATAATCATTGCACTTAACGTGTTTCTTGCATATATTAAGTTTTATTTTATTGTAAAATCAATTTTACAAATTTTGACTTTTTTGTTGTTTTAGATATTGATTGCTTTTTAAATTTAAATTATTTCCTCATTCTATATATCAAGCAAAAATGTTACTTTTCCAGGTTTTGTGAGCTATGATAACCCAAGCAATGCCCAGGCTGCCATCCAGTCTATGAATGGGTTTCAAATTGGCATGAAACGATTAAAAGTGCAACTGAAACGTTCAAAGGACGCTAGCAAGCCATACTGAATGTTGATCAATTACCGAGCTTGCATGCAGATTTCCTACTGCAAATGTGTGTGTATATTCGAAGATTTTTATCCTGTCATTACTCTTTGTTTAAATATATGTTACAAAGTATATATTTCTGTTAAGAAAGTATATTAATATTATCCTGAAGCATCCATGAAGAGGTTAAAAGCATACTCATACAGCATCTTTTGTGAATACTATGTGGATATGTATTTCTGTTAGTATTGTTGTACAACATCATATCAAAGTCTGTTTTATCCTGGTGAAGTAGAATTTGTATATTATTATTATTATTATTCCTCCCTTATGAATGAAATTATAAATGCATGTTTTTAAAAGTTGAGAATGATATAAAATGAATTTTGTTTTTCGTGCCGTCAGTTATTGTAAAAAAATATTTTTTTTGTTTTTATAGTGTTTTATGATGGTTGTGAAACAGCCACAAAAAATATATGTAGTATATATACAGATATATATATATATATATATTTAATATATTTTTAAACTGCTGATAATGAAATTTTTGCTTGTTTTTCTTTGTTAAATAGGGAGGGAATTTTTATAATAGAATTTTATCTTGCATAATTTTTTTTTCAAGTAGTAGTGTTTATGGTTGTGAAACAGGTTCCATGGAAGCAGTACACCTGTAGCGTAGTTTTATAAGAGACAGAAACTCTTTGGATAATTGACAAAGTGCCTCGCTTCTCTTGAAGGTTGCTTCCTCAAAAGACAACTAGCATTTACGTGGGAACGCCCAATTTTTTGTTTTTCACCATTTCTCACTTGTTATTTCCCCCTCACACCCGCAGACAGATTTTTCTATCCAAATCATGGATGCTTCTAGGGCTAATAATAGGTTCACTTATATTGCATTTTGTTTCATAGTCTTGTAAATTTTTTTGTGAGTATAAAAAATAATAAGTTTAGTATATGTATGTTGTATGGTATGTTCGGTTGCTTTGTTAATTTGTGTGCAGTATTATTTTATTTTTATTGTAGTCTCATCAATACTGTTAATTTTTTTAACTGCACCAAAGTGTGGTGTGTCTTTTTTGAAAAAGCATTTTTTCGGGAATTATTGGTACATGTAAAAGAGACTTAGTTTTAGCACACATATATCATTGTTTTGTTTTTACTTGATATATAAACAATTTGTATTCAATCTCGTCCAATTGTACAGTTTCTAAATCGTGCAAAGTATATTAAAATAAAATAGGATTGACTGCTCACCGCTAAATCCGACCAAGATGCGATCTCTCGGTATCAGATGCAATTTTAATCTGTGAGGAAGTTGTTGTGAACTGTCTCTCCTTTATCTGTGTAGAATTATATCATTTTTTGAAAAAGTGGTTTATAGATATAACTCTTATTGTAACCCAGTATTATAAGACTGCTCTGCATGGGCTGAGTGTTTTAAATAAAATGTAAAAATAATTGTGGACTTATTCTAGTCCAAGTTTGTCATCCGATCTGTGTGTTTCCTGGAAAGGAACCAAAGAAAAACAATTTGTAAAGCATGTATTTACTAATATATCTGCCTTAATCTTGTTTGGCACTAAAAGAAATTTATGTACCAGACAACAAAAAACTTATATATGTCTATTTACTGGTGTAACAAAAACATAGTGATTTAAAGAAAATTTGTCTATATGTAGTAATGTGGCTAAATGTCTTGTCATACAGCACATATTTTGCATGGAACCTATGCTCACTGTCAAACTGTCCTTATCTGGTGTCTTTGTCTGCTGCTTTGTGCACGATCTGTGTGTAACTGTCTGTCCTGTGACTTGCATCAGAGCTCATATTTTACATCACTCTGTGATTCGTGATAACTGCTGCCCAACTACAAAATGTGGGTGCCAAACGATTATTAAAATAAATGAAAACGAATAAACATATGCAATGATTCTTAGCAAAAAATATGGAATGATTGAAAAAATGTTTATTTTGTCAAAAAAAAAATTGAAAAAGCAGACTTTAAAAATGAAATTGTGTTTGATGAGTTTTTCAGTGCATTGTAGCTGTAGATTAAGTTATTATTGAATTTTGTTTATAAAAGCATTTAAAATCTTTGTTTTGCTGTTTGTTGTTATGAAATTTTAACTGTTGTGTCATAATAGTGTTAAAAAAACGGGTTTGCAGTACAGAATTTACTAATATGCTGTTGTGTAGCGTTGCTGTCCACTGTGTTTCTTGTGACTTGTGGTCACAATTCAGTGCAAGTGAACACCTTTTGTACACATATAGTATACTTTTTTAAAAATTCACAGAAATTCGTGATTTTTACTTAATGATTTGCTGTTCATTCTTTTACTTGATGATAATTTGTTGTTGATTTTAAAAGATATATATATTTTGGTCATTTAAATAGCTCTGTGATAAGTGAGAGGTGAAGTACTTACTCTTTGAAATCTAAGTTTGAGATTTTTTTAGTAAGTCCGTTTTCTGTCAAATTCATGAAAATGTCTTTGATGAGCAGTCTTGCATCATTTTGTCTGGGTTGTAAAATTTATATACAGATTGTTTAATTTCGATTTTATTATTGGGTTTCGAAGAAGATGGGCTTCTTGAAGGAGATCATATGGAGCTGCAGAAGGATTGCTGTCCACATGTGGCTTTTGAGAACATATCGTCAACAGTATCCAAATTGCTGCAGCTATTACCTATTAGATTATAGGAAAAGATGATAAAAAAAATTTTTGTTAACTAAAATTTTTTATAATCTTTTGTTAAAAGAGAATGATTTAACAAATTACGCTATGGAGTTTGGGAAATTTTCATTAATAAAACAAATAAGTAGTTTCTTTTTTTCAGTTGTCTTTATTTTGTGTCATACATTTCATCTGACATCATTTCATAAAACAATACCAGAAAACTGCAATGGTTGTGATTTTTTACTTTCTCCGGAATATCAAAAAGTTAAATATAAATATTGATCCTAAATTAAGAAACCTCTTAAAATCCACTATTTGAATTGCATTTAAATTATGATCATAATTTTAATTGGGTGCAAAAAGATTTCTTGATCAGCTTTATTCTAACTAAACAATGCCACAGAATGAAGGATAGTGAGGAAATGAAAGTCAATAATGCTTCAATGTAGAGCTCATCTTAAGAACTGACATTAAGACTTCAATATCAGTCTTTCTACAAAACTTCATACTTGTTTAATTTTCCCTATGAAATAGTTCTTGGCGAGTGTTCATTGTCTCAAAAAAGAATTTTATTTCCATATATTGTTTGGTTAAAATTTACATGGAACATAATATATATTTCACCCGAGATGACTGATCAATGAAAGATGGCATTGTTTACCCCTAATCACAATATCTTTAAAAAGTAGTATAAATGTACTTTGTTTTTCTTCATGACATCCAAAGGAATCTACCTAATATCCTGAATTTTTACAATAATTGCTATTATAAACTAAAATAACTTGCAGTTCTATCACCATTATAATTTGTTGTACATGTAACACTGTATGTAAATGTGACATTATATTTAACTAAGCATTAGTCCAATTTATGAAAATCCTAAATTTTGAGCAAATACAAGCAGGCTTGCTTTATTTTAATAAATATGTAAGCATGCATACACAAAGAAACTTTTTTATGTGTTTGTTCTTAATATTACTTGTCTTGTCTCTAATTCAATAATCTTAGCTGCATTAATTTTATCTAACTTCTATTAATAAATTGTAAGCAAAATAAATGGATATTTATTCTTTAACGAAACATTCTGTTAATGTCATTTATATCATAAAATTGTAGAAATTGAAAGAAAAAAATAAGAAGATGAATATCTGTCAATGGAGGTTCTACATACCAGACTGAATTAAAACTATCAACTTTAATACAAACTAAAAAATAAAATTGCACTTAACATTTTTTTTTCTGAGATTTTAATTTAAAATTTTGGTGACTTGCCTCGAAAAGAAAAATCATTTTTAAGGAATCTCAAAATTTAAAGAAAATAATACTGATTTATTTATTGCTCCGTTTTTACAGAATTTTAGTAATTGTAACTTTTTTCCATATTAAGTGTAAAGAAAGTTTTGTAATCGTCAAAAAATTGGATTTAAGACAAATCTAAATTTCAAACCACCATGAGTTCCATATTTTCAGTATCATGCCCATCTGTGAACATGTCTCATGAACACAGTGAGATAAATGAGAAGAAATTGGGGTATGGACTTTTTACAGAATGTTTTCTTTTGAATATTGAAAGTTATCTGGTTATTCATGTGCAAATGAACTGGTAGATAAAATTTGGTATGCAGGGTTAGCATCTAAATGCAAATCTATTAAAGGATTGACCATCTGTTGGTCTATACCTTCGCGTATATGTATGCACAATAAATCCTAAATACAATGTATGAAAATTATAGTCCCTCTTCAAATTTTAATTTCAATCGGTTTAACAAAAGGCATGCAAAATACATAATTGTTCATTAGATTCAGTAGAATTGCGTATTATATTCCGTAACATTCTTTATTTACGGACCCTGAAATCCTTATGAAAATAAAAACTAAAAACTGAGTTTTATTATGCTGAATCGGAGAAATTTTCATCGAACAATTCTTTTGAGATATTGCATAAATAATTAAAAATCTAAGTTCACATTATAAGCGAGCCGACAAAAAAAAAAAAGAGGTGCGTAGTACAATGAATTGGACAGTTGAAGAAATTTATAACAGTTTTTGGCGGATTCGAAAGGGGGAGGGCGATCCTAGGGCCGAACTTGCGACATTTTGGTTTGTAACCAAGTAACATAACCACAATACAAAAGTAATTACTTGTATACTGTAGATGATATCTGGCTTATGAAGCTTTCACCACGAATATATGATTATCAAAATGTGAAGCTTAAAAACATTTTGCTAAAGAAAGTATGAAACAGACCAAGTTCATGTTTCTTTGATATTTTGATGAGCAGAATATATGTATGTCTATTAAAATAATATGGATTCGATCTCTGACAATTTGATGGAACCATGGATATAAATGACTCGTCTAAACGACTCAAACGAAGTTAAATATAACCGATATCGCTAATAATGCTTTCCTCATAGACTGGGCGTTCCGGCTCAGCAGTTGTTCTGTGCTCCCCTGTAAAGCCAATTCCAATGACCCATTGAATCTTCATGCAAGCCACATGCTCCCCCACTCTAACCCTCTTCGGGTCTTTTGACGATGCCTGTGGACGCGTCTGAAATTACCTGCAAATTGTCGCTAAAGTGTCCAGGCATCAATGTAACCTGAGAAGCCGCAAGAGGGGTTTCGACCGGTCGTTGGAACGTCACTTAAAAAGGGGTTGTAAAAGGGTGACGCCTGACGTAGCAAGGTCGTACTCTTGGCTATAGAAGACGTTACTGAAAAAACAAGACATGCTAACTCGACTTATATCGCCGACAGATAACTGTCAGCGGATTTGTAAAGTGCTGTAAGTCACAATAACACAGCGAAAAAATATTTCAAAAGAAATTTTGTCACTGAAAACGCGATTCTTTAAAATAAGAAGTTTATCTTTAAATATTTATAATTTTTTTTATTATTTATTGGCGAATCTTTTTCGATGAATGACTTGTAAGACACGGGATAAATATATATTAAAGCAAATTATTTTTCATCAACATGAAAGTGAAGCCTAATAATCAGTTATGAGGAAAAGCGACGAAAAATAAATAAAGAGCTTCGACTCGGGCAATGTTTAGCTAATTTATTAGCCAAATATGAACATTACAACATTTTTTTTTAAAAAAAATTGGGAGGCAAATCTGCTTGTTTATTAAACTTTTGACGCTAAATTTCATACTTAATAAATATTTATTAATGCGAAATTAGAGCCGCATTTTGCCGACCACTGGACTAGGTGAAAGGGGAAGGAATGTCAAGCGGCGTTCACACGACCCATCGAATCTTTTTACCCTTCTTGCGGTTTCTTGGGGTGCTTTGACGTCTGTGGACGCGTCCGAAGTTTTCCCGCAAATTGTCTGTAAAATGTCCAGGCATCAAAGGACCCCAAGAGGGGTAAACCGGGGGAACGCGTAGCCCGTCTGAAAATCCGCAGGTCGTAAGAATGAGGCTTTACACAGCTGTCTGACGCCAAGTTATCCACCGATAAAGTCAAATGAATGAAACTTTGCACCACGTTTTCCGCTACTGAATAGTGCACAAAGTTTTGTACTGGTCTCCGATCAGTCCCAACTTACGTATTGCCCATCCATTAGAATACGTCTATGTCCGAATATTCAATAAATCTTATAAAACGGTTTAATTGCTTTACTTTAATTTCTTAGAAGACTATATTGAAGCAATTTAGTTTGGAATTAAAGCTATAACTACGACATCTGCCAAATATACACACATAGTATATACTCAGGCCATTCTAATTGATTTATGCTTAATAACCTATGTCGAACTCTGGAGTGAAGGAATAAATATTCATTCTAAGAATATTAAGGATATGCCGCAAAAATAAAATTTTGGTGTGTAGCGAGTGAAGGTCGCGATACGAACCTTCGACGCTTGGGCCTGTAGCCAAGTAACATAGCCACTATACCCAAAGTCGATTTCTGTATCGTAGATGTTAGTTGGCTTATAAGACTAACGCTACATAGTGTTTATCTTTCTTTTATAAAACCGAATTTGACAAGTTCATATTAAGATAAAGGTGTTTGCAATTTACTCCTATTACGCTATTAAACCCATTATAAATAATGCTCGCATATATCTTAATTACTAGTAAGGAATTCAACTGAATTCGTAGAGAAATGCAATTTTTCACTAAAAAGGTGGCGAATTTCCAAGGATTAAAAATAGATAATTTCCAAACGCTGACTGTTTCAGAACAATACTACAATTTAGACAACACTGGCCTATTTCCAAGTCTTGAGTCAACTTTTATTTTTCTTTCTTTTCTCAGAAACGTGCAGTTTTATTTCAAATACGAAAACCCCTTTTGTTCATGTGCCAATTAATGCCGATTTCCTCCAAATAGTGGAACAGTGCTTAATTTTTACCGAGAATTATTACATAAAATACAAAATAAGTTACTCAAAATAAAAAAAATGAAGAAAAAATTAAATAAAAACGTGCCAAAGAATTTCCAAGAAATGATCTTATATTTAACATGCACCATCCCTCTGTAGAGAATAGTCCAAATTCATAGGCTCAGGAATCTGGAATAACACTTGCAACATAATTTATATTCCAATTCCTTTAAAAACACACATTATAAAAAGGAATGTCTTGTATTTATTTATTTAGTGAACCATAATTTGACCTTGCTGCTTATTGAGTAATTCAAGCAATCCATATTTAATTTTAATGGTTTCTTTTAACATTCATTCTTACTTTTATTAAGGCTATATATATATATATATATATATTAAAAAAAGACAAATAGCCAGGTTCATCTCTTATACAATTAAACATTTAGTTCCTAGATATACGTGGATATTTGTATTAAAACTGAAATCAAATTTTTTTAGGATTCACGCATAGATATTGAGGTTCGATTTACGATGGATTTCACTAACGCACCGAAAATGATATACAAGATACGTTATTTTCAAATTTTGTTACAGAAAAGGATTCCAGGACATCTCTAATACAACCCAACACATTTAATATTGTTGAATGTAAAAATACACAAATAAATTCAGAAACGGTGTAGTCAGCTGCCCTTCTCCTAATACTATTACTAACTCAGAAGTTTATAGGAATTTTATATTATGAGAAGTTTATAAGAATATAAAAGCACACGAGTTACACCATTGATAAAACGGAATTCTAGATCGTCAAAGTTAATGGATTCGCCGAGTTGTTGTATATTCGAAACACGCAACTATTATCGTAAAAAAAATTTAATATATGTTGAAATGCACAGCAAATTACATGTATCGTTATTGTCGTTAAATTTCTTCTACGCTGTAAAATCTAATATAACACATTTCTCTTCGACGAAACTTATGTAAACGTTATTTTCTGCAAAACACACTAATTATCAATCTCCATTAGAAAGGAACAAATTTACTTTCGACAAAATATACATAGGTGCACACTTATTCAAATTTCGGGGCCTTAGAGCCTTTCTGCGTGCAATCAATGATTCAGAAGACCCGCTGAATAATTTAATATTAATAAGAGCGTTAGTATTTATTCTTTGCAATTTGTTTTTTTTTTAAATCACCAAATTTTCCTTGATGTAAATAAGAAATACTTATGTAGTTAGCGACACGTGGGACGGGATTAGTTTCTAATCGCATCACATATGACGGCCAAAAATCAATCCTTTGGGACAAATACCGAGTAAAAATAACACCAGCCCATCTTCTAAATTCCAAGCAAGTATATTAATTTAAAATATCACAACACATACCGTTAACTGCATACTCTACAATTACTCATCAGCAGTTTTTGTCGAAAGACTGAAGTGAAATCACAAAGTGCAGTTACGTAACTGAAATCAAAACGCCATTTTGTAACCTTGACGCGTCATTCTTGTACCGCACATACCAATATTCTGCTTAAAATTTCAATTCCATTCTCTTTACAAAAAAATAAAAAGAATTGACTTAAAACGATTATTTATTGCATCTGTTTCCTGGTTGATTTTTTAAGCTTTAAATTCCGATATATATATATCCATTTTCTAGGCTGTAATAATTGCAAAATTCCATTATTTTGTAATATTTTTTCCCCTGCGATTGGTTAATTCCTCTACCTATAATTTTTAACTCTGTATTCATCACCGATACAAAATTTTAAATATATATTTTCCGGAATTTGTCCAAGAAAATGCTTCACTACTTGATTTTCCTTTGGAAAAATATTTTTTCATGTACTTGATGGACATACCCAAGAATACAAACCATACAAGGATCAATGCAGAAATCTTTCCCGATTTTAAGATTTTAACTTACCTTGGACATCATTTTCAAGGATGGCTGAAGAATCCAGAGGCACTATTGAACTCAAAAGATACTATTCTTTTTTTAAATCTGTTAGATTATATCAATTTTAAGTAGCATAGAAGAGTATTCTCAAAGTAGACAACAACCATTAGTGTAATAAATACAAATAAAATTTTCTGTACCTGAAATAACGCTTTAATTTTTATCTGTCCTGACCACCAGAATGGGTTTTGCCTAATACAAAACCATTTTCATACTGTAAAAACTATGAACATTAAACTATCAGCTCATAATCAGAAGAATTTTTAAGTCATTTTAATTTATAAATAAAATACTAATTTTATTACATAGATGAATAACTGGTCTACCAAAATAGCATCCAACATACATAATGCAACTGAAATATGAAGGCTAAAAAAGTGCAAAGGAGAAGTACATTACCTTTAATATTATATTTGAAACTTATCGAGCACTTAATCCTGCAAGTTTATCTTCATAAACACTACCAAGATACAAACTGCTTCAAGTGATAGACGTCCAACACTGCTTAGATTTAAAAGCAAAATATTGTGAAGTTTTAATGCCTGAATTTTACAATTACCTGAATTTTACTGCCATCTAGATTGAAAAACTAGCCTATACAATTACCTACATGTATGGACGGACAGATGGACTTGTTAATATTTAGACCATTATTTTTCCCCCATTACCTTCCATTAGTCTTCTGTCATATTCACCTCCATATTTGGAAATCAACTACTACAGATAAAATAAAACATAAATTACAGTAAAAATTGAATTTATTAATAGTCCCCACAATTTTGAATCTTATTTACAAAGATTGTGTAATTATTTGACATTTCAAAGCAATTTGTTTTGGCTTTTTCAAGATTTTGGAAATAATTTTCAAACATGCCATAATGCACCATGAAAATAAAATGGTTTTCATTAGCATTCCAACAAGTAAAAATGTTTGAATTGGTTAATGTACGCAAGACAAAATTAAAGGGCACAATACCATAATCATGCTTGTATTCTGAAAATATTTTCTGTGTAGTGCCAAATTTTATTTCCTCCATAATTATAAAGGTTTTTAAACAAAACTCCTTTAGATCTCTCCACTCTTTTAAATTAAATCTCTTTTTACTGATGAAGTTTTCATGAAAATGTAATATTCTTCTCTAAAAATTAGAAGGGGAAAAAAAGCTTCAATTTAGTTGAATCATTTTTAAATCAGAATAGAATATCTGTATGACCATTACCAAATTAAAGTATCATATCCTCTTCTACCACCATTAATCTTAATCATTCTGCAAGCAAATATAATGTAAAATGTCAGAAAGATATTTACTTGATATGTTCAATAAGTTAGAAATTGCAAAATCTTCGAATATTCTAAAATATTTCAGCTAAATTAAAACTTTCAATTTATTTCAATATAATAAAGCCTTTATTTGACTCCTTTTTCCTTCAGTTAAAATAGAGAAAAAAGATTATAGAATCAAAAAGGCAGCTTTTCATTATCAATTGTTTCTTTTAATATGATTATTCTTAAATACTTTTGAAACGAATTTTCACAAAATAATGTACAGCATCAAAAGAAAAACACTGCTTCCAGTCTTAAGTACCCATTTTATTTCATCAAAAACAGGCGATTATATTGAGATAGATACGTTTTAAGAAAAAAAATAATAAACACGGCAGAGAAAGTACATCATTGTCAAGTCTACAAAAAACAATATCATTCATACATATACTAAGTTTGTTGCAGGCGAGGTATGATTAAACGGTAAAAATTCGATATTTCATTTTTAAACGGATAAAACATGGCGGGTTATTTTCAATACCAGTAAGAATACTGCTTAAGCTCAAAATTAGAGCTATTTACTGATTACAAATTTTTATATAAAAAACCTGCAACAAAACTACAAGAGATCATCCTAAGAGAACAATAGTCCCTGCTTCTATATATTCATGTTTTAAACCACACAAATTTACACAGAGTAAAAAACAGAATGAATGAAAACTATGAGCAAGAAATGAATTTCTTCACTGATCCTTTCACACCTAAATAAATAAAAAATAATCATGATTCAGAAACTTTTCACTAATGAAATTGGTTAATTTTAATAACCACATACACGTTCAGAATATATGCATGTCACTGGCTAATATTTACAGGATCAAAATCCTGTTATTTGACCGGGAGGTTTTACAGAGAAGTATTCACGGGAAAATATGGTAGTATAAATACATATAGCTAGGAATGGCCCAATGATACTAATGATTTTCTAAGGGAGATAAAAAAAAAGTAAAGAGAAAAGAAAACATTATAAATTACACCAGTTTCATTTTAAAATAATATGATTTTTAGAAAAATGCATTACGAAAAATTTCAATACAAAATGTGCTGATTTTGTACAAGGCAATAAAAGTGAAAAAAATTGTGTTTACATAATGTTATGAATGGAAAATGAATTCATTTTTTAATCTGCAGGTGACAGATTTTACGCATCATCTTCTTCGTCATCTTCTGCCTCATCCTCACCCCCATCTTCATCTCCTTCTTCCTCATCAAAATCTTCCCCTTCTCCTTCAGCACCTACATCATCATCTTCATCTTTGCTATCAATGTCATCTTCATCCTCCTCTTCCTTATGTTTGGAATCACCATTAGACTTGTCATCTACAAAATAAACTTAAGATATCAACAATGAAGTAAACTTTTCATAAACAAGTTGGATGCACTATAATTTTCATAATGATTCTTTAAATACTTTAGATTTAGGACTTAGTCTTAATTCTCATGAAAATTCTTAAATATAGAATTTCGCCAAAATTATTTTATGACCAAGTTAGTATCAAATAATAAATCTACTTAAAATCTACAATATATAGTGAAAATTAATTTTATTCATTAAACAAGCATGAAAAATGCTTATTCTTTACTTACATTATTTTTAAAAATTTCAGACAAAAGTTAAAGACAGAAAGGTTGGGAGAACATGCACATATTAAATAAATTCTTTTACTGTTATTGGTTTTATCAATTTGAAAAATTAAATCATTTTTATCTTATAAAATTAGAACAAATACTTTTAAAGATTTAGAATCAAAATTTAACAAATAGGTGATCGCAGCTAATTAATAAAATAATTGTTTCAGTTAGCAGCATAGAAAGAACTGTCACACCCATTTTGATATTTTCAGACAACAAAGGCAAAAAATCAGATTTTGTAGGCAAATCTGAAAGCTAAATTTTGCAAGGTATTTATAACAGTATAATATATATATAAAATGAGGTAAAGACATAATCATAAGCCATATGAAAGTTAAAAATTTTAATAGAACATAATTCTTAAAAGATGGGATAAACAAGTAATAAAATTTTAACTCCTATAAGTGCATACTTCCCTCTAAAGAATCATTTAGTTAGAGGAATAAAAAATGTAACAGAGGAAAACCTATGAGTAAATTGATATTGATGAGATTTTGATGTTAATTTATCAATTAATGAAAGTACTGTTAAGGAAGAATTAAAATGGAATAAGTTAGTAAGGACCACCCTCTTAAGGCTTGTCAAGCTATTAATTATAATGCAAATAAGATATCAAATATATTTTCTTTAAAATTAAAAATATTTTCAGTTTAAATATAAAACAAGTGAGAACCCTTATGGATTCCATCATTTTCTAAAAATGATTTGTTAGTTTGAAATGCATGAGCGCTGAAGCATACTGAAATTACCTCAATTTTGTCTATCATGAATTTCTGCGGATATAAGTACTTGGTGTTGCAGACGAACATTTCCTTTTGGAATTGTCTAGCACACATACAACATTGTACAATATATAACTATCACTTGTGCTTTAAATATATCGGAATTATAAGAATCCATGCTTTAATTCAAAAACATAGGCTTACGGAAGGGGCTCAGTTAAATTTCCTAAAATAATTGGGGGCTATATTATATATATATATATATGACATTTTTATAAAAATATTGTATACTATTACATAAATCATATGACAGTTTAATTCAATTCTGAAAGGCATATTTCCACAGAAATATGCCTTAGTTATTTAAAAACATCCATTGAATTTTTAAATAATTATATTCACTGTTTTTATAATAAAAAGAGGTATATGCATAATATTTATTTTAATAAAAAATAATCATAATAGCCCTAAATCAAACTCGTTTTAATTTTGAAATTTTTAACTACAATAGGAGCATTTGTTTCTTATATATTATAATAAAGAATCAAATAATGTATTTCAAATCAAAAGAATTAAGATAAATGCATTTAAGTTGCAGAATGGGAATCAGAAACATTTAATATTTTACCATAATCCCATTAAGCATTAACTTTATGGTAGAACAAATAAATTGAAACAATCTTACCAAGTTTGTAGCTACTAACCTTTGTCTGTCTGCAATATAAGAAAAAAAATCATTTTGAGATTGAGATTTAAAATAATTTAGTTATAATAAATTAAAGTAAAACTTTAATACTAATTTCAACTCGCAAGTTCTAAGTATAGATTCTCCTTAATACTTACTTTTTGTAGCTTCTGTTTAGAATCTTCTTTCCCTGAATCATTTACCTGAAATATATAAAAAAAAGTTGCAACAAGAAATATATATTTTTTATTCTCGACAAATAAAAATGATACATGACAAGTGATGCAATTTTTAAACGTTGTTTATGTCATTTCGTTATCTTTTTAAAGTGTTTTAAGCATTATTTTATAATCCTTAAGATGTTCAATAATTTTTAATGAACCTTCTGTCCAAAATATGGAATTTTATTCCATAATTCCCTTAGATCTAGTTCATTTTTAACAAAATTTTACAAATTGCAGAAGTCTTTTGAATCAAACAATTAAAATAATAAAACCACAGTACTATTCAAATTGAGATATTAAAAATAAACAGAGCATTCTAGCATGAAGCTATTTACATATCAATTTAAATAGCAAGGAGACTTGTTGAAAAGACATTCTGGTATATTTCGTAGAAAAATACAAAAATGGGTAGACAAATCCTTGGTTGGTCACACATTAAGAGTAAGGGACCTACTCGTTTTAAGTCCATTCAAAGACCCAATAAAAAAAGTATTTAAAAATAGAAATTTATGTGTAATAACACTCAAGTATATTCGCAATAGTTGAAGCGATCAGCAATACCCATATTTTCCTTATAATTATTTAATCTAATAATTTTGTCAGCATTTTTTTGATATACAAAAAGTTAAGCTTTAAAACCTATTCAATTCAAAGTACAGAGAACAAAAGGATATTTATAAAGAGAATAGATTTTTCATTAGTTGGCAGTATTTCTCAATCACAAATACTACTTGCAGCAACTTAAGGGAACTATATTAGTGCTTACAATATAATAAATTAAGGAAGTGATCTCTTCAGATCTTATTCTTGAATGTAATTTTAATTCATTAATCCCAAGCTATCAGCTAATAGTCGTTATGTAACAGTGGCTAGCATAATTTCAACATTTTTACCGAATCTACTGCAAGATCTTCGGCAATAAATCCTAGATATGAGATTAAACGAAATATAGTACTTGTAATCAAAATTTTCTTTTTTTACTTCATTGAAATTAAAAATTCCATATTAGAATTGTAATGACAAGATTAAGTACCAATGTTTGATATATATAATTTATTCCATTTTTTAGCTATCACACTTACAAGCTTGTGCATGTACAGATGGACAGCTTACTTCAAATTTCAGAAGCAAGATCACTTCAAAACTTAAAATCTTCATTTTAAATACTAAATTTGTAAACAGACATCTTTATACCTTTGTAGTTATCAATTTCACTTGCACTTCAACAGCCGAACAGACAGACTATACTTTAGAAAAGGCTTTTTTATAAGATCAGGAACCAAATTTCACTAGGAACCTTACATTTCTGAGTTGTATTCACAGACAGATCTAATATGGGTAAGTTTTCATAATCAAGACTAAATTTTTTTGAAGAATACAATACTTTCTCTATATGCGAAGGTCAAAAAAAATTTGCGACAACCAAAATACTCTTGAGTTATATTAGGTCAATTCTCTAGTGTCTAAATTTTGTAGGCTACCCTTTATTCTAACTGCAATTTTTATGATTTTTTAAAAATTAAATATTAATTAAATGTAAGATATTATACATATGCAAAAATTATAACTGATATATATAATGCTATAACATTGATGGCTCAGTTAGCTATATAAAGAAAAAACACGAGAAACCTATCACTTTAATATTCCATTTACCATAATTTAATCTGGTAAAGTTACTATTAATACAGCAATTAAAAAAACACTTCACTCATCCCTCCATTTTTTAAAAACCTACATTGCAAAGTTAATATTTATTAATTTCAGATTTTCAAAATGCATATTTATTCAATAGCTCACCATATATTGAAAGTAAAATTATGGGGAAAATATGGATTCCTCAAAATAAATTGGTTGAATAAATAAATATTAATAAAACGGTTATGTTAATAGATTAAATGTCAACACAATTTTTCTAAAGGATATAGGGCTAAAATATGAAACAGAAATGAGCTACCTCAATGCATATATATTAGCAGGTGCTTACGTTTTAATTTGAATAGAACATTCATATACTGAACTAAAGAAAATAAATAAATTTAATTCTAAATATTTTCATCAATTCATTTATATTTCACTAAAGGGAAACAAAGTTATTTTTTTACCGCAGATAAAAAAAAACGCATTTCACCATCTCAATCAATAACTAACTTAAGTAGATTAAACAAGAAATCCGACTCTTGCTTTGGCGCGAAAGAGATCCCACAGCAAAAATAAATAAAAATTACCGCATTTATTACAATTTAATATCATGAACGTAATTAAAATCACAAATACTCGTGTATACCGTTTTTCGATAAACCCGAGGCCTAACAAGTTCTTTTCGCGGGAAAAAGAGGAAGGAGATGGGGAGGGGATGCCCTCACTAAAAATAAAAGTTCGTTAATCTTATTGAAGTAGGAAGAAATTTACTTTCGGTATCAAAGGCTGCAGAAAGTGAACTCTTCTTAAAGAAAAACTGGCACAACTTTTGAAGACATTTCATACCATTAAAAAAATAGATCTTTAAGGAATTCTGTGATTTTCTGAAGCGTACCGGTATTATGAATATCCAGATCCATAATTTTTCACAAGTAATAAGTACAGATAAAACCAGATAAACTAATGTATTTAGATAATAGAAAACAAAAAAAATTAAATAAAATAAATAGGAAATTTAAGAAAATATGATTGGTTGATAACACTTAACGGCCAAAAATGAAATATTACGAAAATAAATTTTGAGACGGCCCCCCTTCGTATCAAAAAACGACGAGGAAGCCATATTTGTAAAACGACCTTTGAGCAACAAAAGAAAAAAAAAATTCAAAGACATCATATATTATCTAATACTTGATTACTGTGGATAAACACAAGAAATAATAATAAATTACAGAAATTTAATTAAAGTTGAAACAACAAAAATATTCCATTTGAAATTATAAATACTGCGGAAAAAAAGTTTTTCAGCGTGTATTTAACAAATTACGATATTTGTTATTTTTCTTTATATCATTACATTAAAGCAACTATAATAATGAATAACTTCATAATTACAAATAATATCTGAAAAAAATACATATTTCTTCCTTATATTAATGTTAGTTAAATAATAGTCTTTTTCACGAACAATGGTGGCCGGTATGAAAATTATTAATAAATGACTTTTAAAAATTATATGTACTTAAATAGAGCATTCAGGCTAAAATAATGTTACAAAAACACATATTAATTATAATTCAAGTTATTTTAGTCGATAAACAATTAACAATGAATCCCGCCGAAACTAGTACTAATTCAAAGCATTACCGGGTTACACTTACCTCTGATACCGGTCTTTTGAGAGATTCAGATTTATCTCCTGAACTCTTTTCTTTGTCGATTGAGTTCCTCTCGACTTCTGTAGCATTTCCTGGATTGCTCATTTTTGTTTAGAGAGAAAATAAACAAAGCGTAAAGGACTTAAAAGCAGATTTTAAACTCAATGAAAATGGCGCGTGCAAAGTAACGTTGTTGAAGCAACACTCTCAGACAAAGGGTGAATACGTTGTCGATATCCCAATTTTTTTTTCAAAAATGATGAATTGCAAACTCTGCAAGTTTGACTTTAAAATTATTCCAATAATTTAATAGGCGGAAATAATTCACATCTACCCGTAAATAAATTTCAATAGTTGAAAAATTTAATTACGTGATTTATGGAAGAATAATTTGAACACGCTTAGTGCCGGTATTGAAACGACGATAGCGCCATCTACAAATTTCGAAAATCTGCACAATTTATATTTCTTTTTTGTGTGTTTCAAAATTTCTAGAGTTTAAAATAGCTTTAGAATTTGTGTTTTATTCTCAAACTATCACTATAATTTAATTTTTAAGCCATAGAAATGTACATCATCAATTCAATATGGAATATTTTTTTAAAAGTTATGACCTCTTGCAAATTGATTTGGATCAATTTTTATCCCCCAAATTATCATACGTCATAATAAATTAAATATACAAATTCATAAAAAAATTTATGCTGATAAAATTGTATTAATACGGATGATGCTCAGAACTGCACTTGAAACTAATATATGACGACACTGTTTGAACAAATGTATTGATGCATTTAGCATATGATACACTAATTTTTGAGTGTACGAATTCATTGTTTCAAACATTTTCATAAACTTTTGATCTTTCTAGAGAGTAAATAAATCATTTAATTTCACAAAAAAATCCATTTATGAAACTTATATCAGTTTTCAGTAATAACACACATAAGATAGATACTGTTTTCACATTTCCTATTAAACGTTTTGTATGTGACTGATTTTATTGCAGCAATTAAACGCTAAAAAGAGAACTCAAGAAACCAATACAATTATTTCAGACATAAATAAAAGCAGTTCTAGAAAAGCTGATTTGTGATAAATCAACAACCATTTATTAAAGATTGATAGTTCAAGTTCAACAAGAAGTTATAGAAATGGATGCAGGCGACTGCTTCCTTATTAGCAAAAAATACTCAATAGCATTTTGCTATATATTCTTGATATTGCCCGGCATTTAAAATGTCAAAAAAACATTACAGATATATCACACATATTTTAAGATAAGTTTGCTTACACGAAAGATTAAAAAAATTAACATTACAGTATTCCCGAATTAGTTATTACGTAATGAAAAGTCTATCGGGTATCGGATTGGAGACATTATTTACAAACTGTAAACACTAAAAAATGATAAACTGAAGTCTGATTATATAACTGCATACAGGGCATTTATGAATGAATTTTCCACAAAATTAATGTAGCTTCTATTCCGTGTGGGTTTTCTTATTAATATTAGTTATTTCGTAAATTTTGTGTAGAGAATGTTTCGTAAATGGGTTGATTGATTAATTCATTGGGCTTTATAAATGTCACTTTTTAAAATTGCTCGAAAGATATTTTGGAATAAATTTCGCAAGCATGCAACTTTATCGTATGATAACCTTATTAACTGGAATAATTATATGATATTGTATCAATATTATCGGGTATTTTGTGCTATTTGTAAAGGATAAATTATAAAGATTCCCTCTTAACAAAAAATACCCAATAACATTGTTATGATATCTTCATATACTACCCGGCATTATCTACTAACATCTTAGAGACAAATTAATTTTCAAAAGTAATTCTTCCAGATTAATTAGTCAAAATTACTGATTCTGACTAATTACTAATTTTAATCTATGAGGAAAATTTGGAATTCCTATGTTCCTTCATCAAATTCGTTTTGTCATCTTTTATTTATGATCTCTGTTAGAAAACTGAGTTTCTTGTAGAATAAAAATCATCTAGCAACGGCCATTTTTTCTTAGCATAGAATTTTGGCCTATAGAGAGATAATATCAAAATAATATAGAAATGCTATTTCAATTTTATCGATTTTATTGCCGATTCAATTTTATGAAATCCATTCATTCCATCTCGTTGATTTTGTATATTTAATAAACAGAAAGGGGAAAAAGAAAAAAAAGATTAAAAAGCATAAATAAAAAAATCCATTTGAAACCAAATCGAAATTAATTATTTCTTTCTAAATATGGAGAGAAAAGAGAAAGATTCACGACACCTTGATTTAATACATTGTAAGAGGCCACTTTTGCCCCAAGTATAGCTTTTTCATATCTAAAGAATATCCAGGCGTACTTTTTTAATTAATTAATTAATTAATTTTGGATCAGTTTAGCATACATAAATATATATATAAAATTAAATAAAATAATAAATGTTTTTATGTTTAAACTTCATAGAATTTCATACACCTTATGGGCTTTGAATGATATTTGATTTGTGTGTTTCTCAGTACCTAAAAATGTGCTATTAAAAAGTTTCTCTCTCTAAAGAACCTCTAAAAATTTGAATAAGGGTTGAAAGATTTTTTCGATTTTAAGCCGAAATTTCTAAACAAATCGTTGCACAAAAATTATTTTTCTCATTATCTGAAAATGTAAAAAATTTACTTTATAGCGACAGAGGTTTCATTTCTATACACTACTTCTTTAACTTTAATCAATTTTTGACAATTAATTTAAACAAATTTTATATTCGTTGAAGCATTATTCCTATTTACTGTTTACATCTATTGCTTGCGTGTCTGTTCCAATACTAAAGCTACTTTTTATCTACATTATTACTTTTGTTTTTAAAATGTAGCTCCTTTTTTATTTGAATTGAATTTATTACGCAATTTATAATAATCTGCGCAACATATAATTCATCTTTAAATGCTGTCTTTTTAAAGTGTTTTGCCTTTACGTCATCATTTTTTTAAAATTTCATTTTGTCCAATGGTATCTATATAAAGAATCCTAAATAAATATGGATGCAGGTAATAAAATTTGTGTCAAAGCAAAAATATTCTCTCAACAATTAAAAATTAAAAAAAAATTAATATTTTTAAATGCACGAAGGCATTTACAACACTTGCTTTATGTCTTATAATTATTTAGTACCGCTAACTAAATTTTGTAATACATGGAATTTTATTTTATTATCTCTTCAAAACATCTGGTCAATTTTATAAATTCCAATGGTACAGTGGAAGTTGTAGCAATCCATCAAACCATTCATGACTCTCACCCCCAGAGAAATTTACTTTTTCTGATTGACGGTGTTTCTGCCTTTCAAAAGTTATTTTTCAAATCATCAGGAGTTGTTTAAAAAAAATTCTACTTAGAGTAAAACTGGAGAAAAAGATCAAATAAGTTTGAACCCCAGAACATTAAAATATCTCTTGGAATTCGAGCAAATATCTTCAATGTGGAATAGAATAACTGCACAGAGTTGCGTCTACTTTATAAATACAAAATAGATTGAAAAATTTTAAGATTTTAAATTAGGAGTAACTTGAAAATATCCATATTGTGTCTATAAAACAAGCAACTGAATCTAGCGCCAAATCATAAGAATATTCTGAATAGAACATTCTGAATATTTCATATAAAGGGCTGCATTTTAATAGATTTGTTGTGTAAATACATATGCAATGACCTTTATGAAATACATAGGTAAGAAAGACCTCATGCCACTCATTTGTCTATTCAATCAAAATATCCTTTAAAATGTGATCGTTAGGCACTATGTCGAGTTGTGTTCTAATATATGGCATAAAATAATTAACTTGTTGGTCCTATCGTTTGTAACTGTAGTCTTTTTTTTTTCTTTCCGGATAGCTTTTTTTTTTTTTTTTTTACTAAAGAGTAAAATAATTGTTTGCAAGTTTTATTAATATTCTGAATTCGAAGAAAGCAACCTTACCTTCATCTTGCAATTTTGAGTTAGTGAGATAATTCTCATTAAGGAATTAAAGCCTCACTATTATTTTTGAACCCCAAATCTTTTTTCTTAAGCAGTTATTACTTGAAAACAAAGATATTATTTTCGGATCATCAAGACAATTTTATAATGTGCAGTAATAAAAAAAAGTAATTTTAATATATAAAAGTAGTCCCCGGGGGGGGTGCCTCGAAATAAGGATGAGATGGTTCTGGTATGGTAGTTGGATCAAGCCACCCTTGGTGGGTACATAAACAGGGTTGACTCCTCTCACCAATGATGGGTCATGCTTTTTTCGGGAAGGGCGATCTGGTCATTCAGTATTTATTATCCGTGTCCCTACGAGCGGTTCGGAGAGTTAGTGATATGAGTTAATATATAAAAGTATCTGCCTTTTTTTTTCGTAATTTATTTATCGGGTATTTATCCTTAAGTAAGACACTTTGTTAAGGAAGAAAAAAGCTTATTAAAACTGTCTTATCTGTCCCAATATAAAAATTGGTTTTCTAAGTTAGGTTACCAATTTTTTTTAAGTACAGTCAAACTATAAGTATGTTTTAATTCTAAAATTCCCAACGGAACATTAAGTAAAAATAACGTTTCAAGAACTGCCTTTTTTTTCTGCACATGTTCTTTTCTGCCTTTGATTATTTTTTGCTGATTTTTTTTTCGTTTTCGATTTGTTTTAATTTATGAAGAATAATATTTATTAATAAAGCTTTTTGTACTATACATTTGATTTAAAATGCTTATCCACTTGATTTGACCAATTTGTTTGAATACAGAAAAATATCCAAATCAATGCAAAATAGGTTCAGTTTGAAAAAAAAAAATTATTACAGAGGGGATGCTGTTCAGCATTGAATAGCATTCATTTATAGTAGAAATATATAATAGATCCATAACGGGTATTTACCACAGAACCGTTTTCAGTATGTTACTTCAAATAATGCCCTTAAATAGAGAAAAAGTTAAAATTGCCTACAATTATTTTCATTTAAAATTTAAATCACGAGCTAATTTGTTTTGTCTTTACACTGGAAGAAAGTCTTAATACTTTTGACATAAATCTTTTATACTGGATGAAATTTGAAACTACGCTTCTGTGAACTTCGAAAAAAGAGATACATTATAATTATGATTTAGTCTTTTAATTATTATCATGTTAGAACATGATGTTATTTTGGGAATGAGGTTTGTTGCGTCAACAAAAATCCGTAGACGGAAAAAAAACCGAAAGTGAAAAATTGAAATTTTATTATCTGCACGAGCATCTAAAAAAAATCAGCTTTTAATAACACGCTGCCATTGCATTTACAAAAGCTCTGATTTTGAAAAATAAGTTGATGACTACAGCAAATAAAACTTAGAAAAATGTTATTTTGAGCAAGTTATTATAAAAAATGAAATAAATAGGAAATGTGATATTTTTTTAACAATAAATGCGGGACAAAGTTTTCTTGGGATCGCTTGCGATACTAAAGTGACTCCTTCAATGAAACCTTTGAAATGAATAAAAATATAATTCAACTTGCACGAGCACGCGGTGCTTGGCCGTTCAAGAAATGATGTTCTGCCATGATACATTGAAATATGCAAAGCAGATTTCATTTTAATCTTCTTTTTTTTTTTTTTCTTTTTTTGGCGAGTGCGTATCTTAGAAGCCCATTTCACGTACCACTGCGTGGGTGGGATTTAAACACAGGATGAGAAAGGCCGATATAATTGATAATACATATAAAGGGTGTCTCAAAATCAAAAATAAGCCCTAAACTATCGCGTGTCAAATGTTTTTTTATAGTGTTGCTAACACTTTACTGCATGAATGGTGGCAAACAGAGTCGGCCTTCTCTATAAAGGGGTCCGGATGCAAAAAAAAAAAAAAAAAAAAAAAAAAACTTTCCGGGTTTAAATTGTTTGTAAAGTTTAAAAAAATATATCCAAACGCAAGTATAGATACAAATACGTACACATATTAATGCGTGATATTGTTTTTTCTATCAATTACTTCAGGAAAATTACAACTTTTTGCAATTTCTTTTCCGGTCTTTATTATAACAAGTGCATTTAAGCGTTATGCATTCGTGCTATACTTGACCGAAGACCATTGTTTATTGATTTTAATTTGCTGAAAGAATGCTCAACACTCATTTTTTTGACTGACAATGTGAAGAAATATTTTAACACAGTTAATACATTTAGAAATAAACCATTCTAATTATTAATTAATATATATTTCAATATTTGTTGAGTGTTCTTTACATCCTTTTTATTCAAAATCAAATCTCGTAACAAAACAATTATTTGGATTAAGTTTTAATTTACATCGTTATTATAAAACGTTCTAAAGTTTTAGAACATTTTCCTATTTCATGTTTTTTCTAAAAGTTTTTCTGTAACAGAGTTGAAAAATTACATCTAAATTACTCAATCCGGATTTCTATAATTTCATCTTCTGCCTTTTCGAATTATATTTTTTTGTCGTTTTTTAAAATTCGTTTTTCAGGAAAATATTCTGAAAGATTTAAATTATGTTCAATCGCCATTGCATCGCCTGAAAATGGGCTAAATAATGTTCTTAAATTTTGAATTTCGGTTTTAATATTATTGACTAAATTAAAAACTAATCGATAACATTATTTTTACTTGAAATAGTTAATTGAATGTGCTAATTTTCGTCAATATTGTAAACCGTACTATTAATCATGAAATGCCAATTCTTGTATTGAATCCAACAGATTTTTAGCTTTTGATACCGTTTTTTTTATTGTTATTTGCATCAATAAACTATTCTAGGGATTTAGAAGTTTGTTCAAACTACATATACACTGCTTTAGCTGTCTATTTTGGCTTCCAACGAGTCTGGTGTTTTTCCACAAGAAAAAAAAAGCAATATATCATTTCTTTTCGTTATTTAGTATTATAACACCTGCTTTTTATTTGTGAGTGAAGTTTTTAAAATTATTTCGAGATAATGGAAGCATTTTGGATAACTGGAGGATAATCGAAAGATATTGTATAAGGGTATTTGAATAATATCATTTATATTCTTCAATGGATGAATGTAACAATTACATATTTGTCAATCAATTCTCAGGGAAGTGTATTATAAATTTTGAGAGCATTCTTATCATATGTCTTAGAGGATCCTAAGATTTTGTTTTAAGTTATTGTAAGATAACAATTTTCATTACTAAATATCCTCTCCCCCCCAAACACATCAACAAAAATTAGCTTATATAGAATATGCTAAATGTATTTAAAATTTGATAAAAAATAGTTTAAAATTTTTTTTTATTATCTAAAAATAAGCACTCGGGAAGCATTTATACTGTAAATTTAAAAAGCCAACGCAGTATGATAAGCAATTATAGCAAATCCTCCCAAAAACGTGGAAACACTAAAATTTCTTTACTTAAAGATAAATGTGTGTTGGTTCAATATAAGCTAATCCATAAGATCTAAAGCAACCAAATATATTTTAGAGAATGAACATCCGAAAACATTAAAAAAAATGTAGTTAGAATCCTAATAATGTAACAATTGAACGAAGTTTTGTTGTTTTTTCGGCGATAACTTCAGAAAATATTACAGCAAAAAAATTGCATTTTAAATTTAACAAAAATTAAATTTGAATGATGTTAATTTATTATAGCATAAATTCTTCTATGTTCTTCTATCCAAAAAATATTTTATGCATATTCTTTAACAAGAATAAAATGTCAATGCGAATTTTGAATGAATATTTAAGTATTACGAATGATAATGCAAAAACATAAGAATTTTCAAAGCACTAAAGTTATTAATAAAAGTCTATTTAATTTGCAGATGTTTTTTCGTTTTGATTTTGCAATACGAATTTCTATCGATATTAATGTAAAGAAATAATAGAAAGTAAAAAAAAAGTTACCAATTTAAACACTGCTGCTATTCTGAACTGTGTAAATAATTCTGTAATTGTATGACTTATTGAATGTATAAGGATAAATCAAAGATTAAGGAAATGTAAAGCACAATGAGGAGACGGTGAAAGGCTTCTAAAGCTGTATAAGTTATGCATTTCTATAAAAATTTGTAGTTTAAAAATAATTATCTGTATATAAAATAAGATCAAGCCATATAAAATATTTAATTGAAAATTTTAGTTGCCATTAATAACTTGGTGAAACAGCTGATCGCCTAGGACGACTAGCATAAAATAAAAGATTTTGTTTGGAGAGAATTACTGAGATAGAAAATTTTTAAGAATTGTTTTGGTAAAGAGAAATATTCCAAGACTAATTTGTTAGTTAGTCTTGGAACTTAAATGATGTAAAAATATTTGTGGTATTTCTGCCGGCATCCATTCTAGACAAATAGTTGTGGTAATTTTTGCTGTCTGACACGCGCTTAGCATCTCCACTACATTTATCTTCAATTCTATTTCCAGTTGCATTAGTTTTATTTACTTATTTTTATTTTTTGAGGTAGTTGGTCTACTCGTGTGGTAGATCAACGTGGTACTTCTTACCGAGTAGAGCTTCGCTACATATTCTTTATGACAACCGTTGCTACTGTTGCAATTACATAATCATCGTAACCCTCAAATTTCTCTAAAATTGAGTTTTCGAACTTTTCCAACTCGCGGCACATTATTGGCTAAAATAAATCCTACGAATTTTTTTTTTGTTACTTATGGCACTTGCTACTTGGACAAGCCCCCGCTGATATAGCAGCATATTTAAGCCGAAAGGAGTGTTTCTTGTTTTTGAAGTAACGCCGACTAGGGCCAAGAGTACAACTTACTAAACACTCACCACATTTGCTTGCACAGCCTCTTTTTACAGAGGGGCACAATCACACAGATAGTATATAGAACAACCATGCCCAAACTGGGATTCCCAGAACACGAAGAAGACGCGCTACCTCTGTGCCAGAAAGCTGGCTGATTTTTTCAAAAAAATAAAAACTATCAACCACATTCTTTTGGAAATGAGAAGTGTCGACATCGCCATCAAAGAAATCGAACCTTATGCCCCCATGCTTCTAAAGAACGCCAAGAGACCTTGCCACCACATTTATTCTTAAATTTTAAATATTGCTTTACCCTATGACTTGGATTTTAAACAAATTTGATAAAAAAACACCTTACTGTATATTAAACTTTGGGTTTTTTTTTAAATTTATTCATTCCCTTTTTGTCCTTTTGCTTCTAAAATATTAGTTACAATCAGTGTACTGTTTCATGCAAAATGCCCATTTTCATTATGCAAAACCATTTGCCATAATCTCAGTGCCATTTCAATTCTGTAATACTTTTTAAATCCAGTGGTTAAGAACTTTGAATTCGAGACATTCCTGAAATATTCAAATCAATCATATCTATATGAGATTCTCTTTTTGACTATCGTAAATTACATATAAGCAGCAATTAATACCTTGATAAAAATTATGAATATTAAAATTATTAACACATATTTGGAACATTTTAAAGAAACATTTTAAATCAAATAAGTATCTTCTTATTATTTTTCATTAGTGTCTAATTTATTATCATTAGTTTACCTTTATTACCATTTTTATTGATGAATAATTACACTAAAACACATTTTTCAATCCAACAATCATAACTATCTTCTATTATCGCAATTTCAAGCAAATAAGATGTGATAATAAATTTCTCAATTCGGTATGATATTGATTCAATACTGCTCTAAATTTCGTATGGCAAATCAGATAATATATTGTTTTTTACATCACCCACTGTTGTAGAGTGCTTATCAAAAACAGACTTATTAATTTATACATTGACCTCAATAATTCATTTAACATTTTACAGAAAAAAAGATTAATTTTATAAAAGTCGACAATTGTTGTTCTAAGGATTCACGAAATGATGCGTGAAATAAAATAAATATTCGTTAAAAAAATTAAATTAACCTTCATTCTTTTTATTCTATTCCGTAAACAATTCTGAATTCTAGTTCAGATGATTTTCTTTACACAGAATTCATAGATATTCCCCTCCCGAAAAAAAAAGAAAGAAAGAAAAATAGTGACACATGATTCACGATAATCAAACAGCTTCCATCATGATTATTTTGGCATAAAATAAATAAAACGAAAGTACTAGTATCCTAATTCAAAAGTAACGTAACAGCAACATGCTTCGTGATTCGTCTGATTCAAAAAATACCCCCCCTCCCACTCCCTTCCTCGCGCCTCCGTTACTACCATCTGCACCGTTAGAAACAACGTTTAAAAATGAGTGCAAGGAGGAAAAGAGAAAACACACATAGAATTGTGGGAAAATATAAATATAGATAAAGCAATAAAATTACTAAACAAACAATAATTTCCTAAAGATAACATTTTTTTTTACTCCTTTTGTACATCTGTTCTCTTAGAATCAGCTGCATTCGTTGTTAAGTAGGCGAGTGCATAGTAACGTAGAAATATTTGAAAATGGTTTTTATCAAAGACCGATGACAACTTGAGATTTGAACATCTTTATTAGCCAAAGGATTAAGTTTTCGGAAAGGGGACAGATAAAATCTTATCAAGAAAATTCAGCACACACACATTTTTATTTTATTTTCAACCAACCAAAGAACTTCGCTCATCGGTATAAAGTTAAGAGTTAATTTTTTCAAGCAAAGTGGGAATTTTATCTGAAATGAAATGTTCTTATTTTTTTCTAAGCGAGATTTTCGTTATTAATTAGATTTAATGCTGATATCGTTTTCGAGAGATGATCTCATTTTATAAGTTAATTAATATTAATTTTCGATTTGCAAAATCAATGGTAGAGCACATTTTTATCACATTTTTCAGCTTTGATAAGGCGGGGAGGGAATCAAAAGGCAATTTTGAGTTCAAATGTTTTATTAAAATTTTATTAGAGTACATAACTTTCTTAATTTATTATATTATTATTATTATTTATTCTTTCTTTTTGTTTTAATTTCCTTTTTAATTGAAAACAAAGTGGGGCCGTAACAATTTTTGAATGCTTTGGGGAACCCCGTGAAAAAAAAAGTATTCAAAGTTTTGATTTATATATATTGGATATATTACCTTAAAAAAATCGAAAATAATAAACATCATTAAAGATGTCAAGATTTTTACATTTGAGCCAATTTTTTTTTATTTAACTAGATTATTAACTTTTTCTAATTACATTTAAAAAAATGTATAACCAAATATAAAAATTTATTTTGATAAAACAGTTACTAAGTTCTCTTAAACAAAATTTATAAACAAATGCTTTTATAATTGAAATGAAAAATTATATTATAAAAAGTTTAAAATGAAATCTGCTATGCATATTTCAATGTATCAAGTCAGAAAATCATTTCTTGAACAGCCAAGCACCACGTGCTCGTGCAAGTTATATTATAGTTTAATTCATTTTAATGGTTTCATTTGAATGAGTCACTTTAGTATTGCCAACGATCCAATATAACTTCGTCTCATATTGATTGTGTAAAAAAATATCGCATTTCCTATTTATTTTATTTCATATAATCATGTGCTCAAAATCACTTTTTTCTAGGTTTTATTTGCTGCAGTCATTAACTTATTTCTTATTTAACCAGAGCTTTTCTATATGTGATGGCATCATGTTATTAAAAGCTGATTTTTTGAGATGCTCGTACAGATAATAAAATTTCAATTTTTCGCCTACGTTTTTTTTTTTCTTTCTTTTTTTTAATTTTCGCCTTCAGATTTTTGTTGACGCCACAAACCTCATTTCCCAAAATAACATCATGTTCTGACATGATAAAAAATTGGCAACAAACATTTTACCTTAATTGTAATGCACATTTTTGATATTACGCTTTATATGACATTAAATAATTTCAGAAATTGCATTTTTTTAATTTATTATAATTAAACAACAATTAAAAATGACGCATAATAGCTTATATCAATGCAAGTTTTATCGAAATTTTCTTCATTTGATATACGTGCATAAAGTTAACTAATTATTAAGAAATCTATTACCCTATAACTTGAAAAAGAAAATGTGGTAAGTTTGAAGAAACAATAAATATAAGAGATCCATTATCATTTTTTACCCGGGACTTTCAATTCATTTATTATCATGACAGAACATGATGTTATTTTTTGGTATGAGTTTTTTGGCGTCAACAAAACTCCGTAACCGGAAAAAAAATTACCACCTGCACGAGCATCTAAAAAAAAAACAGCTTTTAATAACATGTTGCCGTTGCATTTACAAAGGCTCTGATTAAAAAAGATAATTTTTTCACTACAGTGAATAAAACATAAAAATATCTCATTCTGAGTACGCGCTTATATGAAATATAATAAATAGGAAATGTACTTTTTCAAAAACAACAACAAATGTAAGACAAAGTTTGTTTGTGTTTTGGATCGTTTGCAATATCAAAGTTAAAATTTAAATGAAACAATTAAAATGAATAAAAATATAATTTAACTTCAAGAGCACGTGGTGCTTGGCCGTTTAAGAAATTATGTTCGAATACGATGCATTGAAATGTGCATAGCAGATTTCATTTTAATCTTTTAGATTGTTTTTTTACTTTCTCTTATACAAGGTGTATAAAAAGAAAATATTGTAATTATAAAAAAAATTGTATTCAAGGCTTTCATGAATCACCCCCTTTAAGACCCCTATGAGTCAGATGTAATTCGAAAAAATACTTTTTGGAATTACATCTGTCTTTGGGCATTATAATTCAAAAATGCTTTAAGCTAGACGTATGAAATTTGGTATAAAGTTTGTTTGTCTGAATTCAAATGAATACGATAATTATGCAACATAAAGAACTAGACATTCTGATCACTCCAAAAATCATCCAAAAGACTTTCATCTAAGCCGGTATGTTTAGTGGTACTTAATGTCAGAAGAATTGACATAATTTGATCAGTTATCGGTCCATTTGTCGATTATAATTCGGCTACACCGACTCGTCTTGAGTCACATGAATAAAACTGAGCAACTGGAAGCTTCGACAGCATAATCAGGCACTATGATTGAGTCTTAAGGGCACTACTGGCCACGATAAAACGAGTAACGCTTGAGGCACGTTCTGTCATTGGTATGGGGTAGCCAACCCACACCATTTTTGTGTTCAACAGGGCGGATAAAACCAACCACCATATAGAGACTTTTTCATCCCCATATATAAGACTCTATCCGGGTTTGATGCATTATTTGTTTTTTTTTTAAATTTATTATAACACTTTTCTAATTATGTAAATGTTTAAAATTGAACATATCATTAACGAAGACTTGTTATTTCATATTTCAAAACTAAAATTGTCAATATAATAAAGTGACATATCCCCCTCCTGCCTTAGGCTTGAGCCATAAGCCAGTTTTCGGCTGCCCGGGAGTAATTATGTTCTTAAAAGATTAATTCAAATTCCGTTATGTTACATTTCATCTATTTTCAAATCCCCCTTTCAAATCTCTCTTTGTTGTTGTCGTGCCCATGGAAATATGAAAAGGGAGAAAAGAAATTCTCAGATATTATCAAAGTTTCGGGGGACCACTGCCGCCATCTTTGGTGCTTCAGGGTTGTAAAGGATCTCCCAAAGCGGACCCAATAGGGATGACCAGTTAAGTTTTAAGATATCTGCGGAATAGATGGGGCACTCAAAGATTGGTCTCTAGTCAGCTGAGTTTGTGGCTCAGTTTTTGCAGTAAATATAGGTTCTTGTGCCATCAGGAAGAATCTTCTTTCCCTTATAGCAATTCATTCTTAATTTGGCAGTGTAGTTGTTATTTTTCTAAGGAAATCAAAGTCAGTGATCAAAGGCTTCCTTGAGGGTTGATTTATACGCCTACATCTGGCTACAACGTTCGCATCAACAAGTGTGATGATGGAATTTGGTTGCATAAGATTTCTTGCCTCTGGCCAAACACTCATTATCCAAAATGTTTACCTATGCGGGTATCCACTGCAGCACACAAGATTTCCTCTTGCAATGCAGCTGATCGAATAAATCATTTATAGCAGGGGTTCTCAAACTTTTAGACATTGCGATCCCCTTTTTAGATTAAGTATTTTGGTGACCCACAAAAGTTTTAACTCTTTCTAAAGTTTAAACAGAGATTTTGAACATTTTACACGTACTCAAGAGTTCGTAGAGTATGTGCCAGGTATTGGCGCCACATCTCTTGACACTTCATCTTTCTCCTTACTAGTGTCATCTCATCTCGAAACTTTGATCGAACAGTTTACAGGTTACATTCCAGTTAAGGTTATGAGTGTAGTTGTGTGGATAATAGTCAATCCGTTCAGAGAGCAAGCCCTAACAAAAGCTGAGCTAAGTGCCCTTCATCATGAACAACTGATAGAGATTTCAAATGATCAGTCAGCTAAAGTAACTTTTAACAAAGCTTATATTGACAAATTTTGGATACGTATTAAAAAGGAATACCCAGAACTGTCTACAACAGCATTAAAAACTTTGATGCCCTTTTCTAAATATTACAGCTGTGTACAAGGAGTCTCCATAATGATAAATTTAAAAACAAAATCAAGAAATCGTTTGACACTGGAAAAGGACATTGTTTTGTGTGTTACAAAGCTCATTCCAGGACATTAAAAAATTGGTTAATTTCGAACAAGCTCAAGTATCCCATTAACTAATAGAACACAAAAGCAAACTTATATGTGAATTAAAAGCTTTATGTGTACTCTTTTTTTTTAATGAATACAGTAATATATTAATTTTCTTTAAACTTTTCTTCCACGTCTCATGACCTCCCCCACGGGACACATCCCACGACCCCCCTTTTGAGACCCCCTGATTTATAGTAGAGAAGATGTTTGCATCTCCTTTCCCGATGGCCTCGAAAACCGATTCGGAGTTAGAGGGAACAACCCGTCCCTCAGCAAGGTCTATAACTTGATAGTTAGTCACGCTGTGGTGAAAGCTATATAAGCCAGATAACATCTCTCCAGCTGAAGGGTCCCTTTTGCTCGATCGGCAAGTTACTCGGCTACTAACCATAAGACTAGGGAGTTAGAGCCTAGCACTAGCCGCTATTCTCCCTCAACGTAAAATATTAACGTTTCTTTCAGTGTCAAAATTTCGCTTCCTTTGTCATCGATATATGAAAGGAATATTTTGAAATATTCAGTCACTGGACACGCAGTTTATTCAGGCTCTCTCTCTCTGTTATTGAATGATGAGTATAAGGCATGACATTTATTTATCGCCCCTTTCTACTGTAGCAATTGAAGGTCGTGGTATGAACCTTCGACGCTTGGGCCTGCAGCCGAGTAACATAGTCACTATACCAAAAGTCGACTTAAGCATCGTAGATGTTATCTGGCTTATAAGTCTAACGCTACAGTACTCCCCCACCAGTGAGTAGGCGAAGAAGCGAGCGATTTTGTATTGCGCCAAGTGTTATGGCGAATTGCTGTTTGCTCGTCAAGTGTGTCTAACGATTTTGTTTGTTGGTATGTTTTGCTTTTAACTTTCGTCAAGTGATTCTGACGATTTTGCTGCGGGTAGATGGCGCCACGGCCGTTGTGGAAGGTTGTGTTGCCAAGGTCACCAATGTAGCGATTAAAGGTCGCGGTACGAACCTGCGACGCTTGGACCTGTAGCCGAGTTACATAGCCAATACACCAAATGTCGGCTTCAGTAACGTAGATGTTATCTGGATTATACGGCTAACGCTACACTGCAATTCATTTCCATGTTAATTTCTAGTCTTAAAAATACAAAATAAATATAAAAATTTGTTTCACGGGGTCTTTTGTGACGACATCCATAAAACATATATTCCCCTGTCCATCGCTTGCTACTCCACTGTTCTGCCATCCTTTTTGAATTTTTCACATAACTTCTAAACACCCAGTATCTTGTAAATACTTCAAATAAGATATCCCTTTGCATATACGATTAACAGAGTGATAATTTTAAAAAGAGATGCAACATTAATACAGAATATAGGGTTTTAATAAATTTAGAACGTTGAATTTAATCAAAAAGAAATAAGTTGAAAGCAAAATTAAAAAAAATAAAAGGTATTGAAACTTTTATCAAAAGTATGCAATGTTAAAAAAATGATTCTGGTAGATTTTTTTAAAAAGTTCTTTTTCATTTTAAATAAATTTTGTTTCTTTTTTCCCCCAGCTGTATATTAGATATTCATCACAGTTCTCAGAGTACTTTCTTTTGAAGAAAAAAGTTTTGATAAGAGCATGCACGGTTTTAGTGATGGAAGATCCGAAACCTTATGAAACTTCTAAATCAGATAAGCTAAAATTTCTACGAAAATCAAATTTCGATTCATATTCACTTTTTCATCTAAATCCATTACTTTTTGATGGAGAGAGAGAAAAAAATACACTAGATGGGATGTGAAGTACAGTCTAGACTTTCCACTCACTGAATGAGAGAAAGAACTCACTGAAAAAAATAATAATCTAGAACTAGTATTGAATTAGAAAGAATTAGAATTTCGATGTTAAAGATTTCGAGATCAAACTAAAAAAAATTAATATTGATTTTACTAATTATGTTAGGTTTGGTTAGGTTTTTAAAACATCTTTTAATTTAACATTTTTTTTAAACTTTAAACAAATAATAAATTAAAAATTCTATGAAATTATTTATTTCATATCATATTTTCATTATATTAAATGAAAGTGAAAACAGAAAATGATCAATGGGTTTTCCATAACATATATATAAGGAAGAGTGTAGTATTTTTGATTGATTTTTAGTATTCAGTTTTCTTTGGCATCGTTTATAAATTCACAATTCTGACGCAAATGTTGGTGTTAGTTCTGTTTCGTTTTGCATTTATTACATTTATAAAAGATAAAAATTACATATTTTTAAAAATCAAATTTTTTATTTATTACATGTTTTAAAAGTTCAAATACTCAAATTTTAAAATTTTTACTAAATTTTTAAAATTTTTACTTGATAGTTACTGGTGCAAAGTGTTTTACTTTTACCGGGAAACGAATATTAGAATTTAGAACATCTTTTAGTTTAAGAATTTTTTTAAATGCTAAACAAATTTAGAATTTAGACTTAAGCTTATAATAAAAATAAACATATATGTGAAAATGAATTTTATTCACACAAAATGATGAGATATTTATTTTCGATTAAATATTGATTTATATATAAAATTGTTATTTTTAAGAATTCATAGTTTTTGAAAAATTCTTTACTTTTAAAACATTTTCGTAATGTTACTATTTAATAAGTGAGGAATATCATAAATTAATTTTATAATTTGAAAAAAAAATCATAATTTTTTCAGACTTTATCTTTTTCTTAACCTTCTTTATTCAAGTAGCAGTTTCTTTTAAATGCTTTTCCATATTTTGATTCTATGAAATGAAACAAATAAATATAATTTCTAAAAAAAATAATAAACGCAAGATAAAGTTTTCTGTAATCTTTCACAATATATATATTATTAATTGAATAAATCGACTTCATGAAAGCAATCATGATTTAATTCTTGTAGAATATCCATTCAAATCCGAACCCAACGACTAATTTGTAAATTTTTAGTAAAAGGCATAAATATTGCTTAGTACTACAATTAAAATGGTCCAAATGCAATAAATAACTACATTTTATGTAATTTGGGTCAATAAATGCTCTGATAAATTACGAAATTTAAATTTTTTTTACTCTGCTCTGTTAGTCATATCTAATAAATATTCTTGAGGCACTAATATTTCAAATAGGAAAAATTGCACTTCAATGAACTAAAACGATCATTAAAATTGACAGATTTATGAAAATTTATATCTTACTATTCTATAAAAACGTACAATTTTAGACCTTTCCGTCCACCATTTAAGTAAAATATCAATTCCGGGACGACCAGTACCCGGAATTTCCCCTAAACTTTTAATTAAGAGAATGAATAACTACGAATTTAATATTTTTACATTTATCTTCTGCCCTGTGAATCATATTTAACAAAATATTCTTGAGAATCTAATATAAATAAAAATTATTTTCATTCCAATAAAGTACATCAATCTTTATAGCAGACCGATTTTAAAAAAATTCAATATCTCTATTCTTTATAAATAGATGATATTGGATCACTTCATCGACCATCTCAAAGAAACCAATCACCTTCTATGATTTCTCAAGAGTGGTTGGGCTAGATTATGAAAATTTTTATTCTTCTGATATTGTAATATTCAAAACAATAAACTGGTTAGATTTGATCAAAAAAGATATAAAAATTATTCATTTAAAAGTTGGCGTGCCAAGAAAATTCACAGAATCTGATTCATAATTTATAATATCAAAAAGATATATTTATCAGAATAGATCTTGCCAGATATATTTATTTTAATATCAGAAAATATCAGAATTTATAATTTATCATATTAAAAGGACTATTTAAAATTTAAACTTCATAATTTTTTGAGGTACTATAAACCAGAAAATTAAAATACTATTAACAGCACTTATATCCTTTTAAAAATAAAGCTAGAAACTAAATTTTATGATGAATCCGTGGAATTTTCGCCTAACAATTCTTTGAGATACTATAAATTATCAAAATTATTATGTACTGCAAGTAAGGTTTCAATGACGAACGACTCTGCTTTCACCTCTCATACTTTTTATTTAAAAACAAGTTTGGACTCAGTAAATATTAATTGCAATTTCATCATTTCCCATTTAATTTAAAATCAAAATTTAGTGGCACGGATAGAAAGAGAGATAGATAGTACAATGAACAAAACAGAAAGCCTTTATAATACTATAAGTAAATTATATGACTATCAAAATTTGAAATTTAAAAATATTTTGCTGAAACACCTGTCATGAGACCAAATAACAAAATTACATAAAATATTAATTGAACATTTTAGCGAGCATTAATGCCGGCGAACCGGCTGGTCGCCAAAGGCGGCTAGTATATATATATATATATATTTATATTTTTTGAATATTTTATTTAATCAAATTTTACTGGTTTCATATGATATTTTATGTGCCACAGAATCGATTCCCAATTATTTCAATTTTACAAAGTTCTGAAAAGAATTTTCTGTTATATGTTAAATTCTTTATAATCTAAAATCGATGCACAAATGACCATACACGTTCTAGTATCATTGATATTTCTTGTTGTAACTTGTTTCTAAATCGTTGGAAAATAATGATTGCTAAAAATATTAAACTAGACGTGAAATATTTTACTAACCCATTGGAAAAAAAATTAAACGAAAATTCGATGAAATAAAACATAAGAACTGATAAATTTTAGAATTTTTTTTCTGAAAGATTCAGGTTTTTTTTTAAAATTGAATATAGTATTTTGAATACCAAAAAATTTTTAAATTTTGCTCTAAATATATAAAGTATAATTTTAAATAAGCAAAATTCTTTAACTGCAAAGAGAGAAGAAACTTAAAAAATATATAATTTCCTAACCTGAAATCATTATTTAATTGTGTTGAGGTTGCTCAAATCTATTATGTTTACTCTCTAACACTATAAAATCACTAATATATTTAAATCAAGTCTAAATTATTTTTATAAATCATTTTGTTTCCAGAAAAAAAAAAATTTGCAGCTCTCAAATTCATTTCTGGAAAAGAATCTATATTAAGTGGAGCTCCTAACGCAAAACCTCTCTTCCTGGAGCTCCAAATAAAGATATAGCCAGAGACTACTAAGCAACACATTTAACCTGCACCCACGAAATGTTTTTCGTTTATCTAAGCAGCCTTCCGGAAAGGGAAGAACGCAAAAATAAAGATTTCTTTTTACTAAGAATTCTTTGCATAATCTTAGGTGTATACTATAGTCGTGTCATTGCACATCGTATTTATTTTCAGAAAAAAGAATATAGAGCCTTAAAAAAAAAGGGAAAAATTGATAAGGTAAAAGCACATTAGATGATTTTTTAAAAAAAAACTAAAATTAAACCTAGATGAATAACTATTCGTTCTAAAAAATCGTTTGGTTAGAGAAAATTTATAAAAACATAACTGCAAAGGATAATCGTTTGTAGTTTTACAGACAAAATAAAATAAATTCGTGAAGTTATATTACATTTTATACAATATTTGAAAGCAAAATATAGATTCGTTTTGTTGATGAATTCATTATGATGATTCATTTTGTTGAGTTATTTTATTTTGTCTATAAAACTACAAACGATTATCTTTTTTATTTATGTTTTTATAAATTTCCTTTAACCAAACGATTTTCACAGAAAATAATGAGTTTCCTTTATGAGTTTCAGATTGATCTAATTGTTTTCCTTAGGAAAACAATTTTCTGTTTCTAATTTGATAACAAGACGCGTTTTAACAGAATAAAGTAATTCTGAGTTCAAAGTACGAGTGCAATGGAAACGTAGCATAAAACTTCTTTATATAATTATGGAAATAATATTTTTAAAAAACAGTAGATTATTAAGAGGACATTTATTGATGAATTTACAAAATAAATAAGATATATTTTTATTTATCTTGGATGCAAACCAATTGTGCTTTATTTAGTAAAAAATAAACATTACAAGATATGTATATCAAGGAGTCTGTTATGTAACGTTTTCGGACATGCTGTATGGCGGGCTGGTTAAGCTGACATCTGCTATCCTTAACTGTGCGTTTTAACTTATGTTTTGAATATTCGTATGCCATGATGTGTGTGCTATAGGAGAGAGAGAAGGAGGCTTGAAGTGAAGGCTGCGTATTGGGTGCAGGTTTTTGCACTTTTTTTGGCTGGTTTTATAAATTTGTTGTTCAAGTTTTTCAAAATGAATGTTTCATTGATGGATTTTCCCTAGCTGATATTCAGGTGTGAATTTTCCATTTTTGCGAAGACCCCTTTGAGGGTTCGCTTTTCCTATTTCAGGTGTGCAAAGGTTTTGCCACTTTCTTTTCTTCAAATCCAAGGTAGGATTTTTCTGTGTTTTTCTTTTTCTATGTTATTGGGTTTTTAGTGGCTGTTTTCACTTGATCCTGGCTGAATAGAATTAGAATCTTCGTCAGCGATGACGAAGCGAAAACCGGAGGACTTAGAGTCTGAAAGCAAAGTAAAGGATAGAAAAATAAACTATATTTTAAATAACGAATTTTCTAATTATGAAAAAGCTAAATGTGCTATTGAGAAGGGTTGCCCAAAAATTAAATTATGCATTGACAGCACGAACGGTCCGTCACCATGGATTAAACCTACAATCATAAATACCACTTTCGGCCCACTTTCCCATACGGATGACACGTTTTCTTTAAATAAATATAAAAAACTAATCCTTGTCACTCGTCACCTAAATACAGTCAAGAAGGTGTCCGACTTCGTAAATGGCTTCCCTGAAGCAAGGATTCGCATCATTGATTCCAACATTGTTTCGAAATATATCATTCGAGATATTGATACGGACTTTAACATTGTAGACATAAATACAGAACTTATTACGCAGGACATCAGTGTTACTAAAATTGTACGTTTTAAAAAAAAAGGAACGTCAGACCCCATTCCAATTGTCCTAATAGAAGAACTGGGCAGGACAAACCGTTCTGAAATAAAGATCGGACGAATAATCTTTAAAGTTAAAAAATTTATTGAGAATCCAAAGCTATGCTTCAAATGTTTAAGATTCGGCCACACTCAAATTCGTTGCCATAACGAAAAAAGATGTAAAAACTGCGGGGGCTCTCACGCAGAAGAGTGTAATGCACCAACCAAATGTTTTAGGTGCGATGAAGCCCATGACGCACTAGACAAAAACTGCAAGTATTTCTCTCTAGAAAAAGAGATTATAAATCTAGTCAGAGACAAAGACATTTCATTTTTGGAAGCAAGGAAGATTGCAACTTCACAAACTTTTGCCCAAAAAGTTAAGACCCATTTGCCGACTCAGGGTATTGTAAACCCACAAAAGGATATTACGGACCTTCATTTGGCCATAAAAGATCTTACAAAACTAATTTCTACTCTTGTGCCACAAGGTGATGCACTGTCAAAACTCCAGGAAGTAAACAGACAGTGTATGGTACGCATAAGTGAAACTCAAGAAAAGTGTGACATTCAAACTCAAGAGAATACGATTCTAAATAAACAAATTGAGACTCAAAGAAAAACTATAGACGCTTTAAAATCCAAAATAGCTCTATTGGAAACGAATCTCGAATACAGACAGGTTCTTAGTCCTGGTGTTGTTCTCGACCAACGGTCACTCGCTGAAATCAATCATTTCAGTGTAGAGGAGGATTACTCGGGCATCGGTTAATTTATTTTTGTTGTAGTAGTTGTTGTTTTCCCTCTTTTTTTTTCTTTTCTTTTCCTTTTTCTTATCATGAAGTTTATTCAATGGAATGTTAGGGGGATCAAAAACAAGATCCCTTGGCTGCAGGCCCCACCTTTTGTGTCTGCCCAATGTTTAGTTTTGCAAGAAACCTGGCTAAACGCTTCGTCTGTTTTCAGTTTAAAAGGAAAAAAAGTCTTTCGAGCTGAAAGACAAAGTTCTGATAGAGGCGGTCTGCTGACTGCTGTTGAAAAACACATCCCGGCTCAAGTTATTTCTTTCATCCTTCCACCATCTTCCGTGGAGGTTTTAGGTGTCAAAATATGGATTGGTCCAAACTCTAACTCCCCACTTACTATTCTAAATCTTTACTCTCCTGGTGGTAGATTTGAGGATAACTGGTTAGAATCTTTGTTTTCTCAAATTTCTCCTCCTTTCATTTTACTGGGTGATTTTAATTTACATCATCCAGCACTAGGGAGTGAACATACTTCCACTGACGCAAATTTGGTCCTAGATTGGATAGGCACCAAACAAATGTGCCTATTAAACATGCAACATTTTACAAGATTTCAAGGGACTCAAGCTCCTTCACTATTAGATCTGTCCATATGCTCCGCTGATATTTTTAGCAAGATTGGGTTAGAGGTATCTCATGACTTGTATGACAGCGATCACTGTCCCATTTTTATTTCCCTTTTCAACCTTGGTGAAAAATCTCAATATACTCGTAAATATACAAATTGGGGCCAATTCTCTAAAAAGGTCAATGCTGTCTTAAGATGTCAAGAAACTGATTTTTCTCTCGATAGTCTTATTAAAGTCATCCAAGAAAGTGCAAAATCGTCATCATATTCTGTTTGTAACTCAGTCCACTCTCATTGCCCATGGTGGGATGTTAAATGTAACTACCTAAAAGCCCTAAAACGAAAATTACTAAGGAAAGCAAAATCACACCCTTCTAAGTTAAACTGGTTTGCATATAAAGAAATGGCGGAAAAGCTTAGGAAACATGTCAAGTACAGAAAACGCAGCTTTTGGGAGAAAACATGCCAGGAGGTGGCCTCTTCCCATCAGGCATTTCGCATTGTTAAAGCCCTACTAAACAAAGTTGAGACGCCTTGTACTTCCAATCTCGTTCTCTCGTCGGGCATTACCCTAACCGCACCGATCGCGCAGGCAAATGCGATTGCAACCAGTCTAATCAAGAGGGCCCCAAAAGAAAGAATCCCTTTGGATTTTTCGGTTGAGAACCCGGAAAAGGATGATTTAAAATTTTTGAATTGCCCTTTTTCGCTTAGAGAATTTAAAAATGCAATAAAAAGAACAAAAAATAAATCTCCTGGAATAGATAATATAAATAAGAAAATGTTGTCCTGTCTCACCGACGATAACATTAAAAAATTTTTTGACATTTTCAATTACTTATGGTCAAACACTATTGTCCCAGAAAGCTGGAAAACCGCAAAAATCATTCCTATTTTAAAACCTATGAAAAATGCAGCAGAGACCTCTTCTTACAGACCCATTGCATTAACCTCTGTTCTGGGTAAGACTTTTGAAAAGATTATTTTAGACAGGGTCCTGCGATTTTATTTGGACAAAAGGTTTTTCTCCCCTCTTCATGCTGGTTTCCTCCCGTACAAAGGATGTGACAGCCTTTCTGCAAACCTTCTCAACAAAATTTTAATAGCCAGAGCTCAGAAGAAGCTTGTTTATGGCATATCTTTTGACTTAAAGGCGGCTTACGATAACGTATGGCATGATGGACTAATGCTCAAAATATTACAATCGGGGATCAAGGGTAAAATTGCCCTGTGGATTTCTCATTTCCTACAGGATAGAAAAGCCTTTGTTTCTTGGAGAGGTGTTTCGTCTTCTCTATTCAAGCATGATAGAGGTGTCCCGCAGGGTAGCGTCCTTTCCCCGCTACTATTCACGGTTTTTATGAGTGACATTTATTGTGTATTACCTAAAGATGTCAACTGTTTTATTTATGCGGACGATATTTTTTTATTAGTGGTGGAACATAATTTTGAAGCTATTAAAAACAAGATGCAGTTTTGTGTATCAAAGCTGGAAAGTTGGTGTAATGAATGGCACATGGACATTGCTCCTCAAAAGAGTAATATTATAAACCTTTCATCTAGAAAATCACCTGTCGGGTTCGACGTCCACTTTCAGGATGGCCGTATCCCTTGGACCAATAATATTCGCTATCTAGGCATTCAGTTTGCTCCTACCATGTCCTTTAGATTACATATTGATGGGCTAAAAATTAAAGCACTTAAAAAGTTAAACATGATTAAAAGATTGGCCACTCCTGGCTGGGGTGCAAATGCATCTAATTTGTTAAAAATCTGCAACGCATGTATTACTCAATCAATTGAATTTGGTGCTCATACAATCGGTATGACCAATAAAGCTGGTGTAGCATCCTTACAAACGATTCAAAATAACATCCTTCGTTTTGCTCTTGGTCTACCTCGATGGACACCCCTTCCCATACTTTATAAGATTTCAAATGAATTAAACATGAAATTAAGATTCGAAAAGAAAAACATAATTTTCTTTGTGAATCAATTCTCAGCACGGGATTTCACTAACGTATCGAAATCAATTTCCGAAATGAGATCCTTGGTTTCCAATAGAATTTTCCAAAGAGTTCCCTGCGGAAACACTTTAGATGAATACTGTCGTCATGAAAATTTGTCCCTGGATCAAATAATCCCGATCAATGTTCCGGTAAGATTGGACGACTGTAAAAATTTCTGCATAAAGACTCATGGCTTGAAATTTCAGCAAAGGAGCTTGGACCCAACTATCATTAAAATTCTTTTTGCAGAGTTTAAATCTCAGATTCCCTGTGATAGGATTATTTTGGCTACAGATGCATCAAAAACTGTAAACTCTACAGCGGTGGCAGCGGTAAACTGTTCTTCAAATGTGGAAATTAAGGGGTCGATTCACAATATCAACTCAGTGTTCACAGGGGAGGGCTATGCCATAGCTCTGGCGGTGACGAACTTTGTAAAAGAACACAAAGACTATATTCTTCTGACCGACAGTCTATCTAATTTAATGGCCCTGAGTTGCCTTCACTTCCATTCTCCGAGAAGTGTTCTTTTTGTGGCCCGGGTTATATTTAATGCGTTAAAGATTTGTTCCTCTTTGGAATTAATATACACTCCCGCACATGTGGGAATCACTGAAAACGAGAGGGCTGATAGTGCTGCTAAGCAAGCTCTAATGTCCCCTTATATCTGTAACTGGATCTCACCTGAAGATATAGGCGTGAGTTGTGATAAAATTGTTAGGCATAAACAAAGTTTAGAATGGGTGAAATCTAAATATTATGAGAAATACAAATGGCTTGATGCTTTTAAATTTAAAAGACTCCATCTATCTAGACGAAATGAGGTATTAATTTTCCGATTAATATCTAGGACTCTTCCGGTAAATGCAGTTCTGTTTAAATGTAGGCTCGCTGAGTCACCAAACTGTACCCAGTGTCAAATTCCAGAAACTTGTGAACATTTTGTTCTCTCTTGTAGCAAATTTGAGATAGCTAGAGATGCTCTTCGGGCGAAGTTGGGCTGTATTCCGTTGTCATTGGATTGGATTTGTGACTTTTCCATACAGGGTTGCAATAAAGTGAAGGCTGTTGTTGCTTTCTTGGTTGATTCTGGCAGATTCTAAAGTTTATGCCTAATAATAATAATAATAATAAAAAAAAAATTCTCTTTGTTGCTTGCTTTGACTTTTGCTGACAGTTCTGTAAACTGTTTTCCCAGTGCTTAATTCTAATAACCAGTGAACTTTTCTTTCTCACTTACTGTATTTTTGAGGCAGGTTGAGTTTTCAGCGAACACAGTTTGGTGTTCCCTTTTATTATTTTATTTATATTATAAATCGTGTGATATTCGTGGTTTTTAGACCTCTTTAACCCGGCACAAGCTAAGAATTTATTCAGGAGCATAAGCCGGAAATAAAGCCTCCTTTCTCTCTCTCTTCTCTGTTATGTAACATAAATAAAAAAGAATCTTTTATCTTTCAATGCTCGGGGATTTTTAATTCCAATTCCACATGTTATATTTCCAGCATTTTTTGTTAAGTAAAATTATCGTTATTTTTTATCTGATCAGAAAAAGTGTATTAAAAGAAAATTATCATGACGTAGAAGCATTCAAATCGTTTGTTTTTCTTTCTTATTATTACTACACATAACATTAATTCAGCGGGTTATGTGTAATAATAAAAACAAGAACTCAGATAATAAACAAGAACTCAGGTTCAAAAGTATGTTTAAAAATGGATTATTTTCTCTTAAGAATAATTTGAAATATTAATTTATAGCAAAATATAAAGCAAAACGAATTAAATTGCATCCGCTAACTATATATAATATTTAATATATATAGTTATATATAGTTAACTATATAATATTTATATATAGATAATATCATATATAAAGAATAATAAGATATATATAATATTTCTCCCCCCCCCCCCCCGATGCTATATAGATATAGTTTAGATCATAATGAGCAGAGCTAATTCTACTTTGTTACATTTTATAAAGGAAGATTTTCTAAGTTTACATATCATGACACATTTTTAAAATTGCTTTTGAATAATAGTGTTTACATTCATAAGGGCACATAAACATACAATATAACCTAACTAAATAACATCGCTACAACATTAAGAAGTTAGAAGTTTAAAAAGTTGAGTAAACTAAGAATGAACAAGTATTATAAAAAAATTGAAGTCAATTCCTACTTAGGTCAACAAAAAAAAATTATTTTAGTTCCTTTCAATTAAATAATTATAATTAATATAAATAATTTATCAAAAAAATATGTCTGGCCAAAACAAAATCATGTCCTCAACCTTTTAAAAAAATCAGAACACACTACGCATCCGTGAATTTTCAACGCTAATTGGGGCAACGCGAGTGTGCGAATTTTATACACCAGTTGGGGAAACGCAGTACAGCTGAAAATTTTTTAATTTTCTTTATTCTATATCTGTTTTATTTTATTTCAAAAATACTTCAAAATGAATCCGAATTAACAATGTTTTATTTTAAATGCATCAAACACTAAAAAAATAAACAAATTTTAGCAGAAAAGTTAATTTTTAATTAATTAATTAAAAATTAGTGAATTAATATTTGAAAAAACTGTATTAACATCAATTGCCATCCACTACAAGTTAAAAAATTATTTGAACTTGAGCAGATGAATAAAAAGTATTTTGTTAACGACTGAAAATTTGAACAAGATATAAATAATATATATAAATATCTATATAGGGGGAGTGTCAAAAAATATGCATAAGATGTTCAATTGAAGTAAATTCTACCAATAATTTTGATGAATCAGATGATGGTCAAAGGCAACTATTCTATGCAGATAATAACGGAGCATGGGTATGTGTCTATGTGTTGGTTCTCTACAAAATAGGCTGTTTGGTCTTGAAACACTAAATTTGGTACACATATATATTTTGGAAGGTAGGTGTGCTCACCTCGGAATTATATTTTGATCAGGATATTAATTAAATAAAAATCAAGAGAGATTTTGATGTTTTTCAGATAAAGTATCGAGAATATTATTGTACTTTGTTCAATTTTACATGATTTTAAAATTTAAAGAATTGTCTCTTTCTGATATCAATTTACTTGCTGTGACATTTTTTTTTCTGAATTATAAGCCGAAAAATAATTTTTTCATGATTTTCAACGGTATATTTCATTGGTTTTTTTTTAATAAAAAAGGAAAAACAACGAAATTTAATTTTTAAATCAAATATTTTTTTATAATACAATCAAAATTAAGTAATTTCTTCCATTGATGGAAAAGTCTAAAAAAAAGGGAAGATTATGTTAATTATGATAATTAACGCATATAACTTATATGAGGAATCAGAAAAATAAATAAACTACCGGAAAAGATAACGAGTCATTAGAGATAAATTACTAATTACTTAATGACATTATAATGTCAGGGTATGCAACTGCATAAGGGGAAATCCACCTTTTTGAGAGAATCATGAGCATCAAGTAATTAAAATATTGAAAGACGAGAAGAGTTTAAATTAAATATCTTATTCATCGCTATGGTCGGCATATGTTAAGTAGATGGTGAGCCAACGAATCGAGCTTGGATCTCGAAACGATCTGAGAGGAACTACTAAAGTACGTTAGCAGTTCTTGGGGGTTGGAGAGCATGAGCGAGTAGGTGGCGATGCTCCCTAATAACTAAACTAAACAAAACCAATTGTAATCCTCTTTGTAAGTTTTTAACGAGTTTTCAAATTTTAAGGCTTGCTTTACATCCAAAAAAATGATAAATAATTTTAGCTTTTTCTACCTCGAGAAACTCTATAGTCTTCGTCTTCGTCTTTTGATGCGAATCCTTTGAGTTTTCCTCTTCCAATTCACGCAAAATTGCAAGAATTTGTTTGAGAAATAAGTTTGAAATTGAGCAATAGGATTATCTTTAAATGAAGTCGTAGTATATACACATATATGTAATGCCTTTATTATTATTTGTTGAAAGCAGACGGTTGAGTCGTTGCCGAAATCAGACAGATTGAATTTTTAAGTTCGTTTTATTCCATCACGGGAAGCAGGCATTATGTACAAGCAAAAGCGATAAGCACAACACAGAACGACACAAAACGGAATGACGGAAAAGCTAAGTGTAAAAAGAGGAGGGAAATCATCATCCCATGTTTTAAATACCAAGATTTTGATAGGGAAAATATCTTTTCCATAGTGCTTATACAATGAGATTTCGATGGGGATTTTCACAAAACACGCTTAAACAGGCAAGTGAAACGCAGGGAGCTTTTTAAAGGAATATGCTTAGTTGGACAATTTTCCTCTCTCATATGGAGCGTAAGAGTCTCTTATCTTTTAGCTGATTCGGCAATTTTACATAGCTTCTGATGAATTAATAAATTATAGCAAGTGGAATGGATTAGGAAATAAGAGAATATTTTAGAATGATGTTAATATGGGCTAAATTAAGATACAACTTTGGGAATTTATTAGGGTATAAATTAAGAGTTTAAAACATCATAACATATACATACAATGCTGATATTTCCAGGAAGGATTGTATAATTATTAAATTGGTATCTTTTAAATTTCGAATTATTACAAGATTCAGTTTTGTGCAATAATATTTTCGGAAATTTTCACGGAAGTGCCGAAATTTTGCTTAATTTTTAATTAATTAAAATTGAATAAATAGTTCCATGATGCACATTCCCACCTTTCCAAATATGGCAGTGCAAATTTTGTTGCTATTAATCAAACGGCCTGATTTGTTGAATGCTAGAGCACTCTCACCGTGTTATTAAGAATGGTGTCGAATTAATGTTTGATATTCAAGTCACATGGAGTTGGCGAACAATAGTTATAAAACACAAATCTTTGCTATGATATAGACCTTGCAACATTTTTACTGAATCTATTGAGAAAATGTGTATTTCAAACATCTTTTCGCCGACCGAGGGAAACTTAAATTTAGCATAACATTACAGTTGTTGTCTCAAGATAACATACAGAATTTAAACCATTCTGTTATAAGTTGTTGCATTTACAAGCATGCAGAAGTACAGACCGACAGATAGTAAACCGCTTGATAGATTTAGTTCAAAATTTGATACGAATCGATAGACTAAACTTGAGTGGGCCAAATTTTACACACTTTGCTATTTGCATTTTTGAGTAATTGAGTTCACTTGAAATTAAACAGCCAGATTGACTTTCTAAGAATTAATTTGATTCAAAATTTGCTAAAAATACATATACATAATTGCATGCGCCTAGTGGACAGTGCTTTTGAATTGTGTTTACAGACAGACACAATGACAGAAATGTTGTTTTCAAAGTCTGATATATGGAAATTCGACGAAATCTTGAATTCAAATTTTTAGTCGATTACAATACTTCCACTGCATTTCGCATACAAGACAGTAATCACCTTTCATCAATTAAAGAACGAATGCTTTTTGTATCAATTTTTTATAATATTGGAAGATGTATGTCAACACATAAACGGATAGATGCTCCTTAAAATTGTATTTGTCTTACATATCCTATATCCTTTGACAAGTTCAGCAGAAAATTGATGTCAGAACACTCCCAAAGATTATATTCCGGTAGAACTGCGGCGGTAGCGGATAGCGCTAAGTTCGAACTCCCAATCTTATGGTTAGCTCCAGAGATATTATCTGGCTTATGTAGCTTTCACCACGGAATTATAAAACAGTAATATTCCAGAGAAAGAAAAACTGAATGTCAGTGATCCAATTAATTTATTTTTTAAATTTAAATATTCTGAGAGCTTGAATAACTATTTTTATCATTAAGATTAATTTCTAAAAATTTGCTTTGTTACTCCCCTTAATTTGTTCGGTTTCTGGCCTGTTGGTAGAATAACTCTTGACGATTATTTTACTATGCTTTTCATGTAATAGATATAAAAATTTAAAACTCTTAAAAACAGGGAAAAAAATTGTGAGTATCAGAAAGAAATTGCAATCTAAGTAATATTTATTATTTAAAATGGGAAAATACAGTTAATTTTAAAAATAGAATTTTGAAAGAAAGTAGATAACATTACCAGATATTATCTATTTCTCATAGAGGATTATTTGAAGAACATATATGATTATATATATTCAATACTAGGTACTACTAAATTGCTCTTCAGCAAAAAACAATTTTGAAGGTAGTATTACTCTAAACATTGCTAGTCCACAACCAGCCACAACAAATCCTGTCGACACTGCTACGTTCAGAGGTGGCGGGGTGGTCGGCTGTACACAAGAAGAAGTATTACTCTAAAAATGTTATTTCTCTATTAGAAAATGATCCTTTTTGAATTTTACATCTATTTCCCTAGCAGCACAAAAATATTGTGCAATATTGATCAATATTCACAATACTGTATAATATCATATAATATTGCAAAATATTGTACAATATTATGCTACAGGATGTGCTACCTAGGTTAAAGATTGTAAAAAAAAATTAACATTTCAAAGAAGTTAAACATTTTAAAGTCATTTCAATGGACTTAATTTATGAACATACTTATAGGAAAAGAACAAACAATGAAATTTATTATTGTCAGACGATAAGATGATAACAGCCAGCACCGCTATGGCGCTGTATTTTGGCTGTTTCATGAATATTTGAATTTTCTTGCTTTGGTGGATATAGGATGACCTTGAGAGAGAGCTGCATAATAGGTGCTTAATAAAGCACTACCACCACCTTCAATGCACAATTCGTTTTTCTTTTATTTGCTCAGAAATAATTTGTAGTTCAGTTGCATTGCCGTAAAAATATTATATATATATATATATATATATATATATATATATATATATATATATATATATATATATATATATATATATATATATATATATATATATAACAGCAGTTCTATGGGCTTAAGTAATTAAAACGAATTTGAAAATTAAAATCAAAGTTTGCATCAATATATAGTGGTGGAGGGTGAGTCGAGAAAGTGGAAATTGAAACCCTAGTTTTTCCCATTTAAGTAAATAAAAATATTGATCTAAGAAAATTTTGCCAGAGAGGGAAATTTAAGACATTGTACGCATTAAAAAGATCTATAAAATGAGCTATATAAAACATAATTACAGTTCATTTATTTCAAGAGTAATTTTTTTTAAAAAATGCACATTTGGAAAAATATTTTTAATAAAAAATATGAATGCTTTTTTTTCAATACAGATATGTGGTATGTAGTAAGAAATAAATGTTTAAATTTTTTTGGTCAATATCACCATTATTTTTTTAAAAAAAATAAAACTTTGTTAAATAATAATAATAATAAAAAACGATATAATTGAAAAAATGCATATGCATTTGAGTAGTATTTTGAGAAAGTATTTACATATGTAAATACTTTTCTATCAAACTGAATTCGCTAAAAGAAAATTCTTATTATTCTATAAATTATTTTACTAAGATTGCAAGCTGCATCATAATAATCTATTAATAAAAGGTATAAAAATGAACTAAAAAAAGAAATTACTTTATTTTGTTGTTTTATGAAAGTAACGGTCATCAAAAATTGAATTCAAAGTTAGAAAATGAAACCAAAGCGTTAAATTTAATTTTCACCACTATTTAAATAGTGGTGATTATTCCAAATAAACCACTATGACAACATTTAAAATTGTAGAATACCTCTTTTTGAATTAAAATTCTTTTGCTTTGCTAATTTCGATTGTAGGAAAGCAGTTATAAGAATTTTTTGAATTTTAAAACAAAATTGATTTTTTCTCAAAATAAAGCTGATATTCTGAAAAATCTAATTAGTTATTCCCTTCTACACACTACGTATCAAAGTGAAAAAAAAATCTTACAAATTGGGGGGGGGATCCAAATGAGTATTTTTTTTTAATATATGATTAAATTAACTTTTCGTTCTTTAGCTTATTTAATAGATCTTTTTAGTACCTTTAATTTTTTAATCCGAAGTTTCCATCTCAGATGAATAGCTTTATATTTAAACTGGGAAAAACTAAAGTTAAATTTTTGCTTACTACTTTATAGTAATGAATATGAAAATACGAACTAAGCAATTCAACAAATAATCGCTATTTTAGTTTTTTCAGGGGAAAAAAATGCAATCCAGCTTATTGTACTTTTTTCGATATTTTTGGATAATGTTACTCTAGCAATGAGAACGAATGATTTTAATATAAGTGAAACCAACATTAAATAAACTGTGACGTTCAACAAATAACATAGGAGAAATTACTAAAAAAATTTACAAAATGAGAACTAAAATTAAATTACTAAAAAATGTGAAACAATCGAAAGGTAATTATTTCATTGAAATAATTGCTCGAATTATTAGAGTAGTATATAGAGATTATAGATTCGAATCGTCTTTTACATTTATCATGTGATCAGGAATTGACCCAATTCCGTAATATGCCTTATCTGTATTTTCCTCCATGCCGCCATCTATTAACAAAAATATCATGATAAATAAAGAATCAATATTATGCATATGCTCTATTTTTGAGCTGCCTGAAATTTGAGAAAGTAAAAACTTCTATTATAACATTTTTTCGTTACAGGAGGGCAAATATGAGAAATGTGAAAAAAGTAACAGAATTACATACTAATGAAATTTTTGTATAATGTAAAATATAAATAAATATGATAATTCATTATAATTCACTTCATGATATAATAAATTTATAATTCTAAAAGTTAAAATAATTTTAAAAATTCATATGATTAGAAATTTAAGTATCTTATTAATATTATACATAATAATACAATTTAAAAATTATCCAATTTAAAATTAAAATTACTTTTATTAAGTAGATATGTAATAGAAAAAAATTAAATAATGATTAAAAAATTATCATGCTTAGACATCATAAATAATCCTTAACATCCTAAAACCATTGAACATTTAGTTGAGAGGATACTTTTACTACATTAAAATGTTTTAAATAAATCATTATTGCAAATCATGTTTTAAAATTTTACATGATGATGCAGTCTAAATCCTAGTGTTTAGATAAAGGAACATAAAGTGGTGAATAATTTGAAGAATTGCAAGTAACACTGAAATGAACTACATTTACTGCAATAAATTGTTAGAATAAAATTAGTATATTAGAAGAAATGTAAGATTCAACATAATGGATTGTTTTAAAAATAATAGAAGTTTAAAAATCAAGGATATACACCTGCATAATAATAATAAAAAAAAATAAAGTCATTAAAAGGTTTTTCATTAGTCATTTCAAGTGTGAGAAATATTTCGTCTAGCTAAAACACGAAATACTTTTGAAATATACATATGCCGTTTGGGTACAGACTATTTAATTTTGGATTACAATATTATGGCAAGGACAACACAAAATCTGACAGTTTTCTTTTGAGCTTCCAAAATGGGAAATTGCTTAACTCATTATAGATTTAATTTTACTAAGACCTACATAGATTGGATATTTGATGGAATAGGTACTATATATATAATTTGATTATAAGTATTTTACAAGGAATTAAACTCTGGAAATCTGTTCTTTTTTAAATATAAATCAAATTTCAATTTTCATATACAAATAGATGAACAATTGACAGAACTACATATTCATTGAAAATAAGTTAATAATTTAAAATGTCAAGAATGTAATGGCGAATCTAAAATAATACAAAAAAGCTTGAGATATTCCGAAGTTAACAAGAATGAATATAAGTGTAAGAATATAGCAAGTACAGTAAAATGAAAACATAGATAAACTGTGTTGCATACTATTCTTCAAAATGCTTGAGATTTAAAATATATATATTGATTGTCCAACTAAGGCCCTTTTAAAGACTCCTTTATTATGTTAACCTTTGCAGTCATGAATTAAATACAACAGAGCAAACAGTGTAAAGAACTTGTCAGTTCCAAAAACATGAAAAAAATTGTAATTAAATTAGTATAGAATAATTGTCCAGATATGATACCAAAATAAAGAAGCAGTTCCCAGTCATACTAGATATCTCAAAAGTAATTCAACCCGATCATTAATAATGCCTTAATGTAAAGTAAACAGTAGCAGTTCATCTATAGGAAGAGCACAATCAACATATTTTACTTCTCCATTTTTTTTCTGATAGTATCCAAACATTTTCATTCAAAATTTGTTTTCTTACATGTAGTGTAGGCTATGCAGCTTGTGTCCATTTATCATTTTTTTTTTACTTCTTCATCTTTATCTCTATTACAGCAGCATATATCTTTATTTTTTTGCTTTTAAATTTGATTGTTAATGAAGTTTATTACTATGTAAAAGATTCCAATTAATTTACTGCATTTTTTAAAACTCTTTAAGGAGAAAGCAAGAATACTTAGACTGACATGGAATTTCCCTTTTCTGTCTCCTTTTACAGAAGGATTTCAAGTCTCTTTGTTGGAATGTTCTAGTGTTCAGGATGGTTATTTATAATGTTCTCTTTTTCCTCAATAGAAATTTCAACTAGGAAAACAGTGCTTTATATATTGTAATGATAGAAACTGTTTTAAATATCTTCTAATAACGAAAGCCTTATTTTTTAGATGAAATTCGAAAATAAATAATAAAGAAAAAAAAAATGAAGTAATGATAAATAAAAACAAATTAACCACTATAAATTAAATAAATTATTGTAGATATATTTGAATGAATTCTTGTTTATTTAACAGTTTTAGTACTTAATAATGTTAAAAAATTCAGAAAGGTGATACTTTTAAATTCAGCATTTTCCTGTTACAGTTTGTGAAGAAAGAAGATTTGTAATAAGAGAGGGGGGAGGGGGAAGGACAGTTTCAAGAAACACATAAAATATAAATACAGTGGTTCTAATATCATGTATGATGTAATCCATGCAGAATAAAATTCATGAAGTTGGTGCAAATAAATTTTTTAAAGAGCATTTATAATTACATCACATAAAAATGCATGATAACACACTTATAGATAATTTTGCAAATCTCCACATTTCGTTTCTCTTTCTCCAATACACAAACATTAGTAATATGTTTATTTGCATATATATAGCTAGATAATTAAAAAAATTAAATCAACTAGAACAACAAAATTTGATACAAGATCATTTTGTTAAATATTCATGTTGTTACATATAAATCTAATTAATGAATTATTAATAAGATTAAAGAAAGATAAGCAGTATCTAGAATTTTGAAAATATATTTAAATTAAATTCTGATTAATTCTAATACATAAAAAATGTCAAACTTTTAATTAAAAACAACTTGAATATAAAAATATGCAAACTGCCTTTATTCAAAGCAGTTTCAGGTCAGATCCACTTGATCTAATTATTATATTAAACAATATTGTATATACAATATTGTATAAAGCTTATTAATTATAAGCTTTATTAATTTAATCATATTATTAAATTCCAATAATATAAATTGGATACATAAGTAATCTAACCTGCAATACTGAATTTCCTGATTAAAATTCTTTTAATATATATTCCTAATTATTATTTTGAACAATTTAAATTTAACCTTTTAAAAATATTTATTTAAATAATTTTGAAAAGCTTATATTATGAGAAATTTGATGACATAAAAACATTGTTTATGAATAAGTTACTTTGCTGCTTAACTGGAGGCAGGATTGGAGAAAATCTAAAAAAATGTTCATTTGGAACAAAGAATAAACAATAAAGAGAAAAAAAATTTCCCCATTAATTACACTAAGAAAAATAAAATAAGTATTCTTGCAGAGAAAGGTCGGTGATTCCGTAGATTCAAAATCAAAATTAGAAAATAGAGGTACTTTCTAGAAGAATCTCAAAAGTTTATCTATAAAACATAACTTTTTACTTGTTATTAAAAATTTACTTTATTGTTCTAATAAATCAATTAAAAAATGGATTGTCTTTCATTCAAAATTACTTAATCAAAAAGGGTGATCCATTAACTTTTTTTAAAAATAGCTTTATATTTCCATTAGACTGTTCAAAGTATTTTTATTCTTTGAATTGAAGCTTCTAATATAAGTTATCATTAATATCTATAGTAATGATTTCATGACATATTTCTCTGAAATGCTTATCATTATTTAGAAGTATGCAATTAAATATTTTAGTACTAAAAAAATAAAATGTATTAACTAAGTTCTCAGAATCTGTTTGAAAATATTCTTGAAACAAATGCATTCTATGTAAAATGAAGAAATTTATATGAAAGAATGTTGTGAAGTGCTGCATAAATATTAATAATGATTGTTAATGCAAAAGGTTTAACTCTGCAAACCTTTAGTATAATCATGTAGATAGTTATGGAAATTCATGCACTTAAATTTGAAGGAGGAAAAAAAAAAAAAAAAAAAAAGATCGGAAAAACAAATACACCACTGCTTAATACAGAACATGCATTTCTGCCATCTCAGCATTATAATATAATTTTCTCTTTTAGTTAGGTTCTTAATTGAAATTGCTGTATTCACTCTAGATTATAAAGTCTTGAAGCAAAAGTTTTATAGTTTCCCTTACATATTCTTATGTAATATTATTTACCCTGTTTTTTTTTTAATTAATAAAAATTCTTTTGAATAGACTCAAAAATATATTTGTGATAAATAAATCATCTTAAAATATTATGAATGAATAAAAGAAAAAGACTTTACAGAATCATATTAATTATTTGAGATAATTATCAGATATAAAATTGGCATGGAGTAATACTCAGATGAAAAAATAATATGGTAGCAAGATATAAGATACTAGTACAGTTTTTAGGGTTGACATATTTTACATCTTGCATTAAATATAGAGGCAGGCATACTTCTTTATTAACTTTCATTCAATTCTTTTTAGTTGTTGAACAATTTGGTTTTGATTTTTTTAAAAAAGTATAACATATTTCATTATTGAAGTGAAACTAAAATTATTTTCATTACTGATACCTCGTCCTTTTTTCATGTGCCTGATCCAATATATGAAGATTTGTCCCCCCTTTTTTTGTTAAGTTTTAGTAAAAGGTATATTTTTTGTAAAAATTTCTTGTTAGCAATTAAGGTTTAATTTCCAAACTATAGTGAAACTTTTAAAAAATGTATTCAATTTTTAACGTTGCTGCTCTTTTCTGTGATATAATTTGAAATATAAAGATATAAGCAAAAAATTAGAGAAATGAATAGAATAAGGAACATAATGCTGGAAGGATTTTAAAATAATACAGGCTATAAGTCTATATATAAAGTTTAAAAATATTTTGTCATGGAGGCTGTTCAGAAAAATTCACATAAAATATTTGATTCAACCATATAATAAGTTGAGTGATCTGACATTTATTATTTAATTGCAAGTAATGTTATCAAAGTGTTAAAGTTTTATTAATCACTGATACTACCGAATTAGCCAGTCATTACAGGTAGCTGTATTTACATAAAATAGTAACTTACCATTTAAAACTATATTCTTTCTTTTAAACTGTTATCCTTATACCCTTCCTCCTTGAAACTTAATAATAAAAAAAGCATTAAAGTTGAAACTGTAATTAAACTTACATAATAACATATATACTTAAAACATTTTTGAACTTGTAGAATGACAGCTTTGGTGATCAGTTAAGTTCAACTTAAAGCCTTGTATTAATTAAAATTTTGCTATTTCTCACTAATTTAGTTATTGATTAATTTCCTTTTTGGAGCTGAAAACATTAATTACTACAAACAAATAAGAAATCAATTAGAAAACATGTAAAAAAGAACAACCTCAAAACAGTAGCACTAAAATATTCTGAGTATGTTGCAAATGATAATATTAATGATTTAGGTCTTACTTTTAAGTGTTTTAGAGTGATTTTCTAACATGTAAAACAAAGATTTATCATTTTGGTTCAGATGAATTTAAGTTAGATTATAAAAATTACAAGTTCTATGCCATTAAATTCATATTACCGCAAATCAGAATGCACAATTTTAATAACAAATTACTTCTATTGCTTTTACTATGAAACTAAATAAGTTTAACATATTATAAAGAATACTTGTAAAAATAATAATTGTAAAAAAATTAAAACTAGCCACATAATTCATCTACTTTTAAAAATAGACTACATATCAAAGTAATTCTTAAATATAAATTACCACTTATTCAAAATCACATACACAGTAGAGCCATTCTTTTATTGGTTATTACAAGAATTGCATTAATTGATTGGAAGTTACAAATAAAACCTAATTACTTTGTTAATGATAAATGAACAAAAAATTAACTATTAAAAATAATTTGGAATTGCCATTTTCTTATGAAATACAAAATTAAAAACATTTCATTGCCTAATTATTTATAAATATATTTTAATTAATCCTGCAATTTTGGTAAACATTATACAAACCAAATCAATAAAATTCAGCTAAAAAAAAAATCTAAAATTTTTAAGTTTTAATCTCTTTTTCCCCTCTCTAATTTTAAGATTGAATAAATACATAATTAAAAAACTTAGCGGAACAATGAAATACGTAGGATTTAAATTTCAATAATAAAAACTAGAGTTGAAATCTTTGCTAGAGAATTATTGGTAATTTTTTTAATGACTAGCATAAATTAATTTATAGTTTGTAAAAAAGACAGTTATCTATACATACTCTTTTAATCTTTAAGACATGAGGATATAAAGTAAAAACACCTTTTCTCTTAAATGAAACAAAGTAATTTCTTACAACTGCATTCTCTGGCAATTATAATTGGGGTACTTGCCTTTCCAGCGCAAACTAGTTAAGCTGCCGATAAAATGTTTAATAACTAACTTATGTTAAGAAATATTTTCACTGAAACAAATTTATAACATGGTAAGCTTTGTTAGTCACGTTAAATTAAAAGACACAATTTCAAATAATAAAGTAGCAGACAATATGTTTTACTTGCAATTAAAAGTTGAAAATCTTTCAAATAATATTGGTTTTTCTCAGTAGATGATAAATTACATAAAAAGTCACTTTCTATAATTTGTTATGTAACTACTTTTAAAATTATCAAAATAATGATTAAATGCAAAAGAAATTAGTGAAGTTTTATCAACAACTATGTCATACATGAATTATATATATACGACGTTTTTTACTTAGAATTACAATATATAGTCATTTTACTATTATTTATAACACATTCAGTTTCTGCTTCCAATATTTTAAGTCAATAATTAAGACGAGCACCTATATTTTGAGATTTTAATAGTTATTTGGTAACTAAGTTTAAATGATAAAAATGCAGAAAAATCTTTTTGAATAAAAAACAATTAAATATCTGTTTTAATAAATTATAATTCTAAATAATAATGATGCAAAAAATTTAATGCATTTACTTCTATAATCAGATATTCAAACTGCTTGTTTTCATAATAAATATTTTAGACTGACATTATTAAAATGAAATTTATTTTTTTACAAAGAATATTGTATTACATTCATTCAATATACTTTTATACATATGAAGAACTTCTTGATCAAGTGCAAAAATGAGGATGAATAACAAGTACAAAAAAAGTACCCAAAACAATTCCTTCCCATACATAAAATCAGGAGACAAAAGTAAAAACCATGGTGATGATTTTAGTTACTCGTTTACCTTAATATTAAATCTATACTCTTGATCACATCCCATATAAGAATCACTCATATAATATAAGGTATATGTATGTTCACCTGGGCTTGGAGCAACAAAGTCCAGTTTTACTTTAGCTTTCTGTTGCAAAGTTAGTCTCTTGATGGAAATCAGAGAATTGGTTTTAGGATCACCAATTACAACCCACCAACCTTCTTCACGTCGTTGAGGGAACAAAGGTGCTATGACTGGACCTGTAACTTCGTCTTCTCTTTCTAGTTGAACATTAACATACACTTTCTGTCCACTAACAATGGCTTCTTTGTCTTGGACTTCATAGCTAAGTTCAATATTAGGATATCTATTACAAAATCTAGCGACATCAGCCATCTCTAATTCATTTAACTGCAACAATTTGTTTCTGTCTTCATCTTCTAATTCCATAACATCAAACACAGTTTCTACTCCATTATCTGTACATCTCTTTATTATTTCTGATGTGAAATAAGGCAACTGTTTCAAATAAGAATCTTTGTTCCACATGGCTTGGGAAACCATTTGAGCCAGTTCCATGGCTGCTAAAGCTGGAGATAGCCAACCATTAGAACTGAGGACATCAACACACGCTTGGATTAACCTGATAGCTTTGCTTAAAATATCCTCTGTATCAGATTGCAGTTCAGCTGATAATTGCATGCGGGATAAGTGTGCTTGTAGTAATAAATTTGTTTTAACATGTGGATCACTGAATTTTGGATTAGCTAATTTATGAGGCAACCTGGTAGCTAACTGTTTCAAAAGGTTGTCTTCACGATGACGGATGGGTACACATTCATATTCAGCAGCAGAACTTATGATTTCGAGCAAACCTCTAACTTTGGTTTTGTTGTTCAGAGACATGCTGAATAATTCAATGGTTGTATAATTGACATAATAATAAGCAGCAATCATTCCTAAATTCAAACCAACAACATCCATCTCATTTTCTTCAATACTTATGCAACGAGATTGTTCCAAATCGCTTAGAGTATTCTCAACAAGCTCTGATAAATGATCAGACAAATGACGATGAGTAACTCCCTGCAAGTTGTAATAGTTGGGATTTTGTGTCATTCGACGGTATAAGAATGTCCAAGTCAGGTAATCAACTGCATCTTGTTTATTATCAATGGTTTTGGTAACGATTTCAGCATTAAAATGATCATGAAGACAATGATCGAGATGACTTTCAACTGGCAATGGCTCATATAAAAACTTCATGAAAAAGTCTTTCTTGGAACTTTGACACAGGAGCACACATTTTCCATCATCATCAATGGTAGGTCGATTCGCTCTTCCAACCATTTGTAGTACATCAGTTATGGAATAATCTTCATATGTGTGAATTTTCCCATTATAATATTGTGTATCCATGATAACAACCAAATGGGCAGCAAGTGACAAACCCCAACAGAGGTTTCGTGAAACTACAACAACCTGAATAGCTCCACTTTCAAAGAGTTGGCCTATTATTTTGCTATCTGTTGCATTCAATCCTTCATGCAAATATGCTACTCCATTGCTTATAGTTTCTTTTAAGGTTTTATCTATAATTTTATCAACAAATGGTTGAATATCTTCATCTGTGCAATGTAAGAAACGAGCAGGTTGAGCTTCAGAAGCACAGTAAGTAAGAATATCAATGGCTGTTAAACGTGACTGTTTGCGAGATGGCACAAATACAATGACAGGTTTTCTAGGTGATAGTCTAGTTATAGCTTGATAAACAGGTTTACTCATGGCAAGCAATCGTGATGCATTGTGTGTTATATTAAAACCCTGGATGTGGAGTTCAAGCTGGACAGGTCTAACATTTGGAGGGAAGTTAAAAGTTGAATTTTGATTACAACCAAGCCACTGAGCAACATCTTTTGCATTAGCAAGTGAAGAACTTAAAGCCACAATCCTGATTGGCTTTTCAATTTGGGATGATATGTATCTCATTCGAGAACAAATGACCTCAAGTATAGGGCCGTCCTCACCTCCAATTAACTGTAGCTCATCAACAATAAACAAATTAATATTCTGAACATTTTTTCGTTGTTTCCATCTTCTTGAAAGAACATCCCACTTTTCTGGTGTACTGATAATTATATTACCTCTGGCTAAAAGTTTTAAATCTGTACCAGTTTCTCCAGTAAGGATAACTACTTTTTTACCCATGGCATTAGCAAACTTAGCAGTCCAATCAGCATATATTATATCAGCAAGTGGTTCTTTTGGAGTCACGTAAACACATCGACCATCAGGATTTTGTGAGAGTAGACGTAATACAGCAAATTCAGCACATATTGTCTTGCCACTGCCTGTAGGGGCACCAATAAATACATTATCATCACTATTGTAGACTGAATTAAAAACTTGAGTTTGAATAGGATTGAAGTAAGGGAATTTGTCTTTGTACAGCGATTCAAAGAAAGGATTTCGTAAAGCTGAAACAGGAAGAGGTTGCAGATCCAATAGCTCAGTAGGTGGTGGATATTTTTCTGGTAGGATGAGGTGGCGGAAAGATACTGGCAACTGAGTTTCAGAACCTATCCATTGATCTGAAACTATACGAATAAAATATTGGGGTGGAAGAGGTTCAAAGACTGGAACAAAAAATTTAACAATATGCTCATCTTGACAGAATTTGCTTTTCAGGAGAAAATACTCATGATGAAGAATAACTTCACTATCTACATCTTCTACAAGGATCCAGAATGCTTCAGAACTTCCATGAACTTTTTCATCCCACTGAAAATCTGGTGTAATAGTTAATTCTACTCGCAAAGTTGCTCGAGTAACAGGTTGGATATGAGCAGAAAGTTCCAATTTAGGAAATTGGTGAACATATTTATGGACAGTTTTACCCAATTTGGGCATTCTGAGAAATTCACCAATTTCATTTGGTCCAAGATCATATAGACGCTCAAATGGAAAGTTCTTCTTTTCAATTTTTTTTATAACTTCATCAGGAATCTTTTTGAATTGACGTAATGGTGACATGGATTGCCACATTCTTCGCTTAATCATCTTGCACAAACTCAGAGCTTTATCAGTCAGCTGAGCCCAACCTCGATGCAAAACAATTTCAAATATGGCTCGCATCAGACGATCTGCACTTTGAGTAATGTAAATCATATCAGCCATCAATGCAAGACCTTCAAGTTTTAGCTGAGATATATAAGCTTGCAGTAATACATTAACCTTAGCGCTGGGTTCTTCAATGCTCTCTTTGATTGGTATTGGGACTCTTTCCATAAGTTTTTGCAATTCTAGTTTTTCCTCTTCTCGTATAGTCAAATTTTTAAATTCACTAGACAAAGAAAATACTCTAAACAATTCAATTTCACTCAATGTTTGTTTGAGTAATTGAGTATACACAGTCATAGTTTCATAAGTTATGTAATAATGGCTTGCAATTCTACCAATTTCTGTAACTTGGAAACCTCCAGCTTTTTTATCAAACTTGCATAAGTTACTTTTATCCAGTAGAGTAGCAGCAGTATAAATTAAATCAGCACGGTGTTTTTCCAAAAGCTGATCTTCAGAAGTATCATGAATACCATAAAGATTTGGATTTCGCAACATACGAATGTACAAGTATGTATATCCAAGCCAAGTGACAGCTTCCTTCATATTCTGAATGTTTCCTAAAACAATTTCAGCATTAAGCATATCAGAAAGTTTGCTTACTAACTGACTTTCAACAGGAAGTTGCTGATTTAATAGGGAGAGATAATACTGCAATTCACTATGATTTGTTATTAATATGCCCTCACCCTTAGTATCATACTGAGGTCTTCCGGCTCTTCCAAGCATCTGAAGAACATCCAGTGCTCCTAATTCAACCCACCGACCTTTTTCAGGACTGTAAATCTGAGTTCCTTTAATAATTACTGTATGTGCAGGTAAATTCACACCCCATGCTAAAGTAGCAGTGGATACTAGAACTTGTATATGCCGATCAGCAAATAAATCTTCTACTAGGGTACGATCCACACGACTCATTCCTGCATGATGGATAGCAAATCCATATGGTAACAGATCTTTTAATTCTAGATTTTTTACTTGATTTGCTTCTGTTTCTAAGACAGCAGTAGAAGCTGATCCACCTCGAAGAAACTGGCCAAGAGTATCCTTTTCTAAACACATATCACGAATCTCTCTAGCAGTTTTACCTGTTTCTTTTCTTGAATGAACAAATATCAAAACTTGATTTTTTCCAGCATGTTCCATTACTTTTTCATACAAAATCTCTTTCATTAATACAAAACGTTTAATAGGTTTCTTTTCTGTTATACCAATATACTGCTGTTCTAGAGGAACTGGTCGAAAACTATTGTCAAAATAAAACAATCCAGCTGCAGGAGTGACTCGTAAAAAGCTAGCAACATCTTCATAATTTGGAAGGGTAGCACTGAGTCCAACTAGTCGTACTTCTTCTTGGGTCATTTCAATGTTGCGAATGGTTCTTGCAACCAATGCCTCCAAGACTGGACCTCTTTCATCATGTAGAAGATGTATTTCATCAAAAATCATTAATCTTACAAGTTGAGTATAAGTTCTTTCACCTCCTTTCCTAGTTACAATATCCCATTTTTCAGGAGTACAAACGATGACTTGAGTAGCATTTATCTGCTCTCTAGTAAGTTGATGATCACCTGTTAATTCTGATACTTGAATATTGTAAGAGCTCAAACGTTTGCTGAAGTTTCCCACCATTTCCTGTACCAAGGAGCGCATGGGGGCAATGTAGATAATTTTGAATTCATCTGCATTGATTGTGCCATCAGAATTTATGTGTTTACCAATTTCTCGCATCATACACAATAATGCAACATTTGTTTTACCAGCTCCTGTAGGAGCACAAAGTAGTAAATTCTCATCAGTTTCCAAAGCAGCTTTGCTAAGCCGGCTCTGAATACGATTCAAACTTTTATAACCCTCAAAAGCAGGTTGTACATATTTTGGTAATTTTTCAATGGCCACCAAGGATTCATTTGCATCAAATGGTTTTGGCTTTAATGCCGGTACATGAATTTCTTCATATCCACGTCTTTGTTTTCGGAAGGAACCATCTGGAAGTTGGCAACGTTTGTTAGCCATAAAATGACTGCCATGGGAAAAGGAGAGATCTTCAAGATCTAAAACACGACACTGCTGAAGCTGTGGTATGCTCTCACCATCAATATCCATGGCTTCAATATCTGCATCAACTCTTGCTTGCCGGACTTGAGCCCTACGTTCTCTTTCTTCTTGTATTATATCTTCTTTGTCAGTATTTTCCAATTGACGTAAAATTTTTTCTAACTCTGGGTCATTCTGCATTTTTTCTTTTAATTTTGACTTTTCAGCTCCACTTTGCAAAGAAGCAAGCAAGGAACAATACAAAATCATTTGACGATGTTGACGCAAAACTTTGATAAATTCAAACTGATTGTAACCTAATAATAACACTAACTGATTTTCAACATCACGATCATCTACTGCTGTTTTGAGAATTTCGAGAACTTCTCCAGCTTTTGTTTGAGCAATCACAGGATCATCATAAAATTTACTCAGTTTTCTCTGTAACCAATATGCATCAATATCTCGAGGATGTAGACCTTTACCACTTTTACCCAATGTATCTTGACCGGTACCCAAATTAGTTGCATGTAATGTACTATCAATCATAGCTTCATCCCCTTCATTTTCATCATTTGAATCTTCTTCTTTCACCTCACCACATATATCTTCTTCTTCATCATCAGATTCTTCAAACTGCACATTTACACCATATGTTTCATCAATATTGTCCTCAGTAGTTTGCACTTTATCATCAACACCATAATCATTTATCTTTTTACAGAGATTAACTAATACTGCATACCTCTCTTGGGCTAGAGTTCCTAAAAGACTTTCGGTTTGTCGTCTTCGTTCTTTATCATCTCGAATTCTTTCATTTTTTAGAACTGCAAGAACTTCATCAGCTGCTCCACAAAGAATATCTCTAGGTTGATCACCTAAAGCTTCTTGTATGAAACTCAGTAATACTTCGTAGGTTTGTTTTGTCTCGGCTGTTTTGGGTCGATACAATATACCAACCATATCTTCAATGCCTTCAGAGAGCAATGTTTGCCCTTTAAGTTTCGAAAAATCATATTTGGTTTCATCCCGTTTCACTCGCTTTGCTTTTTTCTCTTCGGTTTTAGCCGGCTTAGTTCTCTGGTAACGATCACCCATTCGTGTTCCGTCCAACTTTCCGACAAGAGATACAACTTCACCTGTAGCTTCATCTCTAGGTCTTCTTTCAATTAAACGAGTATCAGCTTGTAAAACTAAATTAGAATTAGCTTTATACTCAAACTGCAGCGATCGTGCCGCAGCATCCGCCATTTTTTCGAAATGAAATTAGTATGTTGATATTTTTCAGAAAGGTATGTTGAGTTGTTTCTAGAGATGTCAACGCCATTATATATATTTTTAACATTTAATAATATTTTACGTACTTATTTTAAAACTTATAACCAGAGAAATTTTTATTAATGTAAATAAAAAAAAACACTTCACAGTTGATTATGTGCAAACTTTAAAAAAAATACTGGGTTAAGTATTATTCATCAACTGTTAACTCAGAAATAACTTGTTTATTTATGTCTACTACCGGTTCCAACTTTTGTTATGTGTTTTTTAAAACATAAATTTGTATTTTTAAAGCAGTTGTAAAATTAGGATGGAAATTAAAAGTAACTATGAGAATTTTTAAAATCTGTATTTGTTTCTGTAATTTGTTAATTTTAAAAAACAGATTGTGGAATATCTATGCATAAAAGTTCATTCGGTATTTAATTTATTTCGAATTTTATTTTATTTTTTCTTTCAGAAAATTTATTGGTAAATGTCCATTTCGGTTTGAAACTGCCAGTCAATGATTCAAAATCTGCACTGATCCGCGGGAACTACCATTATTACCATTACAAATGTGATGGTATTAATGATGAGGTAATAAACTTTAAAAATAATATAATATATAAAATGTTTTCTCTTTCATATAAAATTTTATAAATGACTTTGGTTTTTAATGATTTTTCGCCTTTAATGTTTTAAAAATCAAACTTCTCTTGTGATTATTTTAAAGAAAATCTTATTTTATCTTTTATGTGTTAAAAAAACGAGGCAATGTTTTCTATAACATTTTATGTGAATAAATTGTAAATATTATGCATTCACTATAAATAAAATAGGTTCAACAGTAAGTTATAATAAATATATTCTCATTAAGTGGTTGTGTTTTTGAGTTATATTTTTGCTCATTTTCTAATACAAATTTTAAAACCATTTACATGCCATTGGCAAACATTGGTTGCTAATGGACCTCTTCTTGTGTGATCTTTAACATATTCATCACTAAAGATGCATTGGATTAAAATTCCATAAAAAGTAAATATCAATTGATCTGTAAAACGAGTATCTTGTGGGGTGCGTTAGAAGTGTTAGTGATTAGCTACTGACATGCAGTTAATACATGAATACTAAGAATTAATATACTTCTTGTACTGTAGATGGTAAAATAATGACAGTTTTTTCAGTTATTTTTATTAAACTAAAATTAAAGTTTATATAAAGCTTTTAGTTAATAAGATACATCAATTTATCCTTTAGTTTTTTTTTTCTTAATTGTCTTTAGTTAAAGTAGTTTTTATTCAGAAATATTTTTTTAACCTCTGAAATTGGATTCTTTTGTAGCATATTATTTTAAGAAATGATAAAGATTCACTAAGGAATTTTTTCAGTATATCTATGTCACTATTAAATCTACAAAAATATTCTCTGGTATTCAAAATCTAGATTTATGATTTAATTAGCTAGTACGCTAGTAATTATTTATCATAAATGTTAAAATTCCGTTATATCCTAGTTTACATTCCATTATTTGTTTGTTATTTGCTTGTTATTCTGTATTTTAAGCAACATGGATTCTTTATATTAAATCAGTGTCTGATATGCAATATATTCCTGGTATTAAATACTATGCTTGTTTTTGTGCATAGAATATTTGGTACTGTTCCGTTAGAAGGCGCCAGTGAAAAATGGCCAAATATTATAGAATTCTGTCAAATTTCTTTCAGTGATTTTAAAGCGAAAAATCACTAAGTAATGTATAATACCGCCAAATTTCTATGGGGATTTTTCACTGCCACTCTGCTAATGGAAGAGTACTGAAAATTTTGACGTCAGAAGAGAAATTACTAAAATTTAATTCTGACTTTTTTTTTTATAAAACTGATATTAAAAGTGGTTTTATTTTGCTTTAAATATTAGATGTATCTGAATATATAGTCACATCTATCTTTTAATTTTAGGGCTGGGGATGTGGTTACAGAACACTGCAAACAATTTGTTCTTGGATAAAAAATCACTTTGACATTCAAGAAAGCAAATCTGCTCCAGATGTAATTTTTGTATTTTCTTATTATCTCTTCCTTTATTGAATTACTGATGCAAATTATAACTATATTTAAAATATTCATTATTTTTATTCAGTAAGTACCATCTATAATTGAACTGCAGAAAGCTCTCGTTGAGATTGGTGACAAAAATGTCTCATTTATAGGATCAAATCAATGGATTGGGAGTGTAGAAGTTTCATATTGTCTGGATTATTTTTACAAGGTTAGATTAAAAAAGTTTGTTTGAATTAAAAAAGTTTGTTTGTTGAATTCATGGTGTATTGGTATTTAGGTTGAGTTATATTTCATTTTTATTGACATGTGCAAGCACCCTGAGTCCATTAAAGTACCTAATTTTTCTTTCAAGTTTTAAATGTAAATAACTATAATCTGAATATAAATGCAACTCTGATTATAAAATACAATAATATATTAAAATGATGAAATTCATAATAAACAAGGCAAATTGCACTGGAGTTGTAATTGTTATTCATTAATGAAGAGCAAATAATATTAGCTAAGAATGAATATTTGATGTCTTTTTTTGAAGGAATTTATTTTTTAGTTTAACTCTTTGATTCCTGAAAATAGTCAAAACCTAGTAGTTACATCAATGTGAGTAGTAAGAGGTTAAAGTATGGCTATAAATTTGCTATATTGAACAGTGAGTAATTTATTTTGATTTTTAAATTTAAAAAATATTGATATCTATTTCACATTTAAAAAAATACATTTATTTGAATTTTATAAATTGTATTGCATATTTTGTAGCATTTATGTTTTACTTAAAATACTTTTAAGACATTGATGCTATTTTGTTTATCCTAAAGTATTTATATTTTCAGCTATACAAGAATTTTAAGGATGCCTTTTATTTACCCTTTCAAATAGGAGAAACTAATAAATTAAAGTAGATAATAAATTTTTTAACAGCATTTACTATGATATGTGTCTTACCCTTGATGACATTAAATTGAAAAGTTTCTTTTATTTTTTAAATATTTTTTAATATAAAATTTTTATACATGCTAGTTAAAGATTGTTTGATAAACTGATCTTGCATTTTGTTTTCTTCAGTCAATAGTTATATTCCTTATTCATATCATTTATTTCTGTGTGACAATTATCACAAAACTTTAACTTGTTATCACTATTCTTCTTTCTTAACAACTTTTTAATTATCGTAGATACCATGCAGAATATTGCATTGCAGAAATATTCAAGAATTGCTGAAACATAGAAGTGACATCTTTGACCATTTTATACAGCATGGAAGTCCTGTTATGATGGGTACACATATTTTGTATTATTATTTTTTTTTCCAATTCACAAATGCTTTCACTAATTTGATTTAAATAGTATGATGCTCATAATCTAAAAAAAGATTGTAAAAAAATTAACTATCAAAGAATGTGCAAAATATATTTACGATAATATAAATCGATCATTTTAATGTACATTGTAACAATAGATAATTACATAACCTAAAAATGAAATAAATTTTATTGCTTAAAAATTTTTATATATCAAGATTTGTGTAAAATTATACATGATTAAGTAGCCGATAATGCTCAATACTAGCCACTACTTAGATTATTTATATTTTGGGCCATTAAATAATTAATATTGATTACATTTTATATAAAAAATGGCCATGTTATTTGATGCAATTGAGAAAAATGAATTCATTCGAATCAGTTTATTTCAAATAAAAACTGCATGTATGCAAAATAAAAGAGGGAGTGGAAAGCCTTCTTCACCTAAAAGAAATCCTGTTTGGCAAATATGCTCTATAGAATTATTTTATGGTGAATTTGAGATATATCGTTACATTAAAAGAATGACAGTTTTTCAAATTCAATTGAAAATTATTCTAAAAATTAAGGAAGGAAATTATATATATTTCAGATTGATATCATTCAAAAAGTAATGTTTTGAGTTTTGTAAAATAATTGTTTATCAAACTATGAACATCAATTTTCATAGGCAAGTCTGTCTACAATTAGGTTAAACTTTCTGTTGGAAGCCTATTTCTAAATTTCTTTTATATTCTTTTCTTTCTGACTGAAAGGACTTCTTGGAGTCACAGCAAAACCCTTCCATAACATATTCATGCACCATTAATTAGCTAAACATAGTGATAGATTCAATGCAGTGGTAAAAATGTTCAATGAAGTATTATGAAATTTGTATGAAGATTTGTTTACATTTGACTGTATGTAACAAGCTTGATTTTTGTGCCACATGCATTATTCTTTAATATAAATCGATTATTTATTTGAATAGGTATGCAAACACACTGTTATTAAGATATGTTTACATTTTTTTAATGATTAAAAAATGTAGCTTATTTTTAATTTAGTAGAGAAATGGATTAAATCTAAACATATGGGGATAATAGATAATTTTGTAGGGAAAAGGATTAAATATAAGTATGCGGAGATATTAGATAATATATGTATATATTCTTAAACGCTAAATGGATGAAAAAAAAATGAAATGTTTTATTTCTATACTTTCTAACCATTAAATGCAACACATATGTATTATTACATTAAGAAAAGCTTTTATTATGGAAATATACTGGTTTGGTTATTGTAGTGTTATTTATGTAGCAAGGAATTTTTACAGTTTTTGTAAAAGAATTGAATAATGATTATAGGTTCATAAAATTGGTGCAAGGCCATACTCCCCCTTTTAACATTTTAAATAAAATTTACCATTTCTATAAAAATTAAATAAGAAAAATCTATGAATTGTAAAGACTGTGTTTTATATGTTTTAAATATAAGAGCTAATCTAATATATGTATTTTTCCATTGCTATTAAATTGCATAAAGTTTTTTTAAATTTTATTTTACTAAGATGTTACTCTCATAGTTTTTTAGAAACTTTAATCCCATGCAAGTAATTTTTAATTGTTCATTCTTAGGTGGAGATAGAGACTGTTCATCCAAAGGGATATTAGGTATTGCCGAGACAAATGATGGAGCATTTCTCTTAATACTGGTATTTGTTAATATTTTAAAAAATTAAGGCAATTTTTTGCTATCTCTTTTGCAAAAGGGACAATTGATTGGTTTTATATACTTTTAATGAAGTAATGCTAATTATATCAAATACTATTGTTCGTAGATTTAGTAAATATTTTTAATTTTAATAATACCCTCCTCCCCTGAAAAACTTTAGTTATAATTTGTTATATCTGAATTAAATATAATGAAAAGTTTTTATTTTATTCATCATTAGATAATATATTTTATATTTATTTCATGCATTTTATATATTTACGTTTAGTTTAACTTTCAATACTATTTATTTTTAATCTGAAAATAATACAAAAAATAGTTACTAAAAGTATTAAATATCTGAGATTAATTTTTAAAATATCTGTGGAATTTTTAAAAAAAATAATCTGATTTACTCAAAAGTGGGTAAACAAAACAAAATTAAATTAAAACACACACATTAAGATTCAATTTCATTTGGTTTTTTTGCACAGAATGACTTTAATTCATAAAGTAGGAGAGAAGGACAGGAAGAAGCTAGCATCATTATATTTTGAATTTGTATAAAAATTGTATTATATACAAAACCCCTAAACAAAGTATGAATACTAAAGATAAGCAAAAGGAATTCTAGATTTTCTCTAGTATAACACTGTAATTCATCTTTAAAGTTTTAGAATAATTAAACTATTTTCTTCTAATTTTATTATTAATTTTCTCTCCTTATTTGATTATCATTACTATTATTTATATGATTTTATTTATTACATTAGTTTGAAGATATCTTAATTAATCATTAGTTACATTCTTATGAATTTTTTTTATGATAACATAACATAAAAGATGAATATATTGTTGTATAATCTTGCTTTTATGTTTAAAAATTAAAATATAAATTTACTTCATTCTACCAGTAAAAATTATCACTATACTATTGTTTCAATTTGAATGTCGTTCTTAATTTTTTTAAAAAAAATCGCACATTAAACTATTATTTGGTTCATAAATATAAATTTTCATTAAATTCTTTATTAATATTAAAATTACATTATAAATCCTTTATATTAAATGTTTAATATGGGAAATTTGTTGTTTGATTATGTCGCAACGTTATTAATTAATATAATACAGTAAGACCCCGCTTAACGCGGGGGATACGTTCCATCAAAGTAGAGCGTAATGCGAAACAGCGCTAAACGAGGCTATCTTTACATTTAAATATTGGGGTTAGGGGAAAATGGCTAGGAAATTGGTTAGGTATTAAATTTAAAAAGTATGTTTTTTTAATAAAAATAAAACCAAACATTTACTTCTTAAAGCCTAAATTAATACCACATTATTATTTCTTGCAAAAATAAAAACAAAATAAAAATAACAAAATGAATATTCTTTAAAAAAACAAATAAAATTATAAGTCAGTCATATTTAGTTAGCCTTCCGCGTTTTCAGTGTTCTGTGTTTTTGTGACAAAGCATCTAATGTTGTTTGCCTTTTTCTTTTGTGTTGTTCTCTTAAAAGTTCTTCATTAACGGATAGAGCATCTCTAACACCATGCCTTACTTTTGAGCTCCTGTCAAAATTCGGATCATTTTCAACAAATTGATCCATTATTTCAGTTATGGTAGACAAACTCCTTTTTACAAACGCCATCGAAAGTTCTTTTTGCTCTTCTTCTGAATCACCGCTGTCAACATTTTTGTTTTCTTCTTGTTCAGTTAATTCCTTGAGCTCATCATTAGAAAGACTAACCGCTGCTTCTTGAATTATTTCTTCGACATCTTCCACATTTACCCCTTCAAAACCGATTTGCTTCGTTAATTTCACTATCTCTTCCACTATTTCATCCACATCGACAGAGTGTCCAACGTCATCTCTCTTACTTAAATCCGGCCAAATATTCTTCCTTACCCTTTTCAAAGATCTTTCTGTTACCTCATTCCAAGAAAGGCCTATGTTTTCTACAGAATCCACGATGTTGTAGTTTTTCCTAAATTCTCTTATGGACTGGTTCTCTTCTCCGTCTGTTTTTTCAAACATTTGCTTAAAGGTTCGCTGCAAGTAATAAGCCTTAAAATTTGATATAACACCTTGGTCCATTGGTTGAATTAAGGCAGTTGTGTTAGGCGGTAAGAAAACCACTTCGACTGGAATGCATGTTGTTAAGTCTGATAAATTTGTTGGGTGGCTTGGAGCATTATCAATTAACAGAAGTGCTTTTTGTTCAAGTTTTTTAATTTCGCAATAACGTTTAACAGACGGGCAGAAATGTTCAGTGAACCAATCCTGGAAAATTTTCGCAGTTATCCATGATTTTTTATTAGACTCCCAAATTACAGTAAAGTTGATTTAGATATGCCTTTGATTGCTCTTGGGTTTTTGGAATGGTAAATTAGTAATGGTTTTAATTTAAATTCTCCGCTTGCGTTACCACCTAGTAGAAGGGTTAAGCGATCTTTTGCAGCTTTAAATCCTGGTGCCCGTTTCTCTTCACGATATAGAAATGTTCGTTTCAGCATTCTTTTCCAAAACAAGCCTGTTTCATCAATATTAAAAACCAATTCTAGAGGATAGTTTCCTTTTTCAATTATTTTTTTAATATCGCTGGAAATTCAGCCGCTGCTTTTGTATCACCACTTGCTGCTTCTCCTGTAATCTTTATGTTGCGAAGGTTATTTCAATGTTTAAATCTATTAAACCATCCTCAACTAGCAATGAAAGTTTCACTTTTATCAATTGTCTCAGTCTGAATGTAATTAAAAATTCTAGCCTTTTCCATTATGATACATTGGCTTAATGGCATATTGCGGTCAATTTCGTCGTCAATCCATATAGACAGTCGTTTTTCCATTTGCTCTATGATATTATTTCTAGAACGGGTAATTCTAGTTGCAGAGCTTGTTGTAGTTGCAGTTGCCGATGACAGTATTTTTTTTCTTTATTCTTCATGATGGTCCTTATTGTTGAAGTTGGCAAATTCAATGAAGCACTAATTAGAGTTTGACGTTCACCAGAATCTAATCTTCTAATGACTTCCATTTTAGTTTTGAGTGAAATACTTTTTCTGGTTGCTTTCTTTTCTTTTTCATTATCACCCATAGTAAAAAACTAAAGATCAAAATATTTGACACTGTAATATAGTATTAAATATGTAAATTAATACCTACTTACAGTAATGTCAACAAATGTTTCCAATAATAAAAATATGTCTGTACAATACCGCACCAAACAAGAAATGTAAGTACACTCTTTCGGATATGTATTTGAAACCTATCGCTGCATAATATTTCGGGGAATCCCCGTATGCTGTGAGCGATTTCACGGAATCCCCGGGTTGAAATAAAAGAGCGCTTAACCGAAACAGCGTTAAGCGGGGTCTTACTGTAATTTATTATCTAATTTTGTCATTTTGATAAATTTTTAATATCACCTCAATAGCTACTTGATATAGTTATTTTCAAAGAGACTTAATTAGTTAATTTATATTTAAATACAATTCATTAAAAAATGAATACTTAAAAAAGTTACATTGCATAGTATTAATTAAGATGCTTTTTCTTTATAGATGATTATAAAATGTCTTAATATAAAATTTTGGCAATTGAATTTAGTAGATCCTCATTTTGAATTTTTATAGGATCCTCATTTTTCTGGATCTTCTGCATCTCAAGAAAAATTACAAGAAGAAGGTTGGATTAAGTGGTGCAAAGTAAATGATTTAGATCCAAGTTCTTTTTATAATTTGTGTTTTCCATTAATAAAAGTTTAAATTTTCTATATTACTAGTTTACATAACATTCTTAAATTTTTTTCCTTCATAAGATAAATGTAATTATAGAGAAAAGATACATTTGTCACAATGTAAATTTTTTTAAAACTTCACATTTTATATTGCTTATACTTTTCAAATTCATCTATTACTTAACTCAGAATGTAAATGTCAAGCACTGTGCAGTGACAGTTATGATGTAAAAACATGAATTAATTTTATTTTGTATTATTCAATCACCAAAATTAAAAGTAAAAATATTATTAATAAGCAGAACATTAAACTGTGTTTAACATATTAATCTTAGTTATATGACAACATCGTAGTTATATGATGCATTTCTGATTGAAAACCATTTAATAAATAACAAATTATTAAGATGCTTAATTCATAGATTTAAAAGTAATAAAAGTTTAGATGGTATTTAATACTTATAAGCCACAAATAATCTGAAATACAGATAATGATCAAGTCTTGCATAGCAGTTATGAAATATTTATTTAAAAAGTAAATCAAATACTTTCAAAATACTGTTAATCAGAACTGCTACAAAGGAAGTCTCATAAAGAAAGTGGATTTTTAGTCTACTGACACAAATCTTAAGACGCTTTAGAATGCATTAGCTTTTGTTTTGAAATATAGAATAAAGATTGTCATTTTATTATAATAACAAAAATTTAACCCATATCAGCAGAGAATGTATCTTATATTTTTAGTAGCAAGATCATAGCCGGAAATATAAAAGTAATTTAAATTGGGTTCTTAGAATTTGTATTTATATTATCATACCAATATATACACACAAATTCTTCAATTTAAAAGTAATTTAAATTGGGTTCCAAGAATTTGTATCATGTGAGAACATGATATTGTTTTGGTTAGGAAGTTTTGATGTCTTCGAAATTTACGGGCAAAAAATAAAGATTATGGGCCACCAGAAATTATAAGTTCAAGAATTTTTTTACCTGCTTTTACCAGTATTACTATATTATTACTTATGCTTCTTCACAATAGATGCATTTTTAAAAGGTTAATGTAGAACTATAATATAGCTGTTACAAATATTATAGAGGGATAGAGAAGTCTTATGATTGTTTCAAATTGTTAATAATGATTTAAAAATAATAAAGTTCTCACATAACTTAAAATTTGCAATGGTAGATTTCATCTTTTATTTGCTATTTGATTTAAATACAAACATCACTTTTAAGAATAAATTTCCTTCTTAACTTTCTTCATGGCAATTTTGATTTGATTATTATGTACTTTAAATTTTGTTGCATTCAAAATATATTCATTTTCTAGAAACTTATTTTTCAATACACCCATTGGCAATACAATAATGCAGTTTTTCTTAAAAACCAAAATTTGAAATTTAAGTACAATTTACTGAAAAAATTATATAATATCTTACATTTCTCTATTGCCATCCTTCATAGTATTGCATTTGCCTTAAATAGGACAGGGAGCAAATTATTATGAAATAATTTAAATAATGCAGTTGAATAATCAAGATTTTTGTTTTACCTTAAATATTATAATGAAGTAGAATGTCAAATTTCATTAAATTGTTGATTTGTTCTCATTTCGAATTAAGTATAAAATTTTACCAAAAAAAAAAAATGTTGAAAATTTATGGGAAGCATTACATCCAAGAAATGAAAACTATAAATATGAAATATGCTTAGACACATTTGATTTAAAGAAATTAAAGATATAAACATTAAATAAATACATAGATAAAGTATTTTTTTTAAAAAAAATTACTGAATTAAAGAGAACACTTAAATAGTAAATGGAAAAGTACACTAGGAAAGCTTTGGTTTAAATATATTTAATTAGCATAAAAAAGTGTATATTAAAATGTAAAAAACTTTCAGAAAAGTAGGCCAAATTATTTTTTATTGTAGTTACTAATCACTTTTGTCAAGTACTTGGTTCAAAAAGTAAAATGTCGGTGTTAAAAAAAATGTAAAATTAAATATTTATGTAATTTGGTATTAGCTTCCAGCTTCTTCTGCAAAATATTTTTAAGCTTCGAATTTTAATAGATATATAATTCAAAGTATTTCGGTTTAAAATTATACATTTTGTTCATTTTACAATGCATTTTCTGTCTGCTCCCATAAGATTCATAAAAAAAATGGATACATTCTGCTGTTGCTAACCAGGGATGCACAACCTATGGCCCAATTAGCCCTTGAAGTTGGCCTGTGAATGTTGTTTATAAAATAAGACAATTTAAAATGAAATAAGACTTTTTCAAACAAAGAGGGAAAAATACAAAATCGATTCTATGAATAAATGATTTACAATTGTTCATTAAGTTTATTTACTTTTTATCACACAGTTTTTCAGTTTGTTCCCTTAATGGCTACCTGCAATTACGAGTTTTCATATAGGAGAAGCTCATGGACATGAAAAATTTCCACTCATGAAAATGTAGTTTAAGGATTAAATTCAAATTTTGCGTATTGCATTTGATGATTGATTTTCAGATTTTGAAAAGTTCCAAACAAAACTCGACACATTTTTTCCTCCATTTTCTGTTGATGTAAATCTAGTGGCTAAGAGTACGCAGTTAGCCTTAATTCATTTACAGAATTCTGATTTTTTCAAAAATCAGTTCAAAGGAAAACCGATATTAGAATTTTATAAAGACTTACCCGAGGAGTTTTCGTGCTTAAAGCAAAATGCAGCAGCAAGTGCAACTTTCTTTGATAGCACTTAAATTTGTGAGCAAACTTTCTCACTAATGAATTTAAACAAATCATAAATAAGAAATAGAATAGCAGATGAGAACCTTTCTTCTGTTTTATGTATTGCTGCAACCAATCTTAATCTCAACATAGAATCAATAACTTCAAATATTCAGTCCCAGCCATCTCATTAATTTTGATAATTTTTTTCTCAAAATTGTTCTCTGTATAATTACCAAAATTTTTTCCTGTTATTCTATTTCAAGTTTGCTACCTGTTTAGCAGGAATCTTTTTTTTGGGGGGGGGATAAAGTATTTTAATCAAATCGATAATGTTTGCGTTTTATTTATCGCACAATGTATGCATGAGTAAAATAAAGTAATAATTGTAATTCAAGCATATTGCATAAAAAAACAATGTTTTCACCTTTATTACGTTTTAACATTAATGTGGCTTTGGCCCTCAACATGATCCTTTTTCATATTTTAGCCCCTCATCCTGAAAAGGTTGTGCATCCCTGCTGTAAACAATTTAATCCAAATTTTACAACATCTAAAATGTAAAATTTATTTTTTTCTTCATGTTAATATATTTTAAATGTGAATCTTTTCACACACATATATTATCAGTTTTTCTAATTTGTGTTAAGAACAAAATTTTCACTATTTTACGCATTTTTTTTGTATCAATAGTGATATCATTAACTTTAGTGTTCTTGTTTTTTATTATTATTTTTGATACATTTAATATTTGTTCAGAATTCTTGCATATCTTTATTTTCTTGTTGGAAAATTAAATTAAATAAGACGATAGAAATAACATTTTTGTATTATAATAAATACAAGCTAAAAGCATATTACAGTGCAAAATGATTAAATTTGCTATAATTAGAAGTGATAGCAGAAAAATGTTAACATTTCGCTCTATGGTATGTGCTTTTACCCTTAGACTAATATTCAAATGACCTATTAACACATACAGAGCTAAATAAAAAAAATAACAGTGATTGTAGTGATAATTTACAATTTTATTTAATAAATACATACAATAATTCTAACAATAAAAATAAATATTTGGCACAGACAAATATTTGAAATTAAAACAAAAAAAAGGTCCTTCAAACAAAATTTCATTTGGAACTAATCACAGAGACAACTTAAAATGCATCTGTTACAAAAGCAAAAAAATAAATACACTGTTCATGAGAATTTAAGTTACTAAAAAATCTAATAAAATATGAACAATAAATTAGTAATGAATAACAATGAACAAGTAAATTAGAATACAAAGCAAAACGAAGCATAATCATCTAAAAAATTAATTGCAAAGATATCAAATTGACTAGAATAATTGCTTTATAAATGAAACGCGAGACAAAATTTATAACTCTGATACCATTGTTACAGCAATATAAGTTTGAAATTGATATGAACTTTAATTCATATAATAATTTTTGTATATATCCATCAAGACCTTTGTACTTTTAAAAGGAGTTTCATATTACACAAATGAAATTTTTCAAGGTATCTACAATTTTGGTATAATTATAAATAGATGAATAAAGAGGAATAATAATTGATTTTAAATAACTATTTAGTTCATACAGAACATAAAAGCTCAAAAGAAAACAGATTTCTGTGAAACTACATATTATGACAAAAGTTAGAAAATATGAGATTCTATAAAAGTTATCAAATTAGTTAATAAGATATTTAAAAGATTAAACAGCATCTGTCTAATTAACATTAATTTAAAAAAGTGAAGAGTTTCATTAAGTATAAGCATTATATTGAAAAAACATTTTAGATCCTTACAAAGAATACAAACTGTTTAAAAGCAAGTTGATGTATATAAATTCAAACAATAATCAATATTGATAAATCTATGAAGTTATATTACATTTAAATTATTAGAATGAAAAAATTCTTTAATGAGAATAAGAAGTCTTGTTATTTCTAGCAACAATATATTATGTTCAATAAACTGTATATGAAAAAAAAAAAAGACTCAAAATTATTTTTTTAAAGCATACACATGTAAGTACAAAATTTCTGTGTAGAAAACATTTAATTTAATTAGTAAATCATAATTTGCTAGGTAACATATAATTCTTTTCATTTGAAATTATTCGCTACATTTTATTTATTTAAAAACTATATTTAAAAATATAATTTGTTAAAAAACAAAATTAAAAGCTAATGCAATGAGCATGAATGATAAATAATTGTGAACCAATGCAAAAAAGCTTTAAAACTTTCCAATTTTTAATAACTATCCATATACAATAATATTAATTTTATGAAAATACTGCATGCATATAAAAGTGTCTTAGAAATTGAACACATATAACTTGCTTAGCAAGTCAAGGCACTAATACTGCCCTGAGTACAATACACACGTCTAAAATTACAATACTTAGTAAATAAATTATTCATTTTGAGTTTTTTTTTCTTTGAAAGGATAAAATACATTATTGACATTTCAATGCCATTCTCAATAAAAGGAAATAATTGACAAAAACTTATTTTGTACATGCATTTGGTTTCAAATTATTTTTAAAATAACTTCAAACTAGAATCCTGAATTTTATTTTATAATCATTGCAAAAGAAATAGATTATAAACTGACCTAATGTATAATTTGAAATATTAATAACTGGTTTAATTTATATTTATTTACTTATTATTATTTTACTTGACTGTCTTATTTACAGGAGGAAGCAAAGTTTTATTTTATTTTGTAACATTGCTTTCTTTAATATTTAGCCAATAACTGAATCAGAAGAGACAATGGTCCACAGAAATTCTTTCCTGCAATATTGAAACTATAATACATTTGAAAGCCTTAATATAAAGCTACATTTCATGAACTAATAAATTTAACAATACTGTTTTTGAACTTAAAAAAAATAATAATAAATGCTTGAATTTTGCTGAAATTTTTTATAGAACTTTTATGTTGTTATAAGATAATCAATTTTAAATTTTTTGTATGTGTCTCAATATAAGAAAGTTAAAAAAAAACCTAGCTAATTAATAATATTTCAATAATGTCTTTTCACTTTAAAATTGAAAAGGTAATTTTCTAATACTGCATTTAATCAGGATTTCTTAAACAGCAAGTTATGATCCTTATAGGTTCATATGTAATATTAAAATTGCAATTTTTATCTTTGTTACAAATTTCAACATATGTAAGCAAAACATGTTTAGAAACTATCTAGACAAAAATAAAAAATCTTTATTATTTTAAAACTGCCTATTTTTAAATGCATTAAAAAATGCATTTAAGAATAGTAAAAATCTCAAAAGAATTATAGATAGTATGAAATCTATAATTCTTTTGAGACTGCAATTGCCTAAAGGCAAAATGAACGCTAAGACAAACACTACTGTGACAAGTCATCAAAGGGTTCTTAATAGAAATATTTCATATGATAGATTGGGTTATCATTTTAATGACAAATTTAATCAGCACATTAAAAGAAAATTTCATCAATTATAATTATTATATGAGAATAAATTTTTGAATATTTGGATACATTTTATTAAAAAAAAGTTCAAGAAATCCTGATTTGAATAACTTATTTAATCAAGTACTTACATCCATAAAAGTACTTCACTGATAAAAATAAGCATATGTTTATGGTGCCCCATCAGTATGTTCTGTATTACCTGTGGCAGGTGGCAGAACAGTTTTAGGTGGGAGAAATCCTTTCCACATCTTATTTACTTCATCAGGTAAGTGATGTTGCCAACTCTTTAAGTAATAGCGAGTATATTTACGAAGTTGCCTAAATTTACAGAAAGTAGCTTCTCCATCACTTACTTGCTTTGTTTTCACTAAAAAGCCGTTCTGCTTGAAAGTATCTTCAAGCTTTTGCTTAATAACGGATCTCTGGTTACGTCTACGTGTTCTAGACTGAGATTCTTTTATGAGAGATTTATGAACAGAAAATGGCATGTTGCTGGCTGAAGAATGACCAGCATTCATATTTAGAGAAGGATATGAATTTTTGATTCTAATTTGCTTGGCATTCAGTGCCAAACTTAACTTGCCATTAATATTGGTCATTTCTTGTGATACTTTTCCAACTGGGTTAGGAAAAGGCTGTCTGATATTCACATTATTGATGGAAGGTGACAGAAACATTAATGGTGTTTGATTTTGTAGCAGACTACCAAGAGTAGAAGAGTTCTGAAAGATGTTATCATTTGGAGAATAATTAGAATTTGTGCTAGCTCCTGAGGTAATGTCATTATGGGTTTGTATAAATGATGTGCCATTTGTCAAAGACTTTAAATAGTTCTCCATATTTTCCTCAGTAGAATTTTTTACTTCATTTTCAAACTGCATGTCAGAGCTTTCAGGTACACATTTTGAAGAAAGATCTAAAGGCACTCCTTCATTTTCTTCCATTATGGATAAGTACTGTACATAAGGCACAACCCTCCTTGTTTGTAGAGGTTTTCTTCTATGCTTCTGATTCAGACAAGGAGATTTGGTGGAACCTTCAGTTCTATCACAATTGTTATTTTGGTTTTCAGAAGTTTCAGGTCTGTCAAGTAAAGAACTTAATACAGAATTCAGAGAATCTTTCTTAGAAGTAGTTGATTTTATACCATTTTGAATTTTACCAACATTCATAGATTCATTTAAATCTTTTGTAAAGGAGGCAGTGTTTGGAAATGAGTTACATTGCAGACTTAAACTAAAGTCATAGGGATCAATATTATCATTGGAAGTTGTACTACTATTTGATTGATGATTTTTGAGAAAATTTGACATAGCATTTTGCTTTGCTGCATTGTCTGTTCTTAATCGTCCAGTGGAATCAGATTTCACTGTAGATTGTTTGCTAGTACCAACTGGAGAATCATTTGAAGAATTTTGAACACTTTGAGACCAGTTAGAAATAGTAATTTGTTTTGTGCCATGTTCTTCTTTCAATCTACATTCTGAATGAACTTTCCATTTTGTTCTGAGGTAGCCATTGTCTTTTTCAGAAGTCACACTTTCTGATGGAAGAAAATTATGAAATTTCAGTCCTTTACGTAAATTCTTACGTCCTCGAGTATGGCACTCTTGGACTGTGTACTTTTGTTTCCTTAAAAATGATGGCTTCATTCCGTAACTCCTTCCTTGTATTGGAGAAAATATACTATACAGATTTCCGTCAGCTATGTGAAACAGCTTCTGAGAGTAGTTGAAATCGTTTTGATTGTCACTGTGAAAGAAAGAACATACAATCATTAGATTTGAATAAGAATTTTTTGAACAATGTTATATTATCTTAAAAAAAACTAAAGAATGCAAATTTTTGCATTAACATAATGACTGAAGAACATAGAATAGATTTTGTATTTTAAGTCTTAGTCAAGTGAAATTTACCATTCTTAGTCTCACCAACACATTGAAGTTCACACTGTCAACAAATTATAAGATAATATATTAATACAAATACAAGAAAATTTTCTTTCTTTTAACAATGAAAATACTTATATAAGTGACCTATTTAAAAGTTAAAGAAATAGATACCATAATTGCACAAATTAGCTCAACTATATATCACAAAATATTTATGATGGTATAAAAACTATTCTCTTTTATTCTATTAGCAAATAAAATAAATAATTCTAACCAAATGCAGTAACTATGCATAGCAAAATTGCTGAAAAATGGCATATTTCATGGCATTGTGTTATTCTTGGCATATTTGGCTATAATTATGCAAAATCAATATAACAGCAACATTTCTCTTAAAATGTAACTATTAATGCAACTAGAATTTTAGTTAAAGCTTCTGAATTTAAATTTCTCATTCAAAAATTTTGACATTAAAAAAGACCCCACATATCTAAATCCTTATATGAATTTCAAATATATTAACCTACTTAATGATTTTTCAGTCACTGGAAGCATTAACTTATTTAAGTAAAAATGAATAGAAAGTCTTACTGAGCTACATGATCTTTGAGTAAATAAAGTTTCACATAACTATGAATCAAATTTTTCACGAATATAATATATTTAATAAACAAATGCTATATATATATATATATATATATATATATATATAAACTAAATAATAAAGCTTTAAAAAATTCTTCAGAAATATGGTGGCACTGATATAAATAAAAAAATTAATTAAAATTAAAAGAAGTGAATCAAATTTAAGCTTATTTTTCTTGATGTAAATATTATTTATACCAGAATGTAAAGCTATAATAAATTTATTTATTTTAAATGTTGTAATTTTATTCCATAACAATGAAAAAGCTGTCAAATAGAAACTGGGGAGGGTGTGTGTGTGCAACAAATATGATCCAATTAAAAATATTCATAATTTTTTTGAAATAATAACTTACCATGTATAAAAAAATAAGTGAATGATTTGTATCTTATAATGATTGTGTGAAAAACAAATTAGTAGTTAAATATAAGAAAATATTTCTATACTCCATCACATTTAAGATATTTATTTTCCTTTAGATTGATTTTTAATTTTTATTTTCATGTGGGAAAAACAAAAAACTTTGTTTGAATTAAGAAATGGTAAAAACTAAACAGTCAATAAATTATTTATTATTTCAAAAATTTTGCAGAATATTTTACAGAAAAATTAATCAAAGTAATTTTTGGGCCCTAAATAAAATTCTTGTTTAAATAATTATTGTTTCAATAATGAATCAATACTAAAACTATATTTTTGAATAAAAAAAGATGGAGATGACATTAAAAATAAAAAAAGAATGAAAAAAAAATTCTATGAAACCTATGAATTATAATAATATTTTACTTCCTAAAATATTTATATTTTTCTTATAAAAAATAAAATACTAATTAATACCATGCAATTCTTTTAATTATGGCATTCCAATTTTTTCACAATTCAAATTTTGCATTATAATTTTTAATTTTAAATCTATCCATTTCGAACAATATGAGCAGATCTGACATGAGCAAGACTGTCTGCACACAACTAATATGCAAGTCTTCACAAATATTTTATTTCTAAACTATTAATTGATTTTTTTTAAAAAAATTTGGAACTAAAAGGATGCACAAAACTCACAATAATATTTTGTGGATTTTAAACAATCAAGTCTACCTACCAGTTAAATAAATTAATTAGTGAACCACATGCTGAATAGACAAAGGATTATTCAGAGAAATGAAATCTGTTGTATACCAGATCCATGTTTAACAAAATTCAGTGAATGACATAGATAATAATTATGAAAATAGAAATTAGTTATTTAGTAACTGGATGTTCACATTTAAGAGAAATATAATAGAAATTTAAAAAAGAAGTTTTTGTTTCTGACATTAAATCAGCAATGATATTTGAGAATGCACATTTTGCCTTTTATGGGTTTGAACTGATCCAGAGGAGAAAGAGCAACAATGAGCATGAACAATCATGAGCAAACCTTCAACTTCATTGCAATTACAATTAATAAACAATTAAATATTATGAGTAAAAATTATTTGATAAATATAATCTTTAGAATTAGAAGATTTCAAAATTTATTATTGAGCTTACTGTGCATAATCTGATGTTGATAATGAGATCTGAATTCTAGGAATTTTGAAAGAAATTTGATACTTAAAATCCCAAGAGATATTAAGTAATGTTAAGCCATAAGATCAACAAACTTAAATTATTCCTTTTTATACATGATTATATAAATATGATTAAGCAAGATTCAATATAAAAATGTATAATTACAAATATTATATGTTTTCTAATGTGCATTTTTCTAAAAAAATATTATAAATTTATTACAATCATCCTTAGTGGTATAGTGGCCATTTTCCTCCCTGCATCACCTTATTTTATTTATTTTAATATTTGAAGTTAATGACTGATAAAAAGAGCGAGAAAGGAATGCTGTTCTTTAAAAGATTTTTTTTTCAGCAGTAAAAAAGTTATATGGTTACAATGAATTTCCTTTTCAATTGATTAGTTTTCTATTTTTTTTTTAAATATATACTTTAATCTAGTCATGAATACAGTATGAATTTCAAGCTTCAAATATGATGTATTTTTAGTAACCAAAACCTTTATTTCCTAAAAGGTTATTTTAAGCATAAGAAGTTGCAATACTTCTACCTCTTTTTTTGATTTTTTTAAAATTCTTACCTTAAAAGCAATAAACTTCTTTTTAAATCAGGTTACTAAAACACAAGAAATCTCAGGCAACAATTTTCAAGCTAGAGATTTTTTTTTAAAGTTTTTGTTAATTAATTATATATATATATATATATATATATATATATATATATATATATATATAAGGTGTAAAAAATTTCAAGTAAAGATTTCTTTGCAAAATACAAAAAGCTTTTTTACAAATAATATAATTGTTGAGACAAATAACAATACTTGCAAAACTTATCAGTGTGAGTTAATCAAATTTTTATAAAATTTAAGATTTATTAATAATTATTTAAAACTAAAACATCTTGAAATCAATTAAGGGAGGCCAAATAAGTATCTAACATTCATTTTTCCTTTTTAATAATAATAAAAATACTTTAAATACAAAGGGTTTATGAAGATTTTAAAGTACTTACAGAGGTTCAAGACAATTATCTTCAGTGTTATAATAATTAGTAGGCTGTTCACAATCCTGAGATGAAACAATTTCCAAATCTGTTAATTCCAATGGCACATTAAGATTATTATTAAAATATGAAGATTCCTGTTTGAAATTATTTGGTGGTGATCGACTTGAAATGAGATTCTGCTCCCGATTTCTTAATAGCGCTTGTATACAGCTTTTTGCATTATTTTGACTGACTGAAGGGCCAGGTTCATCAGTGTACATTACAAAAAATCCAGGATGCTTGCATTGATAATCTGCATAAAATTAAACTAATTAAAATATTTTTAACTAATGATGATATTTAATTTTTTAACAATTAATAATAATTATATACAATATGTAACTTAAAAAAAAAACTGAAATTGCTTTATGTAAGCTTAGCTATTAAGTAAATAAAATGTGGCTTATGTTTTACTAAAGGAAAAATCACATTGATATTTAAATAACTATAAAGTTGATTTACTCTTAATAAATTTATAACACATAATACTTTTATTATTATTGGTTATATCAATTTGATGAATATAACTAACATCAATTTAAACAAAATATTTTCAAACTAAATACTTCCAAAAATTTTAAATGCAACAAGATTATAGTATTTTTTTAAAAATTAAAACAATAACATACAGAACAGTAAAATATAATTTTTTTTTGTCTGTGAATGAAAACAACAACAACACCTATATAATTTCAGATAACTTCTAATTTTATTAATATTAATACCTATGTAAAACTCAATACAATATGAAATATTTTCTACATGGTTTGATCAATGTAATTCATTAAGATGTAAAATCTATTTATTTCTAAATATGGCATAACTGAAATCAATTTTGTTTAGTATAGAATTACTAAGAATTTTCAACCTTAAAAACTTCAAAGAAAAGTAATTTTTTACCCACTATTGAATAGAATAAAGATTTATTTCTAAGATCAAATTTGTATTGAAAAATAAGCATACAGAATTCAATAGCTGCTGATCATTAACAGAATATATGTATTGTGGAATACTTAGTATTCATTTACAAAAACAGAAATAAATTAAGCCATTCCTTTATATAAAGCATATTTTTGATGATAATAGTTTCATATGTTCAGTATAATTTAATATTGCTTTTTCTTTTCAGCTAACTAAATCCTACTTTTTGCATTAAAAATTAGTAATAAAAGACAAAATATGTAACTCATCAAAAAGTTTGTTTAATGTAAGCTTATCCTTTTAAGTTGTTTGGAAATTTTTTCAAAAATAAAATAAGATGATAAGATTTGGTTACTTTTTGATTACTGTGTTTGAATCTTATGTAATTATGTTCCTTCATCACTATTGAAGATAATAAAGAAAAGTTGATAGAGAGGAATGATATCGTTTGACTTCAGCGATTCCGAAAATCGTGCCGCACTATGCAGAAATTTAAAGAACGTAAAAATAAATAGAAGCAAATAAGAATACAATAAACAAAACCAATAAAGTAAACAAACTGCAGCGTATTTTGTGTACAATCAATAGGTAATAGTGTGAAAGAGTAAGAATAAAGAAAAAGTTATTTACTTCGATAAGAAGCCTAAGTCATGTTGACAGAACCTGCATTTCACAATATCCACCAGTATAAAGTAAAGATGGGAAGAGGGTCTGTTTTCGACAAGCTCCTAAAAGTAATGAACCCTCCAGGAGAGTCATGTTTCCTCCCAAATTTGGAAATAGTGCAACCGCAGCACACTCTGAATTCAGAGCCTTTGGGGGGATGCTAAACCGTCTCTGCAATGCTATTTATGGTTTACCAGCTTCAGCAGGCATCTGGAAATAGAACAAGTGTACATTGAGTTATGCACAGTTTTTTAAAAACTGAGGGAGCGAATCGACGTTTGCTTCACCGTCAGTTAAGAACGGGAAATGAATTTTATTCCTTTTCTATTGCTAGCAATGACAGACGGTCCCACCTGAGACAATGGCTACTATTTATTATTGTTTGTTTTTTATTTACATTTATTACTATTGACAACTATTCTGTTGCCAAAATTTTCGGAGTTATTTTTAACATTTTGTGGCTACCTCTGTAAATTAAGTTGTAGTTTGTTTACTTCTTTTTTTATTCGCCATTTTGGAAGGAGATTAAACGGGATGTTTTGACTCTGATTTTTATAAGATTCTTAAACAGCAGTTTTGAATCCGTTAAGAGGAATTTAATTAAGAAATTAACGAATTACAATTTTGAATATGAATATATATATTTTTAAAAAAGTAAAAGTATTGGTCTTGAGAGAAACTGGTATGGTTATTTTTTTAAAAAAGAAACAATTTTTTTTAAATTCATAAATGAGCACCTTTGCATAAAAGTTCTTTCATTTAATTAAGAATGAAAATTGAAATAATTCAAAAATAATTATTTATAGATGAGATTTTTAAAAATTACTTCTTTTGTAATTAAATTAGTTCATTTTTTACAACAAATTTTACAATTTATTGTAAAACAAGGCTATATGCAGATCAATTGTAAATGCACAATAAAATAATTATGTTTATTATATACATGATTTAGCAAATTTTTGTTAAGTTTAACAAATTATTGATGGAAAATTATTGATTATTACAAATGGTGCATATATAAGGATATTGTACAAGATAAAAAGCAAACCTTTTTTAATAAATAGTATTCAACAACTTCGATCTCTGAATGCTTATCTTTTAGAATAAAATAATGAGTTTAAAAATATAGTTAGTATAAAAATAAAGTTTTAAAGTTATATATATTTTTATTTCCTTTTTGATAATATAAAAAATAAATTTAAGACTTTGAACTGAGGAAAACAACAGAAGAATAATTTCGCATTTTGTAAAAGAGACCCTTTAAAAAAGGCGTGATAAAAATTTCACTACATTTATACATTGAATTTTAAGTTTACTTAGGATTTATAATAAAATAAAATCAGAATTTACTTTATTTTAAATCCCATTTTTTATTCCTTTCGAACAACTATTTCTGCTTTTCATGTGATATTCAGCAAAAATTTCCTGTATGAGAATCGATGAATGAACAAAAAAATACAAATTGTGGTTTTCTCATCTCATCTCAGCAAAAATTTCCTGTATGAGAATCGATGAATGAAAAAAAAAATACAAATTGTGGTTTTCTCATCTTAAGAAAATTGAACAAATTTAATCCCTCTCTTTCTTTTTTTTTTGAAAATGTTTATTTATAAAGATTTTATATATAAACAAAAATCCGTTTTTAACAAATATATTTGTTGGAAACAGATTTTTGTAATCACGTCATCTTGAATTATATAAAAAACAGGCAATTTCCTACTAATTATTTCAACAGGTCATCATCAGTGGTAGTTATTAAAATGATGTTTACATTCATTTTTGCTAATTTTACATGATAATTTTCAAATTATTTTTCAAGTATTGTTTAAAACCTTAGAAATAACTTTGTTCTTCGTGGTGATGCCCACTTACCACTTAATTTGAGAGAGTGACTCTTAAAAACTGTAATATATATATATATATATATATATATATATATATATATATGTATGTGTGTGTGTGTTCTTATTTTTAAATTGTTGAATGAGCAAAATTTGAGATAATTTGATTTTATGAATAACTGAAACTGTTTTTTCCATGTGTAATATTTCATTAATTTACGAAATTATGCAGAAATATTTATCTTCCGATAATCTTGTTAAAATCATTTTTGAAGAGCTAATAAAAGCTGCAAATCATACTACTTTTTTAAATGTTATCTGAACTCTTCCAAAACGCGATTTTATTTATCGTATTCACCTTTCAATGTCAATGGGAATTATGAATTTAATTTATTTGTTTGAATATCTGATATAAGATTTGAATGGAAACAGATAACATTGTATCTGAATATTTATAATTTGATAGAAGATTTTTTTTGATATCAGCACCCTAGTAATAAAATGGAAATATCATAGTTTCTAAATAAAGCTATGAAAAATGATATAACTCTATACCCATTGTTTTCCAAATTTAAAAGAAGATATAGATTTTTTGATAATATTTTGAAATAAAAATATTGGCAACACTTTTTTTTTCCTATACGTTTTGCGAAATGTTTGAAGAGAATATTTTGTAATCTCAACAAAATTTAAAGAATCTTATGGACATTCCTGTGTCGAAAAAATATATTTTAGGAATTATATATGTCTGTCTGTCTACAAACGAGATTAAAAAAAATGCTTTGAAAGACAAAAAATTTTGAGTGTGATCTTTATTCTACGTTTTGAGATTTCTATTAAATTTTAAGCATAAACCATTCACATGATATATGTTTCCCCAACATTTCCAAATTAGACTATCGTCTTCATTTATGACCGCAAGTGAACATAACTAGGATTTAAAAAAATTAGGTGCATTAAATTTGGTACATAGATTAAGCATTTAAAGTATAGATCTATATTCAATTTTGAATAAATTCTTCAAGAATTTGACCCATAGTGCTCTTCTGCTAGTGCCTGATTATGAAACATGGGCAAATTTAGGATTAAACTATAGATATTTATCAAATTTTAAACAAAATTTGTTTGTTGATCGTCTATTTGTTTTAAGTAAAAAATATAACTCGAAAACTCAAGAACTTAAATAAATGAGATTTGGTTTGTGATCTTATTGCCTGTCAGATAGTTCTGAGTCAAATTTTGGTTTTAATCGGTCGTTTTGAGAGGAATGGCTTTTCAGGAAAAATAAATTTTGCAAAATTTGGAATAACGGCTGGATTGAAAAATGTTGCATTCGCTTTCATAATTATTTTAATGATAGAGATGACAAATATTATACTAAATCAATTAGGAATAGTGAAGGTCGATTTAAAAAAGAAAAAAAAACTCAATAATAAAGTTCTCTGTTTTCAAATATAATAAATGAAGAAGGCAGAAATAGAATGAGATATTTCATGGAAAGAAAGATATAATTATTCATTATAATTTTTTAATTATTGTTGTATTTTTATTCCATTGCAAGTTTAGTAAAAAAGCCCCAAGAGAAAATTTAAACAAATATAATAAGGAAAAAATCTAAGGTCACAAATTTTAAGTTAACACATGATAACATTATTATTTTTTAAATGATTATTTGTCTTAATTAATTTGAGTCATTAACCAGTTTAAATCGGTTTGAGAAAATTACGAGACTTCTCTCTCTCTCTCTCTCTTAAAAGATAATTTTTTGAAACTTTCATTTTCAATTTTTCTAGATGGCAAAAAACGTTTTGGAGCTCGATCGATTTTGAGATATAAAAAGCCAGTAATTTCAACGAATAATTCACTATTACTGGAAGCTATTGTATATGTGGTAAAATCCAATGAACGTAATGCAGATTGATATCAAAATTATATTATAATAATTACAGTATTTTGAGAGATACAATTAGTAAGAATGCGATTATAATATTATTAAAGAATGAATATAAGTCGCGTTTTACAAAATTGCGATAGTTAAAACTGAAATATAATTTTAAAAAAACGATAATTTTCTGAGCGCGAGATTAATTATTTAAAAGTAAGAAATCGTTAACAGACTGGAAGATGACGTCATTTCATAGAAACGACAAACAAAAAGCAATTGATAGTAAATTTAATTAAATATCTCAAACAATTAGAATGACATTAGAATTGCAAAAACTGTAATTATATTCAGAACCCTTACAAAAGAATTTAATGGGAACATATTTATTTGCTATAATATTAATTTTTTTGAATAAATTGGAAAAGTTTAGACACGTTTATGAGCTCCTAATAATTTCTACTAGCATATACAAATTTAAAAGTGATAACAACACATATTTGAATTTTAAATTTTGCCAAAAGATAACACTTGGTAGTCCTGATACAGTGAGAGAAAAGAATGCCTATGAATGAGGTTACTCTGATTTGATAATTGAAAACTGGAGATAAACTTACTTCGAAACTTCGGTTATTATTAATTCAATCAATAAAATTATTTATTGAGTTTAATCTATTCGAAGCATATATAAAGCAAAGCTCAGATTTGGGTTTCCACCCTGTCAATCGATTGAAAGCAAAATTTGATACAGGTCAACAATTTTAGTAACAAAGGTCAAGAGTCAAATTTATCTATATAAATCTTTGTATTTTGTGCAGTTACATTTACTTATAGATGATTGAATAGTCAGTTCATTTACTGTCTGCATCATTTTGTTCAAAATTTTAGGCGGATTTACCCTTTTAATACTAATAGGGTGTACAAGAAAGTAAAACTCTCCATCACAATCATTGTAAATGCATTTGGATACTACTTAGATATTGCAATCTTTTATTGTTGCGATAGTAAAGATAACAGAAATTAATAATTTAGTAGTAAGCGTTTCTATTACTTAGGATGTTTATTAATTATCACTTAAACAAAACTTATTAATATTTTATCATATTATATTAACATACTCGATTTTTTTTGGTTTCAAAAATTATTTTTTAAAAATGAATTATAACTACAAAATTTCAACTAACAATAATTTATGTAATTCGGAACAGGAGAAAGTTGTGTGGTGTTGTTACTTATGGTACTTTTCAAGTCCGCTGACAGGCCTGTCAGCGATTTAAGCGAATTGAGAGTCTCTTGTTTTTCAGTAGCGCCAACTAGGGCCAAGAGTGCGACTTAGCTACTCACACACACACATCAGAACCCTTTTTATGGGGCGGACTTCATTCATGCATTTTCATTTATTCATCCACAAATCGTAATTTAGATCTGGAACAGAGAACGATCACCCCTGATCCAGTACCCTCAGTGATATTACTCTCCACATGAAGAACTTTGTGACCACGATAGATTTAACATACTCCAGCCACCACATGCACAGAGAGTTTTCGATTGTCTGGTTCGAACCCGCAGCCCAAGGGATAGAGAAAGTTGTATTTTATGTATATGATAACTACCATAATTAACAGTTTATTTTGTAGTACAGGTAGCTCTGCGTAGATGATCAAATTATACTGGAAATTTAAATAGTGATAATTAAATTTGAGTAGAGAATTTAAAGATTTTTTTTATCCTTTGATGGCGACATCGGTGAGTTTATTTCATTGCTCAAGTTTGTCTCTAAATAATTAGGGTTGGTTAAAGAAGGGAGAATACATTGTGTCAGGTTTGCAATAAATTTTCAAAGTTGAAAAATAGCCCTTTAGTGCAGAAAAAATTATTTTGAAGCAAGGACATTTTATTGCAAAAGTAATAAACCTAGCGTTCATTGTATAAAATTTAAGAGCAACAATCTTTTTTATTATTTGCAATTAAGTTTTGGTCGATTAAGGCAACTTTATATAGAAGAAGATGTTTCTTTTTCATGATGAAAAATTACAATAGAATGTAACTTCAATATCTTTCTTTTAAATTTCTTTAAATAGTAATTATTATTAATGAATAATAGAAACAATGTTTATAATGCAACTTATAAAAAAACTATAATAAAACCTGAATAATAATATAAATTATTAATATTTTGCAAACTCGTATAAAATTCGTAATGCTAGTCAACTTTTTAACTTTTGAGATTTTATAAGCATTATTTTTGAATATATTTAATTTTTTGTACTCTTCAAAAATTAAATATTATAAGGAAATTCAAAAAAAAAAAAAAAAAAAAAAAGAAAGAAAAAAGAAAAGAAACAAAACGCGTACAAAAAAGTATTAATTAATGCATAAACTAAGTTTTGATGCATGAATAAAATGTATATTTTAAAGGCTGAAATTAGAAATTAATTTTGTTGCTGCTTTTTGCCTTTATATTTAACCGCTGCAAAGTAAAGCAGCCTTCCAAAAAATTTGAGAATGAACGAAGATTGCTAATAATTTTAGTGAAACAGGAGTTGAATTTAAATTATTATAAATGAATACAATTTAGCTTATTATAAAGAACACATTTTAGATATACAACGGAATTGAATAAAAAATTATTTTCTGTAGATTTTTTTAAACCCTGAAACTAAGTCAAATTATTATAACTATGAATTGTGAACCACATTCATCTAGAAAATAATAAAAAAAGTCATACAAATATTTAAATACTTCATTTTCGTAAAAAGCATCGCATGCAAAATATAATTCTGAATATTGTTTACTAGATGGTACCCGATGCATTGCTGCCATGGGAGTAATAATTATGGAAATATCGTTCAAAATTTGAAATAACTATCTTGTTTAATCAGAAATGATTGAAAGAATATTTATTTTCTTATCAATAATGAATGCATTCATTGAAATTGAATTATATATGGGAAAAGCATATATATATATATATTATTTTATTATTCATCTATACTTTTGGTTTTTGTGTCTTTAGAAAAAAAAATACAAAATGAAATGTACGATTGCAAATTTCAAATTATCATGTGAGAACATTATTAAATTAATTTAAGCCCTTATCCTGTTTAAACCGGTTTGAAACAATCACGAGACTTCTTTATCGGTCTCTACACCCCCTACCTATAATTTTTTAAAAACTTTCCTTTTCAATTTTTCTAACTGGCAAACAAAGTTTTGGAACTCGACCGATTTTGAGATGAAATAACAGCCATGATGTCTATGTTCTTCTTCGGCCTTTTAAAAACGCATCTGCTGTCAAAAAAGAATATGTAATAAAGCAATATTGGTAAAAGATGGTCAACCTTTTAAAAACACATTTTCTTTCAAGGAAGCATACGTAATAATGCGATACTTGTAAAAGGAGGTAAAAATATTTTTCGCCCGTGAATTTCGGAGACATTAAAATTTCCTAACCAAATCAACATCATGTTCTCATATGACTAAAAAAATCTTAGTTGTCCGAGTTTTGAATATCCCAACATATAACTGACCATGTGAAAACCATGTATTTTCTAGGTTCAAAACAATAAATTGACAAAAGTTTTTTTAGCAATAGGATAAATGGCAGAAATAAAAAAAAAATCATTTTTATATATTAGATTATAGTACGAAAGTGAAATAGAACATCACATGTTATAAAACATATGCACATATGAACAAAATATATATGAGTTATGTAACGATTTCTAGCCATTAAAATCAAATTATTATTACTATAACTCATTGTAAAATGATTACAATAATTGATTCACAGGTTGAAAAAAAGACTGTGTTCTGTATATCCTAATTTTTAAGATTACAACCTTTTTTATATTTATGAAACGGGAAATAAGAGTGTAAAAATCAATCGTGAATTTTCACTAAATACAAAAATTAATTCCATAATTTTGCTCATTGCCTGATCTTGCTCATAATTTTGCTCATTGCCAGGTGTTTAACACTTTTAAATGGGTATTAGTGACAATGATTATATTTCAAAGATGTATTCTTAAAAAGGAACATTTCAAGGTTAGAAATTACACAGACACTATGCGTTTAAAGATTATTTTGATAGTGATATCTTTAATTTTAAATGATTATTGAATGCAGAATATCTTCTATTTTTTTTATCTATTACTGTTCTGTGATAAAATTTTCCCAGATGAAGAGATGTTTATTGTAGATTCAAGGTTTTTGACCATAAATTATTTTCTAATGCGTCAGAATCTTGCATAAATATGATGAAGAAAAAAATTATCACTCATGTAGTTTTTCCCAAAATTTTTATTTAACAAAGTGATAATGTTGAATTGAGTACGATGTCATTTAAAAATTCGACGCAATCAGAAAATGAGTTTTGTGAATGTTTATAACGTAAAAAAATAATGATATCAAAAATAATTTTTATATTCTAGAAATCAAGTACAGATTAAAATTTTTTTCCATTCATTTTATTTAGTATTGCCTTTTTTTGAAAACTTTTGAATTATAGTTCACTTGAAAACATTAATAAGAAAAAAATATTGAAATGAAATCTGCTATGCATATTTCAATGTATCATGTCAAAACATCATTTCTTGAACGGCCAAGCACCACGTTCTCGTGCGAGTTAAATTATATTTTTATTCCTTTTAATGGTTTCATTGAATGAGTCACTTTAGTACTGCAAACGATAAAAAAAAAACTTTGTCTCGCATTTATTGTTAAAAAAAATATCGCATTTCCTATTTATTTCATTTCGTATAATCACGTGTTGAAAAGGACATTTTTATGGGTTTCATTTGCTGTAGTCATTCACTTATTTATTTTAATCAGAACTTTTGTAAATGGGATAACACGCTATTAAAAGCCGATTTTTTGAGATGCTCGTGCAGATAATAAAATTTTTATTTTTCGCCTATGGATTTTTGTTGACGCCACAAACCTCATTCCCAAAACAATATCATGTTCTAACATGATAATAAATAAGGAATTACAAAAGAGAAAGTGAAGAAAAATAATTCAGTATGTTTTTAATACTGTCTTCCGTGTAGACATCATTTGTAACGTGAGGTTAAAAATAATTCTTTACTTTAAAGAAATTATTCTTGACTGTCATCCAAAAAAAATCTTCTAAAAGTTTTCAAAACTGTCTGGATGGTGACGTTTTGTTACTACTTTTCTATTTTTGAATTTTATTTTTTTACAGCCATAACTTCGAAACATTATTATTCAAAGAACAAATATCCGAAGGCAACTTTAAATTTAAAGAATGCTCTTTTAAATAATATTCATTTGATAGTAATGCTTTATCTTAGATTATATATATATATATATATATATATATATATATATAT
>JAOUZG010017606.1:4739227-4786491 GCA_026289955.1 Argiope argentata | reverse complement strand
ATATATATATATATATATATATATATATACGTTTACATAAGCCCTCAAATATTTGGGAGTGAGAAACTTCTATTCAGTGCTGCTTGGTTCTGATCAGCTGGTGGATACATAAATGGTGTAGGGATCAGTTATCCCTCCTCCATCAACGGGACGTACCACGTATAGCAAGGATTACCTTTAGCCCAGTAAGTGTTTTAGGATATGATTTAGTTCATATTTCCGTGCTCTGGTGAAGACTGTTATTCAGTTTAAAGATGCATGCTTAGGCTGGGGGAGGGGATACAATGTGTGGTTACGTGGGCATGTATTTAATTAATTTCATATAACTCAAAATGGAGGAAGATTTCACAAGTAGGTGGAAAAGAAGTGGCCTTACTACCTATGTGGGTAGGGGAATGGTGGTGCTGCTATATTGCTCTTTCCCGATGAGAGAATGCACCTGTCAATGAGGGGTGTATCTGTGGACAGGAAACCAGTGTTATTTCTGCTCATCCCCAAGAACATCAGAACTATATCAAGTCTATGAAGTAGAGCTCCCTGAAGAAGTCCAATACTAGCAATGGATTGTCAATAAGATCCAGCCTGGAGAGGATTAGACAAATAAGATTGTTATCTGGTGAAGTTTTCTTCCGTAAAGAATCTGTCATTCAGTGTGCCTGGAGTCTATAGTTTCTATTTATTCTAAAAGGAGGGGGATACATCAGAAATGAGGATGAAATTCTTCAAGTATATGGATTGGTTTCAATTTTCGGAGTGTACATTAAATCTTTGGAGTTCAAATTGAATCCATGACGGATAGATCTGAACATGGATTGAGTTTTATCTTCAAATCCATGATGGGATATATCTTTTTTTTTGGTCCTCGAAGTATAAACTCCTTGTGTGCCAACAAGTATACCACAAGGCTTATACATGTAAGTCATTTCACAACTAACAGTAGGATGAATTTCGAAAATAAAGACATAGGCACAAATGCAAAGAAAAATGAGGTGAGAAGTAAATACACAAAAATTGCTCACAAACTAGCAAAAACACACAGTAGATGATATAATACAGTTGAAAAAGTATGATAAAATAAAATAAAATATTCAAAACACAAATACAAAAGAATATAAGCAAATATTTCTAGACAAACACACTGATATAAAGTTTAAATAACATGGGGGAAAATACTATTAATATATGTTGAAAAGGAAATGGGATATATCTTTTAAGGGAGGATTTTATTCTAAAGATTCTATGTAGGACATTAGCATCATTTCTTGGCAGTGTCATGCATAGCTTTAAAACTTTTCAGGTGGTGAAAGTTTCTGAACTGAGACAACCCAGCATTTAATTTTTGAACATTTAATGGTAAGTTTATCGAATATATATATATTGTATTCCCATTAGGGTAACATAATATTCAAAAGTTTTAATGCCAATTTTTTGTTGCCTAAATTTAATCTTTAAAGTTTCTCTTTAATTAGAATAATGTGGGATGTGTATAAAAATTACAAACTAAGCAAAATTTTCTGGTTTAAACCTGACAGCTTCTTACATCAATAGGTAAATAATTTTTAAGTCTTTTTTTTCCAGCCTCTATTGACACTTTTCATCCTGTATTTTGTATTTTTTTAAAATAATTTTTGGAAAAAATAAGAATAGTTTAAGATTACAAGACTGGTTTTAAGAAAGGGATGCAGTTATGCAATTGCTAACAAATATCATTATGCACACCTTTGTTTGAAGCCATTTTCATAAATTATAACAAAAGAAATGTAAAGGTTACAATGTTGCAAAATTAACAGTTGGATTATAAACTGAACAACGTGAACATATGAAGCTAACTTAACTTTTTTTAAAAATACTCGCTCTTAGATTTTGCTTTTAATAGCAAATTTCAAATCCAAACCAGTGAGAGTTGTCTCTCCGAAATTTTCTGGTATACACTCCAATAAAGGTGATATCACTGAAAATGCTTTTCATACCTTTCATTGGTGTACAATAAATCCGAAATATTAAACTTTGGTGTGGAATTAGAAATATTATTGAATTTATGGTATGGTGTTTCTCTAACTTTTTGGCAATTAATCCCTACTATGCGGTCAATGGTGCCTGAAAATCAGAATTGTGTTTTAGACAAATTTTCCCCAAATGAATGAAACCAAAATCTGATGAAAAGCTACACTGGTAGACACAAAATAACATACCGAATTTGATTTAAGTCATTACGTCTTTGAGTTGTCATGTTTTCACGTTTCTACAAGTATAGACCAACAGACATTCAATTCCTTGTTGGATTAGGTTCAAAATTTGATAGATACTGATTTACAGATAGATTATACAGATATAAAACTATAGATGTTGATTCTATGTACCGAATTTTATTCATCTAACTCCATTCGGTTTTTAATAATGATTCTAATTATATTTCGAACAGTTGGACAGTGGGAATTCCTTAGAGCCGATTTGATTCAATTTTTTATAGAAATCTGCAAATTCGGTGCCATATATCAAATTTCATCCGTCTAAATCAAAGCGTTTTTGAGTTATCTTTGTCGCAGACAGACATAAAGAGTGGGACACCCCAACCGGTTAATTACAAGGTCTTCACACAGTATAACAGGAGGGGTTACGGAAACCATTAACACCATACATCATTGAACCCAGCTTGGATCTCGGGCCCGACAGAGCCAACCGAAAAATCGAACTCATTAAAAACTACCCTGGAGGTCCTTGGACCGAAGCCTTCAAACCCGTAGTCATCATTCTCTGGTGAGACCCTGATCCGCGGGGAATCACACAACTGAAGTCGCCATCAAGCCGACACTAACCAGTCATCACAAAAACAGAATGACCCTATTACCACCTCTCCAGTCGACCATCTGTTCACCTGCTAGTGCGTCAGATCCATAGAACTGATATATAAACGATTTCAACTCTGTGGTCAGATCACCCCCGCCCAAAAGGTTATTGACAACTGGCGAGCTAAGACCCTCAACCACGGTGGAGGTAGGGGCGGAATCCCAAGACTGACCAGTTTTTACCACGTGACCAGTTTTTTTTTACAAACCAGCATTATACTTAGTGCCTGACTTAGACAGAAGCATAAGGGGCAGTTGTCCCGGTCCCCCGCACAAGTGGGAACCAGAAATTGAATAGAATTTTTATTTTACATTTCCTTCTTTAATGAATATGTTATTCATTACTAAAGTAGTGGAGCAAAGGGAGTCTCAAAGAAGTTTTTGCCCCGGGCTCTGACTAGGCTAAGTCGGGCTCTAATTACACTGGCCAAAAACTAGCCCTTAGCTCGGGGACTAGGAAACTCTAAGGCGCGGGCGAAGACATATACTTAGTTGGAGTTGAGATTGAAACCAGGCGTTCTGCTAGGCCGCTAACACACGGCGGAGTACTCCCTCCGTGATTCACTAGACCATGAGAAGGTGAGCCTCTTCTGGAAGGACATAACATAACGCCATCCTGTGCCTATAACGCTAAGTTATCTAACCAGTTGGATGAGCACAAGATGGGTGAAAGAGAAAGAAAAAAAAAAGAAGAAGAAAAAAAAGGAAAAATTTGTTAAAGGAAAAAAAGAGAGAAAGACGTTAACCCATTCAAGGATTTCCAGAGAGAATGCCATCGGTGTCAAATCTATATATATTATAATTTTGGTTGATTATCACAAGGGGAATTCTTGTCTCAACTATTGTAGGTCTTGAAGAGGTCTTGGTATTTATGAATATGGTTCACTATGGAATGGATCTTGCCGCGTGGAAGGGTATTTGATGCAACTCTCCTGTACCATTCTTCTTCGAGACTTCTTTCTGGCTTTCTCGTGTGCCATGAGAGAGTGAATAGGCATTCTGTGGCATACTGAATTGGAGATCCTATTTCTGGAAGGACAGAGGCTATATCGTACGTCAACTCTGGCTAAGTCGCAGACAGACGGACAGACGAACATTTTCCAGAAATGAGTTTTTCGAACTTAGAGAGTTCTAAAACATTGATATTAGTCCAAATTTCTAGTTCGAAATTTTTGGACTATTCTATATTACATAAGAAGAAAGTAAAAATTCGGATTTGTTCTTGATACCTGTGTTCTATTATCCTTTTCTTTGTTTCAAAATGGTGAATATAATTTAGAGAAAATCTTTCACTTTCTTGAATACGATGAAGACAGAGACAGACAAAGAGAATATTAAAATTGCTAAAGAATTTGAAATCGAGCTTGCTTTTGATGAATAGTCAGATTTCAAATCTCCTTGAATCCGAAAAAATCTTTTATTGAATTATGTTTGTCTGCTCCTTAAGCTGACGGTTCTGATGTTATCCTCCTATTAAAATTGTAGATTTCCATCAAAATATGCTGGAAGTACTGCTGTGGTTAAATGGAACATTCTTACGAAATTTCGTATGCGATCCTCCCATTATCATTATAGATTCCTATCAAATTATTGCACTGTTAGAAGTGCTACTGCGAGACGAACGTTTGCTTAGCTGCCAGTAAGCGGTTTTTTTGTACACGTAAGTTTCCGTATTGTAAATCCGTTTGAATTGAATTTCGAGTATAAGCAATCAGAATATTGAATAATAATCTGATTGCCTATGCGATCACTCAGACACGAAGTATACTCTAGACGGATAAATCTTAGCATACGCTTCTCACACCAATGTAGTAGCATTGAGATTATTTTTCTGTCTCACTCTTTAACGAAGAAAACGGGTTTTTTTTGCTTACGATCATGAGAAGTAAAAGAAATCAACAGCATAACAGAAATTGGGTGAGTAAACTTAATTCCACAATTATATAAAATTTTACGCCTAATCAATCGAGTGATGTTTTGCTTCGAATATACAATGGATTCTCTATTGTATATAATAAAATTGAATGCAAAAAGCACCATATCATGTAAGTATATATCGAGAAAAGAATACTTTCCGCTGGTTCATATATGGATTTTTCTAACATTTATTTTTCTATAAATATAAGTATAATAAATTCTATATAATTTTAGATTATGTTAAATTTATTAAACAAAGAAAACTTGTTTAAATTTCATTATTATAAATCCTGGAGTTGACGTTTCAATAGCTGAATGTTGATGTTTTATAACATTTCACATTAAAAAAATGATACACAGATATTTTTCACAACAACAACAAAATCAATCGATTTTCATATCCGACAAAGCGTTGAATGGCTTAATGGTTTTGTGACTTCATCCCCATCATGTTAGTGTAAACAATAGTGTCCAATGACTTTTCTAGTGATTGTTTTTTGTTTTGTTTAAATTTCTCAATTATTTAACTTACTTTCTAGCTAATGTAATCATCCACTCGAAATGCATGGTAAAATGTTTATATTTCTAGAAAATTACTCAATACTTTCAACAAAAGTGTTGCATTTGAATAAAATTTTTTCTTTTAACATTCGTGCCGTAGTATGGTCATATACATTCTATAGGATTTTGTGGGGATATAGCAAGATTATATTTGCAATCTGGGTAAGTTTTTAAAAAATATTAATATTCTCTGCGCATCTAAGTACTTTTATTAAATGAAATTTCATGATATTTTAACTCCTTCGCGTCTAAGTACTTTTATTAAATGCAATTTAGTATTATTTTAACCCCTTCGCACACAATGACATGTCTGACACGCCCATCGAATTACTGAATTTTTCATTTCAAGTCTGCAACTAAGCCACAGAATTAAATATGCAAAAATAAATTCGAAATGCTTTAATATCCATATATTATTTAAAAAAATTCAAATTAACAATAAATGACCAAAATAGGATGTGCCATCTAATTATAGAGTTTAATGTCAAGGGGTTATAATAATTTAGGCACGAAATTTTACCATGAAATTGAGCTTACATGAGCGTTACCTGACTTTCTACTGGTAAAATAATTCACTAATATATATATATATATATAATTGCAAATGCGTATATTATTCAGAATATTTTCATACATATTTCTAAATATTCTCCTGAATATATATTATTGCGGATTATTTAAACATAACACTATAAGATCATTATGAGCAAATAATAAAAACACCTCTAAATTATTATATATATATATCCATATCCTAAATCTATATTTCAGGCATATTTCGCATTAATATCAAAAGTGCGATAAAAGTTCTTCTTGGTAATGTACTTTTTACGGACGTGAAAAAAAATTTCTGAGTTTTTCAAATTTTTTATTTTTTAATGAAGAAAGGAGATTGCGTTCAAAATTAATTTAAGGTGAAAATATTGAATTCCTTTTTGTTATTCTTAATTACTAAATAGTTTTTTTTAAAAATAAAACAATGTGTTAGTTCTTTTGTAAGTTACTTTGCTTTTTGCATTTGTTTAGTTTGCGTTTCAGTATTTTTTAAGTTTTTAATTGCCAATTTCATAAATTTTAAATTTAGGAAAATTTTAGGATGGAAAAAACTTTTAAATTAAATTTGAATGCATATGTTTTATTCAACTTTGATATGACAATTTCTCAATAGATTCTGTAGTATAATTTTTAATTTAAAAAATAAGCAATTTTAAGCACTCATTTACTAAGATTACACAGTTGTCTTAAAGTTCTCTAATGTGAAAAGTTGGATCTTTTAGGTTATTTATCAATCAAACTTAGGCATTTAAAAATTAAATAGAAATATATCTTATTTCTTAATGCAAAAGCCAGATAATATATTGCTTAAGCTATCTGCAAGGTTATGAATAGTTAAATAAATTAGAGAGTAGGAAGATTTTTTATTTCATACCTTTTTTTAATTTCTGTAAAAAAAACATATCTCTTTCAATTTTTTGAAATAATTTTACCTTTTAACTGATATATTGAAAATATTAACACATTTTTAGAACGACTTCAGCAAAGAACTTTAAAGAAGAAAAGGTTTTGGAATAAAAATATTTGGCTACATATTTTTCATTTGAAATAAGAAATATTATGTGTTACTTTTAAATTGATTTTATATTAAATATCATGTGTAAACAAGCTATATGGATTGAAGGATATGCTTTTGCCTATTCTGGAGATAAATATTCAAATTCCACAATTTATTAATATTGTCAGATGAATGGTATTAAATTTCTCAGTAAAAATTATGTAACATTATTAATCGGAAAAATATTTTAAATTGTAAAAAATATAATGCTTTCCAACTTTTGAAGAAGAATGTGTCAAAGCAGAACCCTTCATAGAATCTTATATGAAAATTATTTGCAGTCATAAATAAAATAATAAATCTAGATTTCAAATTAAAAAAAAAACATGATATGCGTTTGCTTTTTCACAGGAATGCGATTCAAAGCCCAACAATTTATTCGAATCTTGTGTGAAAATTATTTTATAACAGATAAATGGAAATCCACTGATACTCTTGATTAATCATGGGTTTACTTACATGACTGCAACAAAAAGGGCCTATTTAATCCAAAAGTAAAAGAGTCTATATGAAGCAAGTTTCACTAGCGATTTATGATTGCCACAGGGGTCATCAAAAATGAGAAATTTATAGTACGAAGAGTGAAAATAAGAGTTAAAAACAACTTAACATACAAGATTAGTCTTTAGGAAGAAATTGCGCTTCATTATCCCAACCACTTTCAAAGAGTGAAACTTCTCCAAGACAAGATTACAAACTGCATTTTGAAAAATACTACTGCTTTCTTTTAAAAGATGAAGACTGATATCGGCATTGCATGCATACTTTTAAAACATATTTCTGCAAAATATTCTGACATTTCACCCATGTTCTATTATGTCTTTGCTCTACTGAAAAAAAAGCTTATTCTAAGCTTAAATTCAACAAGATTGATAGACTCATGGAAGTAGTAAAATGGAAATCAATAATTCTGGAAGTTTTATGAAAAGCCATTATTTCAAGGAAGTCACAATGTGGGATTATAGGCTAAAACACACTATCTAATCGAATGTTAAAAAATTAATTTTTACATTTTAAAACATTGATTAAACACTAGAGAAATTGTTCTAAAAATGTGCAAATACACTTAGTACTTTTATTTCATAGATGATTTCGCTCTCTTTTCCATCCAGAAATTTAAAAAAAAGTTTTAATGATATATTTTTTAAATTCTTCACCAAAAGGCATTTCTTTCAAAAAGACATTTCTAACCTAATTAATTCATCTAATATGCCTTATGTATCAGTTTAATTGATATTCATAGCTATTATGGATGCTTCATAATACATCTTTAAGCAGCGATAGTGCTAAAAAGGTTAATTATAAAAGAACTCTTTTATCCAGATGAAAAACTGAAAATAGGAGGATTAAGAGAATCCATAGGTCAGTTTCATGTTGTTTTTATAGATGCTTTCATATGCTGTAAGAAAATAAAGTATACTTTTTATCTAGTTGGGTATCTTCCGTTTATACTTAAAATTTTAAAACATCAGAATTAATCCAGTTTTATTCTGACGATCACATTTTGCATCGCAATACAAAAAAGACTTTTCCCATGATTTTTGGAATTTTACTACATTTTTTTCTTTTTTAACAAAAATAATACTTATAAGGCAGAATTCATCAAGTTTTATACTTTTAAAATTTGTTCGCTTTCAAGCAATTATTCCCCATCCTAATTTTATATGAGAATTCTTTCGAGAACAAACATTTGCGCAGAAAAATAATGATTAAGAATATAGTTTATTTGCAATTCTCTAAGTATTGGTTGAGAAAAGTACGGAATTATAGAAGGAAAATGAAATATTTTATTACACATATATGAAATAAAATCAATATGAAACCTTACAGTTTATGAGGTTTTATAGTTGATTATGATGACTAAATTAATTTTCAATTTTATATTACTTACAATTGATGATTTCCTATCAAAATCATAACTATTTCTTGTCCAATTTTATCATGTCAGAACACGATGTTGTTTTCGGGATGATGTTTTTGACGTCAACAAAAATCCGTAGGCGAAAAATAAAAATTTTATTATCTGCACGAGTATCTCAAAAAAGCAGCTCATAATAAAGTGATGTCATCCCATTTACAAAAGCTCTGATTAAAAAAATAAGTTAATGACTACAGCAGATAAAATCTAGAAAAAAGTCATTTTGAGCACGCGATTATATGAAATGAAATAAATAAGAAATATGATATTTTTTAAAAACAATTAATGTGAGACAAAGTTCTTTGGATCATTTGCAATACTAAAGTGACTCTTTCAATGAAAAAATTAAAATGAATAAATATATAATTTAACTTGCACGAGCAAGTGATGCTTGGCCGTTCTAAAAATTATGTTCTGACATCATACATTGAAATATGCTTAGCAGATTTCATTTTAACCCTTAATAACCTAGAGTTTCAATTTTGATACCAATCTTTTAAACCGAATGTTCACATTACTATTGATTTTTTATAGGTTGGCTGTACGTATTTTACTGTTGTATAATATTCTTTCCAACGAAATTAAAAAAAAATCAAATGTCATTATTGTTATATTTTCAAGCAAACACAGTAATATTAAAAATAAATCACTTTCATAAATCAGGCTACTAAGGGTTAATCTTTTTATTTTTAATTGTAATATATGATATGAAGAATTAATATAGTATTTTCTTTAAACTATTTTTAAGAATTCTTTCATTAGCCTAGCATATGGATTTATTTCTTGCATAAAAAATAATGTTTGTAGTAGTATAAGATATGATTGGATAATCTGAAAGTAAAACATGTTGACCCAATGATCTTATTTTTATGGAAACTATTATCACTATTTTATTCCTTATTACGAATATTCTGTAACCTGTTCTTTCTCACATCTTCCGACTTTTCTTCGAGATTAAAAGCTAAACGCCGGGAAATCGAGATATAACAGCATTGTTTCAGATTAAGTTTAAATATTTTTTTGGATTTTTCGAGATACTATTTAAAATAATGTTATCGGCGTCCTTCGAAATATTGCCACATGGTGATCTTTACAAGTGGATCTATTTTTCTTTTTACCTTCAGCAAAAATGGTGAGAAACTGTGTTATCAAGACAGATAACGAAGATAATTCAAGGAATTTCGGATAATTTTTGATTTTCCGTTGATAGGACAAAACTATATAAATTTCTAAAATCAGCTACGAAGTTAACGATGGACTAAAATGAGAGTGACTTATTACAATTTATGAAAATAATTCTTAATAATTAATTCTCAATAAAACATTTTAAAATTAAATTCCTTATTAATATTTATCTAAATTTTTTAAATATAAATCCAATTTTTTTCCATATTTAATAGCCAAGATGAAAGCAATTTTAATTACATTGGCCTGTGTCATTGGCTTGAGCCAAGCCAAAATTACTTATGAAAACTGCTGTAAGTATAACTCAATTTATTACTATGATTTTTATTTCATTTTATTTCATTTTAATGAAATTTTCTGTAATAAATACGTTAATTTTTATTTTCTCTAGGTAACTTTAAAATGGATATTTAAGTCATATCTAAAATGTATTATTTTTTTATTTCAAGCCCAATCCAGTTTTACATGCTTTATGAATATTTTTCTTTTAATCTGAGAATGTTATTTTGCCAAATTTATAAATTTTTCAAGCTTTAAAATTGAAACCGGATTTTGAATATACTATATTTTAATTCCCATATTTCAAAACAAGATATTTTTTGAAATTTTAAGCTAATTTTTATATAAGCAGTCTTTAAATAAAAAAAAATATTATGACAAACGGATATAACAATACATTTAAGTCAAGCTACCTTGCACGTGAAAAAAATTTAATTTAAAAGTACTGTTAGACAAACTGGTAAAAATAGATTTTTTAAAATCATAATTTAAATATTATCTTTACTAATTGAAAATAAAAGAAAATAGCGTTCTGTAGACGAACAGAAAAAATGAAAAAAAAAAAAAAAGAAAGAAGAAGGATTTAAAAGGCTCTGAAATTAAAAGGATTATTGTTCTTAATTTGCATGAGTTCGAATAGTATTCGAGTTCTTTTAAATCAGAAAAAAAGCTCAAAATTAAATTATTTCAAAAATATACAAAATAAAAAACGTTATATAAAATTCCGGTTGTTCCGGGACTCTTTTACTTATTCTATAACCTATTCCGAATTAGAATATCAAATTAATAAAAATCAAATAAATATCAAACTTCTGCATGGATGTGAAGTAACATTTCGTTCAGATCAACGAATTCTTATTTTTTCCTTATAGTTCTTCTTTTTATAGAGTAGAAGTAAGTAAAGTAAAGTAGAATAATTATAGGCATATAAAACTGATGACAGAAATTAGATCAGACTTAAATTGTCTATGAGAATGCATATTATTCGATGAGAAATTTAAAATTGGTGGAGTTATAACCAATAGGGAATTTTATTTAATATTTTTGATACATTGTTCCAGTATAGAGCAACATGGGATTTTTATTCATTCATCTATTGATAATTAAATATTGTGGTTTCTCAAAAGTAAGAAAATGAGACATGATCCCTTCAACTACTTATGACGCGGTTAGGCAAGCAGTTCATTTTCCCGTTTTTTTCACAATTAAGAGAGTTTATTTGTACGATTACAGATTTTTATTATATCGTATTATTATCGTGTGACAAATAATATCAGCTCAATTGCTTAAAAAATGTTTGAAGTTATTTGCACAAACATCGCATCTAAATAGTCATTTAAAAAAATTACATAGTCAGAGAGGCAAAATATTTAAAATTGAATTTTTTGTTGTATTCTCACCATTAAGATATGTTAGTATTCTCATTTCGTCAATGACTCACCGAATCAGTGAAGTTATTAGTTTAAATTACTTAAGAAAATCCTTTTTTCCCATGCCTTTAATTCGAAAATCTATTCTATTCCTAGATTAAGTTATAAAATGTCTTTTCATTATTATATAGCACATCATACAGAATTTCTTTAAAAAATGCATGTAAACTATTTTTATCATTTTATTCCGAATTCGATGTAATATTCATAAAATTTAAACCTTCCAACTTTTGTTTTAAAGAAATGTAACTCAAAATGTTCTAATCATAAAAAGAAAACATTTATCATTATGGATGGGAACACGACATAATGATAATGCATTGCATAATTTTTATTCATTTTAGTCCAATTATCAGTTTAGTTTTATCATTATTAAGATTTTAAATTGATTCATTGTATATCCCAATTCGGAATTTTGTTGATATTTAATTACAAATATTAATATTGCTGTTATACAAACATTAATATTAATATTGCTGTTACAAATATTATTACTGCTGTAATTATACAAGAGAAATGAAATTATAATAATTGTTTTTTTATATATTTATTACATATATCTTTTTAAAACAAATTTTGAAGAGTGTATAGTTTATTTACTAGTTCATAATTATTCTATTCCGATGAAAAAGGAAATCTAGAAAATAATAGTCAGATCATTATGAATAAAATAAAACAATATTCTGAGGAAATTAGCCTAACTTTAATAACTTTCCGAGGAAAGCTATTTTAATAGGCTGATTAGTTTCTTCATAGATAATAGCTTTATAGTTGCTTAGCAATACCTTAGATATAATAATATTACTTTTATTAAATAAATATTGAATCCTGAAAAAACAATGATAAGGCTTTATATTTTCACTCATTATTACAAATTTTTTTTACAGCAAATATAAATGAGCTGGGTAAGTTTATTCCAACTATTTCTGAGCTGCATATAAATTTATAAGAAATTGTAGTTTCTTGCAGAGTATTTCAGCATAAAAGTAATCGCAGACTTCATTTGCTGAGAGATTACATTAGAGATTGTATTGTTATGCGGATTTCTGCGATGGCTCTTAACTAGAAGAATCTCAATATGTTCTCAGGCGTTCAAACAGACATGAAATAAATACAGATTTGAGTAGACGTTCATGTAGATGAATAAATACAAATTTGAGTAGGGAAGAAGTAATATACTTAGTAGACGGTCACATTTCTGTCACTGCAAAAGAAGGATGAAATTGCATTTAATAGTAGAAAAAAATTCTTCAAAAATATGAACTGAATTCATTCTTTTCTTAAATCGTTTTTTCAGTGGAAATTAACACGATATTCCATTTCATAACGAACATTTAGTTATTTTGCTTTTAAAAAGAATTATTTATTTATTTTATATATTTTTCTCCAGCTAATTGTAAAGTTAAGCTTATTACATTTGAAAGTACTTAAAAGTTGAAATTCTTTATTTTAAATATTTCTACTGTTTAGTCTTCATTTTGCAATTTACTATTAATACCAGAAAGACAAAACTGAGTAAGGCAGTATTTATTATTATCATGTCAGAACATGATATTGTTTTAGGAATGAGGTTTTGTGGCTTCAACAAAAAAGCCGAATGCGAAAAATAAAAAAAATCCGTAGGTGAAAAATTGAAATTTTATTATCTGCACGAGTATCTTAAAAAAGCAGCTTATAATAAAGTGATGCCATAACATTTAGAAAAGCTCTGGTTAAATAAGAAATAAGTTCATGACTCCAGCAAATAAAACCAGGAAAATGTCATTTTGAGCACGTGATTATATGAATTGAAGTAAAAAGGAAATATGATATTTTTTAAACAATAAATGCGAGGCAAAGTGTATTTGATCGTTTGCAATGCTAAAGTGGCTCATTCGATAAAACCGTTAAAATGAATAAAAATATAATTTAACTTGCACGAGCACGTGGTGCTTGATCGTTCAAGAAATGATTTTCTGACTTGATACATTGAAATGTGCATGGCAGATTTCAATTTAATCTTTTTATTACTTGAATAGGTATGAGAAATGTGAATAAAAAATCAATATGTGAATACATTTTTTATTTTTAAAAATCATTTTTTCTTGGAGTAAATAATTGATATGAACCACCTACTCATTACATATGAATATTTTTCAATATTTATGAAATGCTCCTTTAAATAAAAAAAGTCACAAATGTACTTGGTTTAACATGCTATTCGAAATGGTTAACATAATAATTGCATTCTAACTATTGAATTGGAGCTGAACATATTCGTATTCGATTGTCAAAAACGCCATCTCACAAAATATTGAAGTATCAGTTTTTATAATCATATGGCAACAGTGCAAATACCATGGAAATTTACAAGATGGCGCTATATGATATTGTCAGCATGAAAGCAGATATTTTTTTTGTGTGTAAAACCGCGCTTTTTTTCCAGGAAAGACACTTATATAGAAAACTTAAAATGCAAAACTTTTTCTAAATATATCATTTGATCCAAATCGTCAGAGATACACGAAATAAATATTTATATACTAGAATAATTTGTTTAAAGATACAAGACAAAAATTATCTCTGGTAAAAATAAACTTTTTTCTATGATTCATTACTAGGTCTCAGTGCTTAAGAAATGTTACATTTTAGAAGCGTAATAATAATAAAATATTCCATTTTAGAATTGTTATTAGCATTATTATCCATAAATATATACGTATAATTGTAGATAAATAAAAAATAATCACTATTGATCACGATAATAATAATTAGTTAAATGAAAAATCCATTGTAATTATTTTCATGTATATTCCCATTTGGAAATGAAAGACATTTAAATATGCTTGTTACTAATAGATATACTTCATTATGTGTAGTATTTTATAAAAATAAACGAAGTAATGGTTATCAGGAACGATTTGGCTTTCAACATTATACTACCTTTTGAATGTGTTTAAAATGTATGAAACAATTTGTTTTTTTTTAATGTTTTTGTAAGTATTTAAGTAAGTACTTTGTAGATGTTGTAGATGTTCATCATTACATTATTCAAAACTAAATTATTTATTGCTTCATACTTATTTTCATCACTTTAAACTGTTTTCAGTGAAGAAAGGCAATGAAGCCATTGCCGAGCTCAGACACTTCGAGGTGTCTCCCGATCCTCCGTCTTTCAGCAAAAACGTGACCGTCACCTTGGACGCCGAGCTCTTCAAGGACATGCCCGAAAACCTCATGATCAAGATGAACATCTACAAAGTCACAGGGATATTTAGCATCCCTATTCCAGCACCCTGTCTTATGGGAGTTGGTTCTTGGTACGTTGGAGCTTTTTTTCAAACGATTTTGTAAGACTATGTAAGTTATCGGCATCCTGGTCTAGGGGGAGCTCTCCTTCCTCGTGATATAGGCTTCCCGGGTTCGGGTGTGGTTGCTCTTTACCCTGTGTTTTATCTCTGAGAAATGTGTGCATGTCATCTTCATATTAGATAGAAGGCAGACTTCTATCCTCTGATGCTGAGGGGTACTTTCAGAAATCACTGACTCCCCCATTTCCGTTGTAACGCAGAAACGACATCATTATTATTTAAGTTAAGGCAAGCAATCAGTTAAAATAAATTGGTATATTCCTATTGGTGAATATTCAAATTGAAGTAGTAAATGCACATGATATTTTAGGATTTTCTGCTTTAATATTTTTACTTGTAAAGTAAGAAGCAACATAACCGAATAATTCGTTCACAATAAATGCGAGACAAAGTTTTTTTTTTTGGATCATTTGCAATACTAAAGTGAACAATTCAATGAAACCATTAAAATGAACAAAAATATAATTTAACTTGCACGAGCACGTGGTGCTTGGCCGTTCAAGAAATGATGTTCTGACATGATACATTGAAATATGCATAGCAGATTTCATATCAATCTTTTATTTAAATTGATTTTTATAAATATTTTGGATATATTTACATTTCTATAATTACTTGTTTTCTACTCAAAAGTGTTAAAACGATATTAAATACCTTTTTCCTGTACATTATTGTATAATTAAAAATAAATTAAAAAATAAAATAATGATATTCTAAGTAATATTTAAACGTTATTGGATTAATTTAGAGGTTCGAATATCTTTTAATTTTCCGTTATTTTCCTTACAGCACCTACTTTTTTCTATAATATCCACAGGGTAGAGAACTTATGTTCTTACAGCGACACACTTAATTTATACAACTGTTATATTTTCTCTGTAGTGCTTTGTATAGGGATGATTTATTTTGTAGCATTCCTCGTATAATTCTGGAAGAATGTGTTGAAAATAGCAAAACTTTTAATTTATTTTTCTTTCAGCACAACTCCTTATTGCACGTTTTTGGAAAAATACAAGGAACAAGCCTGCCCTTTCTTCCCTCTCGGGGCTTCATGCGACTGCGGTATCAAAGCTGCAAAGTACGGAGGAAACAAAATTACTATCGTACCACCAAATCTTGGACCAATCATCAAATTTGTTGCATCGGTAAGATTAGGCTTTGAAATCCCTATTTTGTAACAAAAGTCAATATTTTGATTCTAGTGTTTTAAAAAGCAAAAAGATTCAGAATATAACTAAAAAAAACTACCACATAAATATTAAATATTTAAAGTTACCAGACTACATCTGGATTTTTTATTACCAGACCAAATCCCCTCCCCCGGGGGGCATCTCAGAATGAGGATGAGATGATCCGGCATCTTGGTTGGATCTCGCCATCCTGTAAGGTACATTAATAGGTGGGGGTTAGGCTCTTGCCATTGTTGAAGGGACGCGTTTCCTACAGAAAGGGTTGTACCGTGACCGGTGATGGCCTTTAGGACTCAATCATAGTTCGCGCCATTGCTGCTGTTGCCACGGACTGGTCAATAAGCCTTATGGTTTAAATCCGTAAGCCTTCGTGGCGGGTCGGAGAGTCTGATGTGACTTACCATCCCAAAGACTTTTTAAAAATTAATTTTCATTTTATATTTTAAATGTAAATAGTAAAGAGTGTTTGATATCTCTGCATTAGCAACGTTAATAATATTGCCTTTAAAAATTATGTTGTATTTCTAGATATTTTTGACTTTTCATTATAAAGCTGAAAGTTGACAAATTTGAGATTAAAATTTTTTTGTGTACCTCTATGTGTATTTTGATTTCAAAGTGGAGGAAAAATTGTTATGATTCTTGTCCATTTCCTTTAATTAATTAGATTAAGTTGTTAAAATGTGTATAAATTTTATTCCGATAATATGAATACTCAAAATATGACACTCATGAATATATGACACAGGAATATGACATTCATGATCTAATTAAATTAGGTATACGGTAATATGAATCACAAACCAATTAAATAATTATTTTCAATATCTTTAAGTACACTATAGATTTAATTTGGGAAATGAAGCTTAAAATGTACAACAGAAGAGTTAAGGTATTTTTTGGAAATGTATTTTGCTCAGAATAAGCCTTTTAGCTTTAAAGAAAATCTTAAATACTATGAGTCTCAAACGGACCTATGCAAATATCTATATTTTAGCTACGACTAATGTTATTAACATTCCATATTTAAACTACACGAGAGCTAATTTGGGCTACTACTCAGTTTCGAACCATGAAATGATGTTGATGATGCCTAAGCAAACAATACATTCTCTAAATTTCCATGGCTCATGAACATGAAGACGTTATAACCTGACTGCAGATTTACTAATGCATAAAAAGCTATTTTTAATTCTCTTCTGTAAAACCTCAGTCTCAACAATTGATTCTACTTTTAACGAAATTCATTTAATTTTATCACTCACGATACGACGATTTTCTAATCAATTTTCCGTTTTTGATTTAAAATATTTATTTGTATTATTAATGTTATATTAAATATACGAGTTATATAGATTTTTTTTTACTTTACCTTAAAAGCATTAGAAAGAAAATGTCATAAAATTATTTGAGAAATATTTTTACTTGTAATTTTGTTCTATCTGCAGTCAGTGATATCAATGTTTTTAGCAAATATTTGAAGGAAACAACAACACAAAATATCTGTTACAAAATCCCCCCCCCCTAAATAACTACTGATAAAACCTTTTATCTCTTCTCGCAATCTGATTTCAGGTAGCGTTAAGTTTGACAACTGATAAAGAACAAAACCGAAACAATGTTATCGATTGTTGCTATCTTATAAGAATCTTTTGGTTGATTCAATTTCATAAAAACTAAAAAAAATGCTTTGAGCAACATCTTCATTGTTGTATAAACAACAACAAAAGAGCGATATATTTTCTTCAAACATTCGAGTCAATAAGGTGCTTTCAAAGCTCCTTTTAGAGCTGATTTAGTTTATCAGTTTTGGAAAATCATTTCAAGACCATTCTGACAAAGTGATATAGAAAACTAACTTTAGCACTAAAACAGTGGAATATATAAAAAAAATCACAATAAATTCTCTTCATATACTCACCAGATGGTTTGGCCAATTTTATTTAGGAGTCATTTCCCCATCTGTCACACACCCATAAAAATGCTCGTGATGTTGCAGCGCAACTTAAGCTAGAGTTTTTTAAATATTAATTCTCAAATAAAGTAGCGTTTATCTTACGATGTTGACGTCTCTCACCAGGGGTATCTTAGAAAAGAAGATGGGAAGTTTCCGGTATGGTGGTTGGTTCTCGCCTTCCTGATGGGTAGAGAAATGGGGGAGAGTCGGCTATCTCCTATTAATAATGGAACGTACTTCCATAGGGAAGGATTGTAACCTGGCTGGCGATGATTTTTAGGACTAAAACATAGTTCCTGCCAGAGATATTGTTGTGGCGGCTGGTCAATTGGATTTAATCCGAATGCTTTTATTGGGCAGGGCGGAGTAGTCAGTGTGTTTTTGATTATGAACGTCTCATAACTTAATTAAAAAGTATAAGATAACCTTCTAAGATTTGGCATTTGGAATTAAGAAAATTTACAAAGTAATGAATCTGAAATCTTGCTAGTGGACAGTTTACTAGTTATTAATAAAGAAATAAACTGGAAAAAATTTGAAAAATTAGAAACAATCTATATGTAATTAATGATAATACTGTATGATATATTTATCCTCTATTTTTGGTGACCATAATATGAAAGAAAATTTCACTTTGACCAAATCTGTATATAGATTTTTCTAACTCTAACCAGGGCTCATTTTAAAGTTTAAGGTTTCCCTCAAAAATCCAGTTTACATCTGTCATATCTGAAACTCATAAGCTATAAAAATCAAGATAAAATATTCTAATACTAGCAATTTTTTTTTCATTTCATAAAATCATTGTCATCACAGAATATTATTTCTCAGATGATCCTTTTGGTGATTATCAGAAATGTAGTTGCTGTACTTTAAGCAAAATTAGCATCAAGATTGTGTTGATGAGAAGGACATACATAAAAAACGTACATCATTGGCTTATAAGAGTCTCAGTTAAAGAATAGCTGCTATGATTCGAATAGATATCCATTTCTGTTAATGGTTAACAATTTTTTAAGAAATATTCCAGAAATTAAAAGAAGTTTGAAACTTTCTTAACCAATTTCTCTGATTTCTTAGAAAGAAAAAAAAAGATAAAAGCAAACGAAATGTTGTATTATTTTTTAAAACATCTTTGCAACCCGAGACCTTTGTAAATCGAAATTTTTTGATATGCCAAAGAAATTGGTCTTAGAAAAGCGATCTTTTGATGAATTTATAAAGAAAATAAAGATATTATATAAATTTTGAATTTAGTTCTTTTAACGAAGTTATTATTGGATATTAAGTGGTCACAATGCCTTTCCTTTTCTATTTTAGGGTAACTTCAGAATCGAACTTCGCTTCGTGGATAAGAGCACCAAGAAAGAACATCTCTGCTATGTATTCAAAGGAAAGGCTCTACCATAAAAGGAAATATTATATTGGAAATTTAAGTTATAGTGGGCTAAGGACTTTGTATATTTGCTTGTAAATAACTACTCAGTTCTTACAAATGGTTTGAAAAAAATCATTGTAAATGTGTACTAAGTAGATAATATTCTGTTAAGTAAAATAAAAGTGTTATTGGATATTTCTGCTTGTTTTGACTTTCAATCTAAGAATTTTTTTTCAAACACTTTACCAAGTTTTTCTGAGATCTAGATAACAGATTTTCTTGGTATACATTTGCACCTACATTTTTTCAAAAAGAGAGAAAATTCTTATTAAGTTTGTTGTATTTTATGATGGCGATTTATTTTGATGTACAGTAGAATTCCAGTTATTCGAATTACAAATAGATGGTCGGCGTCCTGGTACAGAGGAAGCGCGTCTTCCTCGTGGTCTGGGCGTTCCTGGTTCCAGTCCCGGTTAGGGCAAGCTTGTTATTCTATGTACTATCTATGAGGTGTGTGAATGTGCCTCTCTTTAAAAAGGGGCTGTGCAAGCGAATGTGATGAGTGTGTAGGCTCTTGGCCCTAGTTGGCGCTTCTTCAAAAACAAGAGACGCTCATTCAGTTTAAAATCATTGACAGGAGTCAGGGCAGTTGGCTAATGTTAAGTGCCATCAGTGCATCAGCGAACAGATTTGAGTTGAATAAATAGCTAAGAAAATATATTTCTAAAAAAAGATACAGAATTCACTTATAATATTATCGCGACATAACAAAATTACAATAATATGTTTTCAGAGATATTCTTATATGCTCCATAATAAAGGTATTTATTATACCCTTCCCCACATGAAATGATGAATCTGTGACAAACCCTTGAAAGCTTACATATTTATTTTTAGTATCCCTCCCATAAGTTTTCAATTTCATAGAATCATAAGAAAAACCAAATGTGCATTTGGGACGCCTTAGTTTTGCTAGATTGAAATCAAAACTGAACACAATACTACAACTGTAGAAATAAGACCACGTGCCAAATCTAATTTATCTAACTTATTAAATTTTCAAATCACGATACTTGGATTGAAATATATAGAATGAAAGACATCAAATACTTTGAGGGACTTGATTCAAAATTTGATAAAAATCTACAAATTGGCTTCTAAAATTGTGCGGCGAATTTCATTTATCTAAGTTTTTGTGATTTTGAATTATTGATACAGATCGATAGACTAGTTTAAATATTTATATATTTAAACTGATTTAGTTCAAAATTTGATAAAGGATCTACGTTTTAAATGTAAAAATATCATTTATCCAAATAGTTGTTTTTTTTAAACTATTGAGTTTATATGTACATGGACATACAGATATACAAATGATCAATCAATGGACTGATTTGTTTTAAAATTTGATATAAAAACCTTTGTTGCTAAATCTGGTCACCAAATTTTATATTTATGTTTTGTAGGTATCTATTTATTTATACTTGAAGAATCGGATTTTTTATGAAATGGATTACATTCAACATCTGACAATAAAATAAATTTGGTGTAAGGACCACATATCAAATTTCCTTCTTCTAAATCAAAGTTATTTTCGAGTTATAAGTAATTAAAAATAATTTTAAGTCAATTTTTACTTAGATATGCAAAGAAAATTTTTATTTGAGTTACTTTTTATGAAATAATTATAATTTATCAAAAAACTACGTCTGCCCAAAGCAAAATCAAGTCCACATCCATTGAAAATAAATCTGAGTACACTGCGCGTGCGTGAATATTCAACGCCAATTAGGGAAACGCAAATACGTTAATTTTCTTCGCTTATTTGGGTAGCGTATTTTAGATAAGAAATTTTTAATTTCCTTTATTCTGTTTTATTTTAATTCAAAAGTACTTTAAAATGATTCCGAAAAATTTATGAATTAACAATGTTTAGTTTTAAATGCATCAAAAAGAAAATAAACAGAATCATTTGAAATAACCGGTCGAAAACATATTGAGCCTAACCTCATCAGCGTGGGGGGAAAACAATCTGAAATCTTACTTATTTGTAGGTGGGGAAATGAAGACTTTTCACGAGAAATTTATTTTTTAATCAATTAATGAAAAATTAATGAATTAATATTCGAAAAAAATGTATTAACATCAAATGTCATCCACTACAAGCTTAAAAAATATTCTTGAACTTAAGTGGATGAGTTAAAAGGTATTTTATTAACGATTGAAAATTTGGACAATACATATAAATATATTTATTTAAAATTCGTATTTCTAAAGAGTTAAATTTTATAATTTTTAAGTAGTCTGAAAATGTTTTTTTTCTGTGTAATAATATGTCTCGAAATTATGGGGGAAAATTTAAATTTTAATTGATTTTTAATTTAAAAAAATCTTATCGAAATTTTGAAAAAAAAAACAACTTTACCTTTTCAAAGTAAGTATTAAAGATATTAATATTTTCCAGATTCGTCCACAAGTTGTTCATTTCAGTCGAGAATTTTGTTTGATTTTTAGCGACCTATGAATATGTAAGCCTATAAAAAAAACCTAGTTAAAAAATGAAATTATCATGAGTAATTTGAAGGTTATCGTGTGCCAATATTAATTATGATAGGTTTTTATAAACATGAATCTGATTGTCTTAGTCATCAGATCCAACCAGATAATTTTTTATCCAATCAGATCATCTTTTAAAAAATTGTATATTTTGAATTTTTTAAGACTTTCCCGAGGGCAACTAAACACACACAGTTAAGGGAAATTGAATAAAACTTCGATTAAACTAAAAGTTTGAAACCTTTCATTTGGTTAAACTTAGATAAAATCTAAAATTCTATTAAAACTTTATATCAAATTTCATGTATCTAACTCACTGAATTAAAAAAAAAACACGCAAACAATTTGTTTCGAGATAGACAGAAATAAATATATAGAATTCCAAAAACTATTTATATTGTTCTAGCCTTTTAATTCCCAGTTCTTTTGAAATTAGAATTTTCTTAAGTAAACCTTAATGCTATAAAAATGAATGTTTAATTTTGTCGGGATTAAAGTCTGTTCACTATTCTGCATTTCAGATTGTATTTCACACGAGGAACAATAAAATTGTTCCCTTTTAACCTAATATGATGTACTTACAATCAGTTATGTAAATTTAAATTTTTATTTTCATAAAATTAAATTTATTATAAACATTATTTTGGTATAAAATTACTCAATAACATTTTTAAAAACTTAACACTCGGATTTACCAGTTTTGACATTCAAAGTGCTGGTTCAAATTTTGAAACATTTTGAGTTAATTTCAAGAGTCAATTTCTGTGATTGTTATCTAATAAATGGCATATCTAAAGTCAAGATATTAGATGAGCAAACTACAGAAAGTTCATCTAATATCAAGATAGAATTCGATTCGCAACCATAATTCAAACTGACTTTGAATACGTAAACGCTGAACATCTTGACTTTCTAACAAAATATTTGTTTTCTTCCTTCGATGGAATGGGAATAAATAAATAAATATTATTTGAATCTTAATTTTTTTCCAGTGCAGTTGGTTTTGATTAATTATATGTCTTTGAATGCTTTCTGTAGGATGATACGATTTTGTCGATAACAATATCACCTTATCAATATTTTCTGTCCTTAGCGTATCACTGTTTATTTACTTATCTTCCTTTCTCTATTATTTTTGTCTGTGAACACAATCATTGTACATAAAAGAGATAAAAGGAAGGGAGTAGCTTCTCGAACAATTACTTTCTTTCTACCGAACTGTTCGTTTTAGAACTGGAATTCTTAGACCTTTTCTTTTCCCCAATTTTTTTTTTCAGAAAGAAAATATTTTTGCAACCTCCTTTTCTTTAGAAATATTTATAGAAACTCCACGAACTCGAAATCAATATAAAAAAGGATGCATTGACTTACTTCACTTGAGATATTCTTTAGAACAACATTCTCAATGCATTTTTCCTCTACTTAAGCCTAAAACAAGGCTTCGTGACAACCTCGAAAATTTATTAAGGAACGTTTTATGTCTAGGTATAGAAGTCTTTTTAATGATATTTAGGAGTGAATTGAAGATATGATTAATTACAAAGGGGCTATGAAAGGTTTCTAACAAAGAATTCAGCACAGAATGTCTTAAGGTGAATTAAGGTGAATGAAACACAAAGAGCCATTTGATGATCACATTTAGATTTTGATTTGTTGAATGAATGATTGACAGCGAGTGATTTGGTTAGGATAACTCTTCGTTAGGTCGAAACTATATTTTCTGCATTTAGATGTTATAATTTATTGATAATAAATGACAAATAATTGAAATTCAGTTTAAATATTTTTTTTCGAAGAACTCTAGTAAGCGCTTGATAATAGGAATATTTTTCTAATAAAGTTTTAATTTCAAAGGATGAAAAAATTCGAAAAAAAAGAAAGAAAAGGAATTATAAATGCTTTCACTTTTGTTCTACATGATGTTAAGTAGGAGCCAGATTTACAGTTTAAGAAGACTTAAGTACCAGTTATTCTAATCCTTTTTGGTCTAATACATAATGTGAAGTTTCTAGGTCATTATGTATACTTAAATCTACGTGGTAAGGTAAAAATTGGATACTTGAAAATAGGTCACATTTTTGGAAGAATTTTAGGTAAAAATCACCGATAATCTATCAGTTCATCATGGCTATAAAATGATTATGAAAATATGCATTGATTTACTAGCTTTTTTATAACTAAAGTTCGGTGTTCGTAACCTTTCCCCAATTTTTGTTTTGCAAACTTATCAAGGTTTTATAATCTATTACCCTGGTTCTAAAATAACATCATAATTTACCAAATTAAAATAAGTGATTTTGGTTTATTATTTTTTATTTCTGTGCTTCAGTATTTACTTAATTACTATTTTTAAAAATGAACTTAAAAATATAGATCGAGTAGTAATGAATTTTATCTAATTTAGAATCACATACGATTGTTATTTGTTTAACAAAATAAATTTTAGTTTAGTTTATTCTAAAAATACTTGTATGTTTAGATAATTTAAAAAAAATATTTTTACTTTACAACTACACTAATAAAAATATTACTGCCTTTCTTTCAAAATCCACAAATACTTTATAAAATTATCAGAACAATTTAGGATGATTTCTACTGAAAAGTATCTTGTAATACTAATCACCACTGTTTCAAAGCAACAGAGAAAAACATTAGTTTTGTGTCTAATCTTTTGGCTAAGAGACAAAGTTCACTTCGATTAGAAATGAATTGGCATTATTATTCTTTTCAGTGAAATATGCAATGCATTATATTTCAAATGAAAAATTGCATTTTTTTAGAATTATTTATTGGAAATGTAATCTGATTTTGATATGTAATTTCAATTTGATTTTTGCGATGACATTAAGGGGATTGAAATTTGAGAAAAAGGGTAAGTATATTTAAAAATGTACGTTTTTTTTGTGTGATAATTTATTTTAGTAATCTTTATTTACAAAAGTAGCAAGGAAAGGTTTTCATGTTAATGTGTCTTTGTTTATAAATTATTTGTTATTCACAAAAATACTGAGTTATGAAAAAGTTTCAATTCCATTTGATTATTCTGATAATAATCAATTGTTTATGATATTTTGATTTTGAAGACTTTTTTAAAGCGTTTAGTCTTATTTGCGTTTAATAAAAACTCATATAGCATAAATATAAAGAAGTTTTAAATTAGGACTTTATATTAACATACTAAAATGATAAAGAGTTTTCTTTTTGGTAATTTTATAATTTTAGTTTTTATTTTATAATTCATTACCGTAATTAATTTGCTAGTGAAAAATCAAAGTTTTATATGTTGATAAGGAATTTATTACAGGCGATTTATGAAAATATAAACATCCATTGTTATCATTGAGTATTTTTAAGTGCATAAAAATGCAAACTCGGGGTTCCAAAAGGTGTGTAAAAATAATAAGAAAAATTATTCTTTACAATCATGAATTTACATAAAAAATAAGAGTATTTGGAAATTCACAAAAAATATTGCACTTAAAAATATTTAAAAAATTTTTTAAAAAATTATTTTATACATATTTTTAAAATATGTATAAAATCAATTTTTCTAAAACAAAGTTAAAAGGTTTGTATATTTCAATAATGCACTTCAACTATCAATAAAGATTCCAGATTTTTTTCGTACCACTAAAATGTACAAACTTTTATATAATAATACGTAATGAGAGCATCTAATTTTTATCAACATTTCATTTAATATTAGTTCTAGAATAATGCAAGTCAGGATGTAATATCATGTAATATAATAGATGAATTTTTTGAAGCATTTCTCTACTTATCCTTAACTTTTATTTTAGCTTAAGATATTATAAGATAATTGAGGTGATTTGTAAGTAATACTTCTAAAAATAAACCTTACTACGATAAAGATATGATGAATTATTACCTTTTCGTAGATTACTATATTGAATGTTGAAGAAGTATTTTATTATTTTTTCATTTTCAATTACCAAGTTACAAATTTTTAGGGAACGAATTTTGTTTGAAAAATATTTTTTCACGGAATAAATAAGAACAATTAAAATGCTTTTTTTAATATTTAAGAAATTTCTTAAGGCATTTTGAGTATCTTCAAAACGTAAATAATTTATTTTAGCAATGATTGAAAAAAAAACAACAATGTAAAAAAAAGGAAGCCATTACAAAGCTGATGCTAGTTATAAACATCCATCTTTTTATACCAATTTATCTATAATAAATAATAGGATATTAACTTCAAATAAATATAGAAATTATATTTTTTATAGGAATTACTGAATTTATTTAAAGCCATTATATATAAAGAAATAACATTTGTTTACATTAAATTAGACTTAATAGAAAAGGCAATTTATGTTTATTTTTTGTGTAACAGAAAAACAGTTTTGTATTTTGAAAAAAGTTAATTGAGTAAATTCTTAAATCAAACCTACTCATGTAAGGAAATTCTCATTTTAATAAATCAACATTTTTGGAAACGTTCAAGAGAATTTTTTTAGCAATTTTTAAAAATTCTCTCATTATTTATACATTTATTATGATTTTTAAAAATATTTTTTAAAAAATAATTTTATTTTAAAAAACTATTTTATATATATAAATATTATGCTATTTTAAAATTTATACTATTAAATGTATAGTATCTTATATATTTTTTTATGATTTATATATTTATTCTTATTTTGTTAAAAACTGAAAAAAATATGACAAAGGGAAAGTTTTTTTGTTGGTTTCAATGGATCTAAACAAGTGTTTTAAAGTAGCGAATGAAATTTTTTTAAAAGATCAGTTTATTAAAATTTGATTATCTTTGAAATAAGATAGAATAAGCGAGACAAAAGTAAATGCGAGAGAAGTTTTAAATTTTAAATACAAAATATATTTTGCTTGCTTACTATATTGCTCATGCCAAATATCAGTATTAAATATCATAAATATTAATTACAAATCATTTTTTTTGAATTTCAGTTCTATCTATACCCAATATAAAATTAAGTCTTCTGAAAGCGTCTGTATGTTTGAACCACAAAAACTCGAGAAATATTTAACGGATATTGAAGATATTGATACCATTTTGTTTAGTATTTAATTAGGCTAGCTTTTAGTGCGTTAAAGTTATATCAAAACAAAAAAAAGGAGTTTTATAATTGCAATTTTCTTTTTTCCACTTATCCGCACAGGTACGAAAACTTGAAACTGCGCATGCGTAAAGAGCAAGACTTAATTATGTGACATATTTCTTTGTTTATGTCTGATTTTAAACAGCGATTCAAATGCACAAGAGAGGGAAATTCAACTTTTGCATCCTATCATTATGCACAAGAGAAGGAAATTCCACCTTTGCAGGAACAAATTAAATGCCAAAATGCATCGTTTGTTATGCGATAAGGAAAATGAACAGGAAAGACTAGTGAATATCAGAGAAATAATGTCCATATTTGGGGAAGGGAAGTCTTTCGATAAGCGAAATAACTATACCTTTCTTTAAACTGCTCTACAACTGAATTGTGGAGACAGAATGATCTTTTGAGGAGCAAAATGACCCCCTGTGTTTTGTCTACGGAGGTATCATATTTTTACCTTTTTAACAGTCTAAATATTTCTGAATGTGTGCTTAAAAATTGTTTTGTGGTTGCTTTTGATAATTTTTAAATATATTTTTATGTTTGTATGTTGTCGCGTAGCATGCCCATGCCATTTCGAGTGAAGGCTAGACTTAAGTTTAAAGTTAGTTTTTCATCTTGAATGCTACGCCACTGGCAATGCCGTGTGATACTGCTAGTTACTAAATAAAATCCAAGCTTTCTTTTTATTTACAGGAAATGGGAAGCAAATTTTAACCATCAGGAAATTAACAGTTTCGCCTTATCCAATACGGCTGAGTCGAGGCAGTGTTAAATTATCTCTTGTTGCAGAAATTCACGAAAATGTACCAGCCGACATCCGCATCTTTTATAAAGCATGGAAAGTGAAGCATTTGCCTTTTGGGTTGAAAATTCACATCCCGTCTCCCAATCTGCTTCCTCAAGGATGGTAAATAGTAACAAATTATTTTTTCCTATACATTATTCCTATTCAGTACAATTTCAGTCATTTGAAATGACTTTGTATAAAAATAATATTGATCAGTAATCAGCATATAATGTACATTAATACAGCGGTATGACTGTACAAATTTCGGTAATTCTTATAAGTTTTATAGTTTAGTTACGTTTACATTAGTTTTATAGTTAGTTAATAGTTTATTAATACGAACTGAAGAGCGTTACATAGATGTAAAAGCAACAATGTTTTGTCGTACGAGGTATCATTCTTTCGTTAACTTTAAACATTTGTACGAGTAAAATTTTTAAAAAATATTTATTTACAAAAAAAATTGGTATAAAATTAAAATAAATTTCATGAATACAAGTACATTAAAATCAGAAGGAGTTTTGTACGTTACAGCATATGATGGAGAGAGCCAGAGCGATTTTAGAGAAGCTGAAGGAAAAAAAAACATTCTGTATTACAATCAGTGTTCAATTGATGTTTAAGTAGAAATAATAACTCAGTTAACAAAAATAAAATTTTGGTGAAATAAAAATTATTACAATTGTAGCGCGTGAAGTTGAGTTGTATTTTAAATTGAGTTGCTGCTCTTCTTCAACACGCACGCGCTGGAATTCAAGTACGCTATTTGCAAGCCGCTGCACATTTATCATCTGCAATCTACTGGTTAGTTATTAGAGAATTCTGCTTTAAAAGAAAAAGCTCTGAAACAATCGATCAAATGTTTGACTTACAAGAAAAGGTCACTGGTATGAAAATTGAGTTCTGGATGAGAATTATTGCAATGGTATCATGCCTTTAGGATGTTTATTCAGTACAATTTTATATGCAATAGTTAGCAATTTCGAGAAAATGATAATTAAACTGTCAACATAACTTATATACAAATAATGTGTCATCATTGATGAGTGCTGTAAAAATATAGTGTATAATGCGCTGATTTTACATTCAGGAAACCAGTACTCATTGTAATAAGGTATAATTTCTTAAGACCCGTGTTAATTGAGCTTTACTAGTCATGACACCTTTTGTACAGTTTATTTTAATCTAATTAAAGACTGCATGATCCAAATTTTCAGTTTAGCTTCGTTAATATAGTTTCACAATTGAAACGCTAGAGATATTTGGGAGGACTCTTGTAATTTTTATTTTCGGTCAGATGATTAGAACTAATTCAGATTGGCATCTTCGGTCTCCAAACGTCATAATCTCTTAAATGGGACAATATTTAGTTTCGCTGTTCAATTCGACGTCGAATTATTGTTTTCCGTCTTTGAAGCCACCACTGTTATTAAAAATATCAAGTTTTTAAATAGTTTTTTAAGAAATTTTTTAGTTAAATTATAATTTTTATTATATTATATTAAATTAATTTTTTATTAAATTTCATTTTGAATTTTAGTTTAAATTATTATTTTTTGGAGATTTTTTTAATAAATTTTGTTACGTTATTTGAGAAGTGGTGAATAGTTATAGGACTGACTATAAAACAAGAGGCTGAGAATTTTACGTTTTTGCTGTATTCTGCTCAATGAAAAATAATTTTCATATTTCAAATAACTTTTATTTTTTCCCCCAAAGAAAATACATATTTTTTTTTATTTCAGCACTCTTGAAGACTTGAATCTCCAGATGCTATCTAGAAGTGGTCTTGTATTAAAAGCAGACACCTATAAACTTGACAGTATCACAATTCCGATTCCCACAATCGAAGGATTTGTTGGAACAGTGGTCAGATGGCTATTATCGGTAATGATTTAAAAAAATATCTATTGTCTGAAAGCTATTTTATTTATCAATCAGCTTCTTATGTTGACATATAAATAATTAAAAATATTTTTAGCAACCATTCCATTAAAACAATGAGTGACTAAATATACATTTACCATAAGCAATTCGAATTCATAAAGAGGTTTTAATTTTAATAATTAATTACGAAAGATGTTTAGAACAAAAAAGATCGTCAATAATTTCATGAAACAAAAGAATTAAATTAATATTTATTATTCCACTGTTCTTTCCATTTTTCGTAAGCAATTCTTGAAAGTTATTTTGTAAAGCCTTTCCATCCATTGTAGGATAGATAAATTGTTCCTTTTTTATATTAAAAGATTCTATAAAGATGACTAAAAAATAATAACTAAATTTAAAAAAATGAAAAAAGTTTAATGCAAAATATTTAATTGGGTCGATGGATAATAGCCCCGTATTATAATAGTCAATGTGGAGACGTAATTGAATTTCTGAACCTGTGAGATGAAATTTTTTTAGTTTATCCGCTTCATTTTAGCTCATTTACAAAAACAAATACCTTCAGAAAACATCAAAAACTTTCTTAAAATACATTAACTCATTATTAGAATAGTTTGATTAATTTGAAAAATAAATAATGATATAACGACAGTTCACAATCTTTGATCCGTTCTGCTTCTTACTTAAAACTTATTATTATTTTTTTAAAAACTATTTTAGTTCAAAACTGTTCTTGAAAAGAAATAAATTGTATAGAAATGAGATTGATATAATTTAAAAGACATTCCCCCCTAATTTTTAAGATGTAAAAACATCGCAAGAAAGTATTTTTGGAAACATTTGCTGAAAAGTCTCGAAAAAGAGGCTTATTTTTCAATTAATATGTCAGTTAAATTTTGATCTCTAAGAGTTGAAAGTGACTTTCCTTTTGTCTTGGAAAAGAATGCATGCCAAATTGATCTAATAGAAATTGTAAATCTGTACAATGTTTTGAGATAATCATAATGTCTGTAACATATGCTGAATCAAAGCATATTATTACCAGCAGTTTATTTCTAAAACTATATAAGCTCAAAATAGTGATTTTTAAAGTATCGGTTTTCAATTTTTTCGTTCTGCCACTCGATTCATGATTTTGTATGGTTTATTGTTCTTACAAATATATCTTGATAAAGTATAAAAATTTAAATACTTTCTCAACTATTAAGCCAACCGTTCTCAACCATTAATGTTACCATTTAAAACATTATTGTTAAAGAACTTGACGCTTGCTTTAGAATATATATCACATTTTTTGTTAGAAAAAATTGTCTCTTGGATTTTACATTTTCCTCTTATTTTCCGATTTTAGGGAAAATTTCTCATCGAAGTGAAGATTGTAAAGAAAAATGGAGAACAATTATCCTGTTATTCAGTTAATGGAGAAGCAAAGTCCTGATGTAGAAAATTTTAATTTATTATTTATGTGCTCATTCTTTTATTTTATTTAGAAAGCTGTGATCATATTTAAGCAACATTTTACCAGCAATATTAATAAAAAATAAAAAAATACAAAAAGAAAATGAAATCTTCGATCGGAAATTTCAAGTTATCATGTGAGAACATTATTATTTTTTAAGTCATTAGTTATTTTAATTAATTTAAGTCATTAATCAATTTAAACCTGTTTGAAACAATCACAAGACTTTCCTATCGGTCTCTATACCTTCTGTCTGTCTCTATATATAATGATTATTTTTTTTAACTTCAAATTTCAATTTTTCTAGCTGGCAAACAAAGTTTTGGAGTTCAACAGATTTTGAGATGAAATAACAGCTATGATGCCATAGTTGCTATTCGCCAGCCTTTTATAAATTAATTGCATTTAAAGAAGAATACGTAATAATAAAGCAATACAGGTAAAAGCAGGTCAATCTTTTAAAAACGCATCTGCTTTCAAACAAGCATACGTAAGAATAATAAAATACTGGTAAAAGCAGGTAAAAAAATAAAAAAACTCGTAAATTCAGATACATCAAAACTTCTTAACCAAAACAACATCAGGTTCTCACATGATAAAAATAACTGTTTGTATGTGTTGTCTGTTTGTTTATTACCGCTCTGCAGGACAGATGCGGGATCTAAAGCCGCCAAATCTGCTTTTCAAAATGTTTTTATAGAAATAGATTTTTCGCCTTAAGTATAATTTTTCAGATATTTTTATGAAGTTAATTGAAATGTTCGTATTTTTTGACAATAACTTCTAATACCTCTTTGCATGAAAATAATTTCAAAATCATCTTAACATTCAAAAAATAATTTTTTCCTATGATTTTAAATAAAATTGTGAGTAATTTTTCTCGAAATTAAAAAAAAAATCACAAAAGTTTCGTAAACATAATTTAACACAGTACTTTTCATTGCTATACAATTTTAATTCCACAGATATTTAATAATTTTTTTCTCCTATTGGTAAATACCACGGCATGACGTAATTTTATTTGAAGCATCAAACATAGTTATTCTAGAATTAAAAATTTGAACTTGAAGTTAAATACAGTTGCGATTTCAACTTCAAAGCTGGGCAACGAACAGTTTGAATATTTTTATACATAACTCTGTCATACAATTTGAGCTATAAAAACATTTTGACAAGCATGTAATTTTTTAATGAATTTGTAAACAAATACGTTTAAGATATATTAAGTAAATTACAAAACAAATTTTGAGGTACATGCATAATTTTGACACTGCGTAATTATTTATCCTAATTTACACCAACACACACTACGCCTTACACAAACCTATTCATTGTACTAGACATTTCTTTAATTTTCCATTTGTATCTTTATATATCCATTTACAAAAAAAGTAAAAAGTAGAAATGTTTAAAAATGAGGGAATCTGAAAATTTTTATAATTATTATTTGATTCAAAAGTTAAATTTTAATTGCAAACGTAGCAAAATTTTTAAAAAATTAAAGCAAAATTTTATATTTAAAATTATTTAATATGGTTTAATAAACCTAATCATTCTTTTTTTAATGTAAACAATATAAAAAAATCAGTATTAAATGTTTGCATTTACAAGGAACATAATATGAACTATGCTTAAAAAATGAAATACTATATAATATGTTTCAAAAATTAACAAAGAACAACAAAAAATATGTGGTAAAAAATTAGCCTCCTTTTAATTTTAAAATGTTAAAGTCTAGGTATGTAAACATTAGGTATGGTAACACAAGGTATATATAACACTAGGAATAGCTTATAAGCCCACCTACTCATATCTACAAACCCAAACATCTAAATATGAATTAAAGACTAAAGAAAAGAGAATAATAATAAAAAAATACACTTTAAAAATTTTAAAGATGTTTCTAAAATTCTACTTTCAAAAAGTGTTTTTATTTATTCTATTTCAGCATTTAGTAAAGTTCTTATACTTAACTGATGCAAAATGAGTTTCTATTTGTTGGCGCCAAAGAATAAATTTTTTTTATCTTGTTTAATATTACTTTATTACATTTTTGTATGGATATAGAACTTATTTTTCCGTATTCATATAAAATTAATATTTTATATTATTTAGTTTATATTTACATTTTATAATTATGTTCAAGTATTTATATATGAAAAATATGATCAATATACAAAGCAATTACTAACGGGTTTTTTGTTCTGCCTTTATTTATTTAAAAATTATTAAGTTGCTGATATTCTTAATTTCAGATAATTTTTATTACATTTCAATATTAAAAGATTTTTTACTGCTTTTTTATTACAAAGTTTTAATTTTAGTAAATAATATTAATATGTTCAAAGATTTAGAGCATATAATATTTTATATGCAGCTATTTTGAAATTAAAAAATAAATAATTTTAACGTGATTGCTTTATTGAAGCGTTTATGTATTTTATTATTAGAAAAATAATTAAGTATAACATTGAAATTTCTTACTTTATGGTAAATAAATTAGCCTTTAACAGGAAATAATATACGATACAATGAATTTTGAATTTTTTGACGATTCTTCATACTATAATATTTTAAGTTTTTTTATCCAATTTTTCAATGCTTATCAGAAAAATTTGGCATTTAATTAAATATAGACAAGAAGGAATGAAGACCTATTCTGACTACTAAGAACAATGCAGAGCATATCCAGAAGATTAAAATAAAAGTATCTTTTAATTAATTTTTTTAAATACATTTTAAAATTTGGATATCAATTTCAAGATCTTGAAAACTTGATTAATGCCTTTGTTAAATGCATTGATTTATTTCCAGGTGTTAATCGCTTGGAGTTTCATCTACTATAATATTCACAACGAAAGATAATCTTATATAAATATACGAATTAGAATGTAAAAACAAAGTAAAACTCATTTGAAATTTAAAATCCTAACTATAGAAATAAAACTATAACTAGAAATTATTCTAAACTGCCTTAAATTTTGTTTAAAGATAGGATAATAATGAATGGGAAGATATATATATTACATATATGTTAGTTGTGTTCCTACTGCATCTATTCAGCTTTATGTGTCTGATTTACTCTGTTTTCATGCTCAAATTTTCATTTCTAATTTCCAAGAAAATCAAGGAATCCATTATTATTTTATTTTAGAAGTATGGAGATGTACAAAGCTAATTTCTTTGCCGTTAAGTGCATTAAGCTTGATTAAATGCTAAAGACTAAATTGAAATTACAAAATGTTGCTAAAGAGAAAGAGACAATTTTTGTTTCATAGTAGAAATGAAATTAATAGCATTTCTACTATTTATGGTACTTAATCGTTCATTGTTTTTACAAGATATATTTCAAATTTTTTTCTTACCATAGATAACATAGAACTAGTAAAATGGAATTAAATACATTATATTTAATTATATTTTGATATTTCTGAATTGGAAGTGTGACAGTTTCACATCAAACAGCAATGGTTTAGTTATAAAGTTTGAGTTTTTTTAAATTGGAGAAAAACAGTTTAAGTTGGGAGAAAGGATAATTTTTTTAATCAACAAAGTTACTTATATTTTTTCAAAATAGTGCCTTTTATTTCAATAAATATCTATAGTCATAAATAAAATCAGTTATAAAAAATTTCTAAATTAAAAAAATCATATGCAAAAATTTATATCACCAAACAAAGGATATTTGATCTATTATTTAAGGATATTTGATTTTCATCTAGCTCTGTAAATATAAGAATAAAAATATATCTTAAGTACATTACTGAAAGTGAAAAAATTGGGAACACATTGCAAAAATAAGTGATAGAAAATTCCTGAAGATTAAAACATTTTGAGTTTAATTATTGTGTTCAAATTTCAAACGTTTTATGTTCTTTGTAATCTTTGATTTTGATAATTAACAACAAGGATTTTGAGCATTATAGGAATTTGGATGAAAATAGCACTGTTTTTGACCCTTAATATATTTCAAACATCCAAAGATTTGTCACTTTTAATTATAATTAACAGACGTAAGATCCAAGAATCAGCCATTGGACACGGAAGATCATTGCTTAAATCAAATAGAACTTTTTAAATTCAAGTAATAGGTAATAGATATTGCACTTGATAAATGCCCTAGCTTAAATAAAATAGAACTTTTTATATTCAACTTATATCTAATAGATATTGCACTATATTTAAAAAAAAAGGAGAAAAGAAAACATTTAAAAGTAAGCAACAGCTTCGCTATATTCGATTTCACATTTTTTAGGAAGGAAACCATTATTCATCAAGCTGTATTTAAAAACAAATTACTAATATTTTAATAAAAATATATTAAAATTACTCACCTTTCATTTATATGATATTTATGTTGAATATCCAAGGTTGATATAGGCAAATGGTTTAACTTTTCCAAAATTAAAAGAATAACTTTCAGATTGATATAAATGACAAAACCTTGCACTAAATCAAACGATTTTAAATAATTTATGTGCGAAATTAATTTATTGAAATAAAAGCCAAAAATAATAATTAATTTGCGCACGAGGGGAAAAACCCAAACGATTCTAAATTAAATTTTTTTCGAGTGATATCGAAACTATGATTAATTAAACAGAAAATCGTTTGTAATAAAAAATAAATTAAATAATTTTTATGTTTCAATTAACTTTCTTATTTCAAATATTTTTCTCATAATAGGCAATAATCAGTTAAAAATTAAGTCAGATAACAGAATAAAACAAGTTCTTTATTAACAAACTAGAGCAGTATTTTTAACTAGGTTGCTGTGATTTTGAGTTTTTGTCTTTGTAGAAAGAACAGGCGTAATAATAAGACCAGTTTATATATAATTCTTTTTGTTTGTAAAGACAGAATTTTAAAAATAATGTTTTTCCCTTATTTGGAACTGTATTATTACTTTGAAATTTTGTATATTAGCATATTCTTATTGGAAATTTATCATTTAATAAATTTGAACATAGTAATCACTTATGCGATTAATTTAACTATACGATTTTCTATACTATACGAAAGGTTTCACCTGGTAGTGATTTTAAGAATAAAATTGATCCTAAGATGCCATACTATTCAGAATAAAGAATTATAAATTGAAGAATAGAAGGCAGAAATTAATTAAAATAAAGTAATTTTTTTCTTAGTATACTATTAAAATCTTTTGGAAAGTTGTTTTTTAGTTTAACAGAGAGATTAAGTATATGTTTAGCTAAGATACTTCAGTATAACTTCTTACTCAGACACGGCAGTGTAGTTTATGCCATTATGTAATAAAGCCTAATCATTAAAGAAACACTTTTCCTACTTTAAAAGCACGAATGAAAGTTGCTATTTGCCTATTTATGAGAAAAATAAGGTTAAAAATAAGGTTTTGGTTGTGAAATGATTCTGTATGCCAAAGGCCTTTACAGAAAAACTGAAACCTTTTGACCGAAATGAAAAAAAGAGGAAAGAAATAACGTTTTGAAAGAAATTGATACACATTTTATGAGCTACATGAAAGCAACAAAACTGTAAACAACAGTGCAATATAATTGATCCTCAATGAAAAACACATTTGTCAGATTTTACCACCCATAAGTCTTAATAGCTACGCCCAACAAGAGAAGAGAAATAAATCCCATTTTTTATTGGATACTGGGCCATAGATAGTTTGATACAAATTTATTGGCGGTAAAAAGAGTCGAAATTCGCCAAATGTGGCATCAAAATCAAAATAACTTTGCAACTCTATGAGTGCGCATCTAACTTATGAAAAGAGAACAAACATCTGTCTACTCTGTTTATATGAAATTTACAGGATAAAATCGTATTTTCTATCACATAAGAACAAGATTTTGTTTGGGTTTTGAATCCTCAAAATACATGGACTAAAATTTGCAATTTATCCCTTTTCTGGCATCAATTTTTCGTTACAAAATGATAAAGAAGGTCAGCCAATAAAAACGAACAAAAAGTTAGCACTTGGTGCGAATGTCCGCCATGTACCCTATTCTTCTGTCAGTCCAATAAAGGTTAGGACCGTAAGAAGTTATTTATTGTTTATTTTCACCAATGAATTATCGCCAACGAATCGCCAATCCCTGAGTTTTAATTAAATTGTACTAATTGTTTGCTCTGAAGAGTTTAGATTTTTATTTCCATCAGGCTGATGACAGAGGCTATTTATGATGCAATCAGGACAAAACTGTGAATCCTATAGGCTACATGATAATTAGTTCAAACGGGAGACGGGAATCATTGTATGATAAACATTTTTCCTTGCGTGCATTTGATTCCTATATTTCTTCGGAAGTATGCTTTAATACTATGACTTATTCCCATATCTATTTTAACTAAGGACACTCGAATATAGCCAAAATGATTTTTGATTGTTGTAACTATTATAAAAAGGGTAATTCGCTGCTTCGTGGCCAGAAAATATCGTCAAAATTATTATTTCAAGTTTCATTTGTGTTATGCAATTTTCTGCTGTTAGGTGTATTATTTTTAAGATGCTTTTAGGCATGTAAAGGGGAGTGGGCGGACAAATTTATATTTATATATGCCAATAGTATATTTAATATACATTAATAAATAAAAATTTAATATAATATAAAGTTTTATAAAACGAAATGATCAGATGTTTTTTGTTTTTTGATCTACACAGAAAGCAAATGTATAAATAATTTCAAAAAAGTGTTGTTTTCCTTGTTGATATTCCGAGATGCTTTAGTTCAGATGCTTTAGTTAGTTAAATTTAAAGTCGAAGTGATATAATATTCTTTGATATTAGTTTCCCATGTTATCAAATTCTATTTAATTGATAAAAATGATCCAAATTATTTGATAATTGTTTAAATTATTATTTTGGAGGATTTTTTTCAGTAGTATACAGGCGTAATTACCCACAATGACATGCTAGTCTTTATAATTCTTTCATTTGATGAACGTTGATGACTTCAGCCACAAAAGTTGCGTTTGAACATATTAAATGGTTGGAAGTTATTAAGTATTTCTGTATCCAAGATCTCTTTGTTCTGATATCAGGAATGACACACCAGTTCTGAAAAAAATATTTTACGAAAGAGAAAATAACCAATGACAAATTGCATAACAGCATCGATTTATTACTGAATCATTTTCGTAACATTCGATTATATTTTCTATCGACTTTTTTCGACTGAAATTTGGATTCAAAGCTTTTAATTGCATTTGAACAACATATTTATGGAATTAATTTATTATCTGATTCAAATTCAAAACTAAGGAAAATGCTAGAAACTACTAATAATATTTTCAGATTGGGTAAAAGACCCAGTGTGTTTATTATTATGTGCCACATGATGTTGTTTTGGGAATGAGGTTTTTTGGCGTCAACAAAAATGTTCGGGCAATGAAAAAAGAATAAATGGTACGTCCTAAGCTTTCTCCCGATAAAGCTCTGAAAAAAATATCTAAATTTTTATTTAAATTATAAATCAGATTTACCTGTGAGAGATTCCTGTAAAATGTATAGAGATAAATATGCGTTTACCATAGCTGCTTCAACATTTAAAAGCGTTCATAGATTATTCAAGTAAAGAAAAAAAAGCCATTTTGAATTGACTCTTTGTATTTGTGAAATATTTATGACACCAAATGGTGAAAACAATCGGAAATTAAGATTTTTACTTTATTTAACTAGTTCAAACCGGATAGAACTGGTTTACACCGAAATGATCTAGAAATTTCAACGTTTGGTCACAAAGCTTTCGCTATCTTTTAAAACTCATACAGAATATTATGTGAAATTTGTGTCGTCAATTGGTGAAAACGATTGGAAATTAAAAGTTTTTTACTTTATATAACTAGTTCAAACCGGAACGACGATACGAGGTTAGAATGCGGTCCCGATTTATTGGATAGAACAGGCGATATCGAGTGTGCAGAAGATGATGGTTACCCTTTAGGGTAATAGAAGTGATTTCTTTAAATAAATAAATAAATAAAATTTATTAAAAAATCGGACACATTATACATTGAAATGTGCATAGCAGATTTCATTATTTTTTTTTGTTCTCTCTTATACAAAGACACATTTCCAATTTAGATTAGTTGCATACTGACGATTTGCATACACACACTCTCTCTCACACAGAAAGAGACACATATAGATAGTTACACATACTATCGAATTTACATTTAGCATATATATTGAAGGGTAGATAGTCTTCATTTTGCTGAGTTCTAAATTTGTTTTAAACATTCATTTTATTGTGAACACCACTTATCAAATTTTTCTTCATAAAAATAATTTTTTGTTACCGAGCGATGCTAATTGCAGTTAAAAAACAGAAATTATTCAAAAATAATTTTTTTTCCTGAACTAACAAAAATTTAAAAACTAAAGATTGAATTCTTCCAACATTGTAATATCCTCTTTGCGTATTCTATTTACGGGGAAGTAAAAATGAGAAATTTGATTTATCATTAAAAATGAATATTTACAAAATGAAATAAAAAAAACGCACCAATCAGTCGCCTGTAACCCTGAATAGCGTAAATGGAATAATATAAACAATGATAAAATATAAAAAAGGCTTTTTTACTTTCGATTTGGCAAATAATTTGTGTCTGCGTATTTGATGAAGTGCTGCTAAAAGAGATAACTTCGGGTTAAGTACTTTTATCAACTATTGTTGAAATCTCTGTGACTTCCAACTGTCTTATTATTGGCTGATATATCAGATAACCTGCCAAACAATTAACGCTTCGAAAGCAAAAAAATTTGACCGTTTGTCTTTAATTGACCGTATTGTTTTCCATGCTTATAAATGATCCTATTCGATGTGAGGGCATTAGAAAGGACTTTCTTATTCTTAATCAATACCTACGACAGTATTTTAAAAAATTAAAAACCCTAACAATGAAGACTTTATTTCTTAGTTGCTTTTGCTTGATTATCTGCAGCTATGTACAAGCAATTGATTACTTTCATTGTGGTAAGCATGCATGTTTATTATTTATATTAATGTTTTACTGTGGTAGTTTCTCTCATCAGATTATATAAGAGTATCATACTTTTCCCTTCTTGCTTTTCCTATGTATGGAGATAAAAAGTGTCACGATTCTATCCTTACAATCCTGTCTATGCCCCAACACGACAAATTTAAAATTAACGCCAATAAATATCGTCTGTCAAAAAATTCAATTAAAACTGAACAATTCCTTGGAAAATTTTAGCGGCATTTTTTAAATTAAGGATATTTTTCTTAAACTTTTTCTACCAACAAATATGGTGGAATTTAAAATTATATCTTATTTAGGGTTTTGAAAAATTTCGTGCTATATAATATATTATTTGTATTTTTTTTATCTATGTTAAAACTATTCAGGACAGATTATTAGACTAGATCAACCAAATCCACCACAAGTATGTTTTAAGCTATGAAAATCTGCACAGGGAAGCAAAGTTAAATTTTTTTTTAAATTATTAGATATTAAATGGATGCTTTGATGATTTCCTTTGTAATTTTTAAACATTTTGTTACAGAAAAAATTTACTTTTTACACCATTTTAAAATTTAAAAGTTTGCATTCTTAACGATTACGATTTAATAACAGTGAGATTTACTTTCAAAATTTAACAATCTGTAAAAAAATATTTTCGAGTAAAACTTAATAACATATTTCACAACTGAAATGAAATTCCTATATCTTTCGACGTTTCATTAAATGTTTAAAAGCATGATTGAAAGCTAAGAAATAAAGATTCGCTAAATATTTACGCAGTTTATGTGAAGAATCACAAAAAGTTATTGCAATACCTCAAAAGACAGTGTGCAAATCTGAAATGGATTTAAGATTTCAATATCACCCTGATGTGGGATCTACCTTGGTTCTGCCACCAATTTTTTGTTTTAAAATTTCATAAATATCGGGTTATTCACACAAAGATATAAATTAAATTAATAACAGTTCATATTCAAGAAGAATCAACTGGTGGACAAAATGGGCTATAAAAATAACACCCCCCCATTCTTTGTCAGTTGTTAAAGTTTCAACAATTGCCATTCTTCTTTTAATATGGAAAGCATAAAAAAGATAAACATTTTTAAAAACCAATATTTTAGGAATTTAAGAATTTTTTTAAAAGATTAAAAGCTTTAGGGCTTCGGAATAAAATTTCGAAAAGATGAAAATCCATAGTAATACATTTCTGATTTAAATTTGAAACAAAGGTAATCGAAAATAAGATTTTATAAGCAGCGCAGGTAAGCGAAATTTTAATATTTATTCTGAAAGTATTCATTTTTTTAGGCAATAGTCAAGAGTGATCTTCCCAAAATTTTCTAAAAAAAAAAGAGTTATCTCCCTTGAAGTACATTTTATATCCAGAATAAAAATTTCATGTACGGGAAAGTGAAAAGAAGGTACATTGTGTGCTTAAAATCAAATATATATGTATTTTAATATACAAGAAAACGGAGTTTCAGAATTTGTTAAGCAACAAAAAAGTGAACACACAGTGACTTTCTTTATATAATTATATTTTTTGCAGCATTTATTGTATTTGTCTACTTATTGAAGTCTATTAATTGTAACCTTTAATTATCTATTATGGAAGTTCATAACTGTAATATTTTCTTCATATGACAAAATAAATTATGCATTTGCTACATTACGGGTTTTGGTCAATCACAAATATGATGCTGAATGGGCTTTCAGACTACTTAAAAACTAACATTTACTATTTAAAAAGACTAAAATTATATTAGAGGGACCATTTACATCGCACTACAAAAAATTCAATTTTATGATAACTTATTGAAAAGGCTTTCGTTATTGCAATGGTTTCGGAAATAGACGTCAGCCAAGACAACAGGCTGCATGCATCCTGTGTATCTATTACAAATACATATTTTACAAATTGGAAAGAACTCAAGTTAAGTAAAAGTTTGTAGAAACTATTCATTTAACTTAATCGATACAAACTATTTTCATTCCTAATTAATTTTCATGACGAAGATTTTTTAAAATCCTGAAATATAGCATTATAATATGATTGGAAACACTTATAGATAATCTTATACCTTTAAAGGAGCAATTCTTGTAAATATTTAAATTTATTTATTTATGTATCTGAGAAACGGCTCAAATGATTTGGAGAAAATTTCGTGGTCAGATAAGGTTTTGTTTTTTAAGTTTATCTGCATGGGTGACATTTCTGAAAAAACGCCTTTACACAGACCCATTATAAAAAGAATATTTTATTTTTGTAAATGACTGTTAGAATAAGTACATTAACCTTCCTATTCGAAGAAAAGTGCATGTTTTATAGCAATCATAACGACATGAATGACTCTCCTTTTGCAGTTCGACAATTCGAGTAGTGCTTTCTGTTTTGTTTTTTTATTTACATGTTTATACTTAATATTTTTGCTTTTTAAATATACCAATGCAGGTGTCTTACCTGAAAAAACGTGATTTTATAAACTAAAAAACATTTTTTACAACTAACCAACTAGAACTTTTATTTATGTTGTTATGATTGCTATAAAGCATCCATGACATATAGCGCCATCTCGAACACGGTTTCACCATTGTAAAGCTGAGGGCAAGTTCAAAAATGTAAGTACTGACAGATAAACTGCAAAACGAATATTGTAATAGATTCCTTCGAATAACGTGTTACTAAGTACATTAATGGTTTTTTCTTTACTAAAATAGCCTTTTCATAGGTAGGTAAGATTGAAAAAAAATCATATGTAATCATATGATTTGCATATCATATGATTACATATAAAAATCATATGATTTGCATATTTCCTAAAAAAATACGTTTTTATATTAAAAAAAAATACAAATAGAATTTTGGTTTTCGAGGTGTATAAAAGAATACACAAATTTAAGGGAAATTTTCTCTAATTTTAGGTTCAGGGAAACAGATTATAAACCTAAGGGAACTTAGAATAAGTCCGGATCCCCTACATTTGAGTGGGAAGAGCGCTCTCTTCTGGATTGATGCCTCCCTTAAAGAGGAGATACCGGCGGGATCTAAAATCCAAATCAAAGTCTGGAAAATCACGAAAATTTTTGCCTGGGACATTTATCTCAAAGCACCCTGTGTACTTCCAATGGGATGGTAAGTTTCCTCATTATCTTCTTGTCTCATTATCACTACAACAGCTCATAGCAAACAGGATCAGACTTAGCCTATTTAGGGTCTAGGGCAAAAACTTCCTTACATCCCCTCTGACTTTTAGTCTTTTAAAATGAATTTAAAAAAATGTTCGTCAAGGAATGAAACGTAAAATAAAGTTTATATTCGATTTTGGGGCCCCTATGATGTGGGGTCCCGGGAAACTGCCCGCATGCTCCTGCCTTGGTCAAGCGCCTGTACTGTGTGGCTTGATATAATAATGATCCTTTTCTCGGTCAAACACATTTATTATGTTTTAAGGATTAAATGATCGATAATTATTTACGTATGTACAGTTAAATTCCGATTTAAATCTGAGCTCATTTTTCGGAGCTACCTACCAACACGCACTTTTAATGGTTTCGTCAAATAATTCCGTGCAACTCTCAGTTTATTGACATAAATGTTGCTCTAAAACAGTGGTTCCCAAAATTGACTGAACTCCGACCCATCTAACAGAAACTTCAAAATTTGCGACTCACCTATTGGCTTCTTTAGAGAAAAGGGGGCATAAATACTAATAATGCTAAATCGTGAGCAGCGGAACAACTTAAATTGTGCTGTAGTTCCAAAAACAGTGACTATGGAAAAAGTGTTACCAATATCAATGAGGACTGCTGTTCAAGTAAGGGAAAAAACTATTATAAAACTATTAAAAAATTGATTTATATTTTTTATTTAATTCTTAAATAACCTACAATTTATTTAAAATAGGAAGGATGTATTTGTTTTCTATTTTTTGTCTCTGCAGTTTAAGCATCAATTTAAATTCTATTTACTTTTAATCGCAGTGGATTTGTTCACGTCTAATTTGTTTCAGTTTTAGTTTTAATGTTGACCACAGTTAAAAATCCGGCCTCACATAGGTATGAGGTAGTGAAGGGGAGGACAAGAATAGTAATAGACAAATAGACAAGAATAGTTTCCTGGTACGAAAGTCAGAATTTCGTTAATTGGTTGCGATTGAAAGTATTTTTCAGTGATGTATCCTCTGATAAATCAATGAGCTCTTCACTTGCTTTTGTCGACCTATTAGTTGGTAGTTTGTCCTGAAATGGGTTACACGTCCAATTCGACGTTTCGGGCTTTTTCATCTCTTCCCCAAAGTAGGTGTCAAAGTTATGTCTTAACTGTGATAAATGAGGGGAAATTGCAGAGAGTAGGTTCATAGTTGGCTGCACTTGGTTTTCTACAATAAAGGTTTCAAGTCCGCTTGGTAGAAAGATAAAGAAAACTAGCGAATGCCTGTTGCTGAACAAGGTTCTAAATCGTTTTACGATTCTGGGCCCACTCAATATTTGCTAGCGAATTCAATATTTGCTTGGGAACTCATGCTCTAAAAGAACCAACAGGCCTATTCTGGGAACCTATCTAGAAATTTTGAACCTGATTCGATGATGTGAATGATACTAGACTGTATTAACTATGTACAACATTTCCTTTTCTAAACTTTCATATAACATCACCACAAAAACTTTGGATCTTAAACCTCAGATCCACCCCACCCACCCCCTGCTCACGTTTAGGATAAATCTTCGGTATAATTCAGCCAGGAGATATACAGTTTCAAAAATATTAATAAAATTAAAAATTATTATTTTTGAATAACTTTTAAAAATGGTTTTTATCTATGAATTTATTTTATCGATGGGAGCCAGCATCCTAACACAGAGGTAGCGCGTTTTTCTTGTGATCTGGGAGTCCTGGGTTCTAGTCCCGGTCAGGGAATAATTGTTTTTCTGTATTCTATCTGCGAGGAGTGTGAAACATATAACACATACACTTTACCTCACAAAATGGTAGACGCAATGGGACCTGTTAACATAAAACAAATTTTATAGCGTTAAACCTCATATTGAACCTTGGCTCTGCCTTCCAAATAGAAAATCAGACACTATCATAACCTTTTTTCGCATAGGTCAGACTAGATTCAGTCATCGCCACCTGCTTTTGGATAAGAGGCACCATGAGTCTCAATGCAATTGCGTCATGTCTGTTTACCATATTCTCAGAGAATGATCAAATTTTGGTACTCAACGTTTATATCATTTTAACAGATTCACACTATCTCATTTGCTTGATAAAACATCAGACGTTCAACTTTTTGATTTTTTTGAAACAAATAGGTCTTTATCCCTGTATTTAAGTATTCTTCATTTATTTCAAAAATTTTCACTTTACTTTTTAAGCTGAAATTTTATATTTTAATCTTTAAAAAATACATTTTGATTGGGCAAAGTCAACACCATGGATTTTGTGCCAAAAAAAATCTAAAAAATCCAATCCTCGTGAATGGTATTCAATTTTGCCTTACTAAAAATAATTTAGAGGAAAAATTTTATATTTCCTTTATTTTATAGTGATGTCGAACACTGCAAGTTTTTGAAATTCTTCAGTGGCCAGAATGTGTGTCCTGTGAAGCCCCAGAGCTACCGAGGGGAATCTATCGAAGTTGTGATGCCCGAGCTGGGAAGTTTTGTCAAATGGTTTGCGTCGGTAAGTTATGAAGGAATGTGTGTCCTTAACCCCTTAATGAAAATTAGTCTTTGTAAATCTGTAAAATTAAATATCCTCTTATTTGTTTGTTTAGACTTTATACATTCACAAATCTCTTGAACGGAGTTGAACAAAAGCGAGCACACATACTTCTTAGCATCTACAAGGACTAACGCGAAGTTAAAAATTACATTAGTCTAAATTATTGAGTTGTAATGAAGGAGAAGAATGATTATATATTTTCTTCCATTACTTCGGAACATATTATTGCACAAAAATAAATTTTACACCATGTCAAAAGTTTTGAAAAAATAACTTTTTAAGGACATAAATATTATTCATGCACATCTGTTACTTGAATTTTAATCAATTCTTCAAAATCAATTTAATTGTTTAAAGCAACTCCAATTTTTACAATTATTACACCCTCACTGGCCAATGAATTAGAAATCAAAGGTCAATGTTTTATTGAACCCCCTTTTTCACGGATAATTGCTCTGATTTGTTTGGGCATTGAGTCTACAAGCTTCTGCAGTGTATTTACATCCAAAGAATACCATGCATTGGCTATGTAGCGTTTTTAGATCTTGTAAATTAGATGGAAGAGGAGAGTGCTTTCGGATGCGTCTTTCCCCCATATCCTACACAATTTCTATGGGGTTAGGATCCGGGTTATGCGGTGGCCAGGGAAGGTGTTGGAAGTCAGATTAATGCTCAGAGAACCCCCTTTTGACAACTTCTGGCAGGTTATATAGTTGCATAATCGTCCATGAAATATCCGTCGCTATCAGGATAAAAATGTAGCATTGCAGGGTGTACATGAGCTGCCAGTATATCTAGGTATCGCACGGCTGTTTGTTTACCCACGAGGAACACTAGGGCATAACTTCCACGGGTAATCCAAGTTATAACAAAAAAATTGCATACTTCATTCCTATCTAGCATTCAAATGCAAATCTCAAAGGTTTCTGATTCATTGGCCAATGAGTGTATTTAGTTTCCATATACGTGCTAAGCGAGTATGTGATACTAGAGTTTCTTTTATGCGAAACCTTTTAACAGTATTCTAATGATCGATGAGTCTTTTAAAACAATTTCAGAAGTTGAATATAAAAATTCGGAAACTGTTAACATCACACACACACACACACACACACACACACACACACACACACACAC
>JAOUZG010017606.1:4704189-4739127 GCA_026289955.1 Argiope argentata | reverse complement strand
ACACACACACACACACACACACACACACACACACACACACACACAAATTTCTAATAGAAGCAGGCTCAGCTCCAATGATATCGGAAATATTTATTTCCGAAAGCTTTATTTTGTTTCATTTTGCTTTTTTGCAACTAAAATTGAATGCAGTAATATATTTGTCAAATATACATTTTTGCTGTTGCATGCTTTAAAAATTAGTCATTTGCGCCTTTCAATTAATTTATTCTAACTGCACAAATATTTCAAGAACACAGCAATACAAGAATTCAATGTATATTAAAATTAAACTTATAAATAATAAATGTAGATTTAGTTTGTTCCTATTAAATAGATCGCTTACAAGTTTCTCTCTTTATTAATATTGTTTATTTTCTAAAATGCCTGAATTATTCTTTGAGTAGGGTAGACACAGCAGAAGGATCAACCTTTCTGCCCCTAGAAGGGGCAGAATTTCCCTTTCTAGGGATTATATAAAGTGTCCCAGCAAGACCGGATAAACTTTGCATAGTCAGATTTGTTGTTCGGAGTACATAAAAAATGTCCACAGAATTGTATCTCTAGAACTCGTACTTTTTGAGAAAAACGCGAGAGAAGATGTATGACGTCATATCCGGTTTACAAAAAAGCCTTTATTCGAAACATAAACGTCAGTACTTGCAGACATTCGAAATCTACATTTGATTTAAAATAGTATATTGTAGATTATTTAAATGTTGAATATGTTTAAATGATTTTAAAATTATTGATTTTATAGTATTTTGAGCGATGTCATTTTGGTATGAAACACTGTCCTTTTTGTTCCCAGGGGCGTTTCTGGATCGAACTGAGAATAACTGGGCGTAATTCAGAGCAACTCTCCTGCTATTCCATCAAAGGAGAAGCAAGAGCCCTGTTTGCGCCTTTGAAACCAAACAGTGTGCCACAGAAGGAGAAAAACAAATAACTGTATAGAAAATATGTTGCTGAACACATTTGCCATGTATCTCTCGTAAATTTTGTGTAAAATAAATATATAAACAATTTTACTATTCAGAGAATCAACAGCTTGATTTTATTATGGTGTTTGTAAACTTTCTTCTGGAGAACATGGAATCTATTTACCTCTTAAATTTTCAATTAAAAGTAAATGAAGTTGGAATTTTCTTAGAGAAAAAAAGAAGTTTCTAGTTTTACTGAATTTACAAACATTTTTAATTCCTACTATTAGCTCACATTCTTCCTATATATATATTTGTTCAAATTTCCTGTCGTTAATAAAACACTTTTTATTCATCTAAACAATTTCAAATGCATTGTTTTAAACATGTAGTGGATGACATTTGACGTTAATAGTTTTTTAAAAATATTAATTCACTATTTTTTTTATTAATTTTTTAAAAAACTTTATCTCCATAAATTTCTATTGTCTCACCACAAAATAAGTAATGAATTCAATTTGTTTCTTTCCCACGCTAATGAAGTTAAGCTTGTCCTTGTTTTCGTCCGATTATTTAAAACGATTCTATTTATTTTCTTAAAGTTTGATGCATTAAAAATTATACATTGTTAATGAATCGATTTTTCGGATTCATTTTAAAGTATTTTAGAATTAAAATAATACAAAATAAAGAAATTTCTAATTTGTAATGCGTTGTCCTAACTGGCGTAGAAAATTCAAACATTTTCATTGTCTCAATTGGCGTTGAACTTTCAACGCCAATTGATTGTGTTCTAATTTATTTTAAACGGATGCGAAGTCGATTTTGCTTTGACCAGGAATAATTTTTTTTCAATTATATGTATTAGTTGTAATTATTTAATAAAAAATAACTAAAACGAATTTTTTTTATTGAATTAAGTAGGAATTAACTTACACATTTTTTATATAACTTGTTATTTTGTGCTGAAATTTGTAAAATCTGCAATTTTATCTAAAAAATGATTCCATAGATTTTATTCAAAAAATTATTTTTATCCTAATATTTCTTGAGCCACATCTATTTTTTTCTATGATTTCTTTTGTACGAGTAGGGTTTTGTTCATATAAAAGCATAAAAAACTCACGGACTTTAATATTCTCTTAGAATATATATTCTATTAACATATGAAGTTCGATTTAATAAAATAATTTTAATAAATAAAAATTGTCTCTTACCCCTGCCCTAGAAAAAAAATTTTTTTTGCCCACAGTTTTACTGTTTATAAATATATTACAAGAAAGTTTAACAGTATTATGTTGTCTTTTATTATTATAGCTTTGAATTACTTTATACCATTACAGACTTAAATATGCAATGAGAGTTTTAATCAATTTTTAATAGAAAGAAATTTTAAGTGTCTTACTAAATCAGGGTATTATAGCATGCAGAGAGAAAAGATATAATAGATAATCATTAAACACCACTTCAATCATTTTCAAAATATCTTCCAACTAGTAATATTCTAGTGAAAATCTTATTTTAATGATTAAAAATTGATGTTTAAGTGTGGAGTAACTCTACACTATTTCTTTCGAAGTAGTCTTCTTTATTCAACAATCGACATTAATTGAATGAGTGAATTTGAAATGTAAGCTATAATAATAAATTGACTAATTGACCGATATAAGTTTTAAAAATCTGACTCAAATCGTTGTTTTGATGCATTTATTGCATAGGTATATTAATCAGCAGATATTAAGTCATGCTATTTCTATCATTAAGCCTCATGTGAGAGATTTAGTACGATCTTGGATCCGGGAAGAGACCGAGTGAAACCAGCAAGAGTGGTCTCCTTAAAACTTTCTCTCACACACTCTAATAAAGTTATTATCCAATCGAAGGCCTTCCATGACATTGGCTTACAATATTTATGCCAACAAGCCTTGACAAATACTGAATGTATTATATGGTTCTTGGCGAGGTATTTGGAGATGGACAGATTTCATATAAAGAGAGCTCACTAAAAATTTGATAGAAAGCTGTAAGACTGCACATCAAATTTCATTTTTATAGCTCAAAGCGTTTTTTTCCTTTACCCTCTTGAAATGCACCTCCTAAATAGATTTAAGAATGCACATTTTGAAGATATCTTTGATGTTTTAATTTCACCTTTAATTTAAATTTTAACTAAACGATGCATTACTTTGTGCACTACGTAAAAATTTATATAATATTTCTTTTCCTATCTTATACACCTCTTCAGCTTTTGTATTAATTGAATTGTGACAATGAAATGCTTGTTGAATGACTAAAAGAAAATTCACTTGAAAATAAGTTATTTATAAAATCTCTTCAGCCAAAATTCTTTTCTAAAATGTTTCTGTGTACTGAAGCTGAAAAAGTCTACACACACAAAACAACAACAACAGTGGTAGAAAACTTTGTTCATTCTTCACCTCCCCCCCTCCCCAAACAAATGTCTTTCAATAACAATAAAATAATTTCTAGTCTATTTTTCAAGCTATTGAAAAATCTATTTTTGTCAAACAGCAGCAAACCGAAATGAAATAAATAAAAAAAAACCCGATATTTTAATGGAAATAAATGCATTGTTAAAATATGTTCTTTGTTTCGAATTAAGACCAACATAATTAGATATTTGTTAGTGTAATATAGCTTCTAAATACTTTTCAAAATTGGAAAGTTCTATCAGTTATATCAAACACATACAAACGGTGTTTCTATAATATAAATCAAATAAACATTTAAGTACAAGTCCAATTCAAAAAATGGCAACAAAAGAAAAGCAGATTACAAAAGTAGATTTCAATAAAAGATTCTTTTGATAAAGAAGACATTTTTTAATAAATAGAAGGTACACCTAAAACACAGCTATTATGTGAAGTATCAGAGGGGGGATTTCTCCTTAGATACATTTTTCGAAAAGGATATTGAATCTTTATTCAATTTTGAGATAATTACATTTAATAGTTTATCCTTTCGTGGATTATTTCTCTTTTAAATTTCTGTCGAGGCTTTAATGTTTTATTATCCATTAAATAATAGCAATTCAGGAAATATATTTCATTTTGTCGAATTTCAAGTTTAAAGAAGCGTTTTATAGAAACATTTATGGTCATGAAAAGAAGCCAATTTAATGGTCATTATTCATGTTATGAAAAGATGAGAAGTAGGTTTCAATGCACAAGGGCACTTCACCATCCGCAGACATACGAGACTCGTACAACTGATCCTCTAATTTTGGTCTTTTGAGTTGCGTTTTATACATAGTCTATTGTTAGAAAACTACTTGGCATATGATTTCCCATATTACATATCAAGTTGAATTATTTTCTTTTTATTGTTCAGAAACACGCAGGATTCCCTTTCCTTTTTTCTTGAAGAATATCCACCTGTTAGTTGACGAGTTAATGCTATACTGATAATGCTATATCAGCTAGTATAAACTTCTATTTCTTTTGTTAACCCATTCGCTGCCAAGCCTAAATTTTATGAGGTTATTCCCATTGCCATTTCAGTTTTGAGTGTTATTGTTTATCTAAGTTTTATTATTTCAAAATAAATACACATATTTTGTCATAAATAATCGTTTACATGCATAAAAATCAAACACGAGTATACTCGTGGTTGGCAATGGGAATAACCTCACACAATTTAGACTTGGCAGCGAATGGATTAAATAAAGTAGAATTTTTGTAAAAGGAACTTATTTGTATTTTTTAAAGTTTTTACACTTGTATATTTATGTTTGTGGCCATAAAAATTTTGCAAGTTTGACCAAGTTGTAAGTTGTAATATAGTGAAAGTATCACGAGTATATTCGCGATACTTTCGTGATACTACAAATATACTCGTGGTTGGCAATGGGTAACACCTTGCCAACCACGAGTATATTTGTAGTTCACAGCAAATGGGTTAATTTATCACAGAATAAAATCCTTTACAGTGCGAAGGTTCCTTTAGAAAGAACTTCCTTTAGAACCTTCCTTTAGAAATATAATGTCATTATTTTATAAATACCTTTTTTTATATTTCGTATCTTATTTTTCTTTGATCAAAGTGATCAATTTCACCTATCAATAGTCACATTCGACCATAACTTAGAGTCAGGTACTTCTGTTTTAAAATCATCTTTTTTTACCCGCTTTACTGATATCATAATCACTAAATTTTGGGAAGTAGTAAACAAAGTAACAATTTTATTGTAAACCCACTTTATTGAAGCAACATTTTTCTTAGTTAGAAATATTAATTAACTTCTTAAGAGTTTGTGAAAATTACAATTCCCAACGATACGAGAGAATAGTACTATACAGACTGATTCAAAACGTCGTTCAAATTTCGAGGGAGGTAAGGAATATCTCAAGAAGTATATTTCACATAGGAAAATATGTCAGAAAACTCCATCTGCATGGACAAAAGGGACAAGTGAATTGAATACAAGGAAATATTAATGTTAAGTGGTAACGAATGTTACCTGTATCCGAACAAAGTAAAGTACATTCGTTATTAGTAGGTGCTTCAGGATAGGGGCTCAAAATTTCGAACATTTATCCGAACACAGGATTCACACCGCCGTTGTATTGACCGTTGAACATTTTCAAAAACACTCGGCATATCACACACAATGCCTGCGGTTTATCCACCGAGATATGTGATATAAACATGATTCAGTTCCAGATCATAGCAAAATTATTGCACCTGACATTCGAAGCTCAATGGATCGGTAGAGGTGGACCGATCATTTGACCACCGGTCTAACCAGATTTATCTCCCAAGGATTTCTTTTTAGAGATGGAAATTTAAAAACCATGCATAAGAGATCCCCATCGATAGTGAAATGGATTTTGTTACACTAATAGTAGCCGTTAGAGGCATTGTTCGTAATATATCAAGCGTTTTTGAAAATGTTCAACAGTCAATATAACGGCGCTGTGAATTCCGTGGTCGTATAAATGGTCGTAAATGGTGTAATGGTTTGTGTAAATGGTTTTGAGCGCCTATTATGAATTAGTACTGCCTTTGTTGGAATAAAAATAAAATTCATATCACTTAATTGCACTGTTTTTTTGTTTTCATGTGTCCCTTTTGTCCATGTAGTTGACGTTCGTGAACATGCCTTCCTATGTGAAATCGGTTTCCTGGTGTATTCCCTACCTATCCTCGAAATTGGAATGATAAAGTTTTGAATCACCCTGTTTTATAGGAGGATTTGTGTTTCAATATACCGCGTATATTTGATAAGATCTTGTGGGTGAAAAGTATTCTTCCCAATGAAGGGGTTAAAGTAGATCTTCTGTAAAGCAATCGATAGTTATTCACAGGAAAAAATTAAAAGCCTTCGTATTCTTCAGTTAAAATTGATACAGACGTAATGAAAACAAATTGTTTATTGATTAAGGAATTTATATCATTTTGCCATTATCTGACGTTGAATTAATAAGCAATAACAAAGCAAATATTTTTTTATTAAAAGGTAGTTTTAAACAGAAATAAAATTCAGCGCTTCCCCCCATTCACATCCCCTCTCAGTGAATAACATGATAACTGTTTTGAATTTGGAGCAGATATTTTCATTTCCACCCCATAGCGTCCCTAAAAGAAAAAGAATTTTTTTTTTAATTAAAAAAATGGTATTTCAAAGAATTGAGTTATTATTAAACATATTAACATATATTGATTACATATTAAACAATAAGATTCTAAAAGATTATCTATAATTAAAAACTTTCAATGAACGCTTAAAAACGCAATTCAAAGATTAATTGATGCAATTGTAAAACGGATTATAGAGTGTCTAGCTGAAAGTATAAAACTGATTTCAAACATTTTATTTATCAGAGATACATTTTAGAGATACATATGGGAATACATTTTGCAACAATAAGTATTTAATAAATAAATATTGACTTGAGTATGGAACATCTCCTGAATATCTAATTAACTCTCTTCATCCTTAAGGTATATAATCCTTCATCCTTATTCACTTTCGCATATCTTTGTTAATTATCCAATTTTTATGTTTCTTTAAATAAAACAGTAAACAATTCAGTTCATTTAAGCATCGTGTATTAAATTTTCTTATTGTAATTTTTATGGCTTGATTTTATTTTTTTTTAATAAAAAGCTTTTCTAATTTTTAGTGAATTAAAAAAACCAATTAATTATTTTTATTTTAACTGCATTCTAATTTATACTTAAATGCATTTCATAATTTAAAAAAACTAATATAAAATCTAATAATAAACTATTTTTCACAAAATCGTTTTCAAATGATGTTATTTGTACAGAGGCAACATTTAATTGAAATTAATTCATGAAAAATATTAAGTTCTGATAATATTAAAATCTTACAATGGCATCGAATATATGACTAACATATACTTGGAAGTAAGTGGAAAATAGGTTTAAAAATTCTCTATGTGCAAGCATGAAATCAAAGACATAAAAATATTTAACAGAAATACTAAAAAACAGTATATTAAGTATTTTTTTTGAAAACCATAGTTAATTTTTTATTTAAATATTATTACGTTAAATAAGAAAGAGGCTTCATTGCTATATATAAAAACTGGTAATGAAGTCAGAACTTTTTGCCATTACTAAGGAAATTCAGAAGATATGTCTTATCAAAGATATTTTAAAGAGATAAAAAGTAGTGAATTATAATGCGTTTTTTTGTTGGATACTTGATTCGTGTATATTCAAGTTTTGATCAATATATAAAAAGAAATATATTAAAAACTATTTCATTAATAAATATAATAATGGTAATTTTTAAAAAATACAGTTTAATCAGTGATATAAAAACAGAATTATTTCTCTCTTCTCATTTTTAAATTTCTTATTATTTATCTCTTTTAATGATAAATGAAAATATGTGCATGTATTGTTACTATACAGAACATATTATTTGCCCTAGACATAGGTTGATGTGTAGTTTAACCCCTTCTTCGCCAAGTTGGCGAAAACACGCCAATGTCAGCAACCCCGAATAATTTTATTATGGCAACCCTCGGTTATCTTTCTTGACCAAAAGAGCTCCAAAAAACATAGTGCATTTTCATCGTTGGCGAATTGGCGGTTTTTGAAAAGCGCGCCAAGCAGGGGATTAAACTACAATCGCACCTGGATATACTTTTAAAGATTTGAAAAGGAGTGATTTGGAACGATCTTTTTTGAAATCTTAATGAATTTAAAATAAAGGGAAATTTTATCATTCTTACGCAATAGAAAATATTATTGTAGAAAATTAAGGATGATGTGTCCACTTTACAACGGAAGGGGGTGTTCATTAGCTTCTGAGGGTATGGACTCCTTAGCATCCTAGAGAAGAATTCTGACTTCTAGCCCATATGAATATGACACACACTTATCACATGCGCTTTCACAACCCTTTTTTTTACAGGTCGGTACATTAATACATCTCACAGATAGAATAACTATGTCTCGACCGGGATTCGAACCCGGGACGCCCAGATCACGAGGAAGGAAAATGAATCTTTACATCAAATGAAAATTGGGAGAAAATAAAATTCTATTTAACCTTTTTAAGGGCCATGGGAAGTATGTTTCCCACCAAATTTATCAATATTCGAATGACGTTATATAGATTGGCATAAGTTCAGACGCATTTTCCAATAAGACAGAGACTTAAATGCTTCTGTTCCTTATCTAGCACTAAATGTTGTGTTTTGAATTTCTGTTTAGTTAACAAAATTAATTAATTAATCCAATTAAGTTTATTTAATTAGTTAAATGAATCATCAAGTAAAGTAAAAAGTTAATCTCAATCTTAAAAATATTTTAATACATTATGACTAGAAAAAAAAACAGCTCTTTAAAGGGTTAATGATACCACTTTAGCTGTTGGACTAATAATGCTTTCCATATTTTGGGAACATTTTGAAAAACATATTTTTTTTTGCTTAATTTTAAACAATAAATTTTAATGTTTCAATGAAATTCAACAATGTTCCGTTATTCCAATGTTTTGTTTACCCCTTACTTTCTTCTCTTGTATTTATTACATGCGTATTTTTACAGAAAGAATAGGAACGTGAAGTTTATTGCCATGAAAGATATAGGATGAACTGGACAAATATTTTAGTAGCAATATGATGACATAAATTAAACTCCATTTGTAAAATTAACATACATAATGAAATGAATTCATGCAAGACTATAAAAAAAACAGCTAAGACATTTATAGTAATTTGGTGCTGAAATTATTTTTAGGGAATCATAAAAACCTATCAAAGCTAAGAGATTTAAAAGTAGCTTAACATAACCGTTGACCCTAGCTAACTAAATACTCAAATTTATAGACGGTTACTTATAAATCTGAAAAGTTGAAATATATTTTTTTGAAAATGTAACTCCAGATGGCGCCACGGATAGAACACAAAATTTAATTAAATTATTCTACTAACTTAAAATGAATGTCTCTAAATACTGAAATAGTGCATTGTTATATAGATTTTTAATGTGGACAATACCTTTTAAAAATAATGCTAATCATAATTTTAAAATATTTAAAATCTAATAGACGGAAAATCCTTACTGATGCAAACCATCTGATGAAGCTTCCTAATTCCGGAATCTCAAAGGAAAGGCCGTCGGTTTTTAACTCTTGAGCCTTGATCGGGCATAAAGTCATGTTGGGGCTGAAACCGTGAGCGAATGAGCAGAGTTCCACTTCGCTGAAAAGAAATCGATTGGCATATGAAACGGGATTTCTAAACAATAAAAAAAATACCTTTATATAACTATGTGCTCCTTTTTTTTAAAGTTTTTTTTTTGCATAAGAAGTAATTATAATTGTCAAAAAAAATCAATACTAAATTTTTTATCACGCCAGAACATGATATTGTTTCAAGAATGAGGTTTTTGTGGCACCAACAAAAATCCGTAGGCGGAAAATAAAAATTTCATTATCTGCACGTGCATCTTATAAAATCAGCTTTTAATAACGTGTTGCCATCATATTTGCAAAAGATCTGATTAAAAACAAATAAGTTAATGATTGCAGCAAATAAACCTAGACAAATGTCATTTTGAGCACCCGATTACAGGAAAGGAAATAAATAGGAAATGCGATATTTTTTTTTAACTGTCAATGCAAGACAAAATTTTTTGGATCGTTTGCAATACTAAAGTGACTCATTTAGTGAAACGATTAAAATGAATAAAAATATAACTTAACTTGCACGATCACGTGGTGCTTGGTCGTTCAAGAAACGATGTTCTGACGTGATATGCAATATGCATAGCAGATTTCATTTTAATCTTTTATTTTTTGGATTTATTCATATTTTGATCAAGGCAGAATTCTGGATTATGACTTAAATATTTTCTTAAATTTCTGGCAGGGCTTGTTGTAACATACACATTAGGCAGTGGTTTAATTTTTTTATTTTTTAAATCTCTCTGATATGATTCTTATGATGGACTCTTTCACGTTAGGACAGTCAACGCCTTGTTGTCACAAGTACGTACTCCATTTCAGCTATTAGGTCCAGAATAAAATATTTTTAAAATTTTGATTTAAAATAAATTGATTGATCTTTATTTTTTCTTTTTATTATGCTGGAATATAATATGGTTTTGTTTTTGAGGTTTTTGAATCCACAAAATTCTTTTCAGTGCAAGTCATCGTAGTTACAACTTTAAATGTTTAGAAATTTATTAGTTAAAAGAGCTAATAGTTAAGATCAATTACATTAGGTATATATTTTCAGAATTCTGTTCCTTTCCTTTTAGGGTACTTTCAAATTGCATTACTTTAATTACTTTTTAATTAATTTATATTTAATTTCTTATTAATTTTACTTTAACACTTAATGAATTTTAAGTGATTTACTTTTTTAATGTTAATCATAAACTTAATTTAATCAAATTTTGATTATCAATTTAACTTAATTTTTAATTTGTTAAATTAAATTATTAATTTAGTATTTAATTTTTTGAATTTTTTTAATTAATTTAATTTAATTTTTAAATTATTTTAATTTGAATTCAATTTTTAAATTAATTTCACCATGAATTTAATTTTTAATTAACTGAAATTAATTGCAATTTCAATTAACTTTAATTGTTTATTAATTTTAATTTTGATTAATTTTACTTTAATTTCTAATTAATTTTAATCTCATTTTTCAAATATTTTTAATTATTTTAATCGATTTATAAAGAATTTTTTCGATCTAAATTGTAATATGGTTTTTATTTCTATGATATTTTATTTAAATTCTAAAAGGGAGCTATGCATCAAGAAAAATGGACTTACCATCCACTGGGAAAGAGACAGGGCATTGCGTGTTTCCATTCAAATCCAAGGAAATTTCGGATCTTCCACACTTTCAAATACACTTTGGAGAGAGGGGGTATGTCCTCTTCAACTTCCACGTCGAACGAAATATTGACGTGCCGCGCGCTCAACTGAATTGGATCTGGAACGACTTTTAGTTTTCTAATGTTTATGATTTGTTTCTCTTCACCTGAAAAGTGAAGTGAAATAAGATAAAACTACATAAAGTTTGATTATTTCTTAAATCATTATACAATCAAATGACGCTCCGATGACAATGAATTATCCTTGAGGCGGCCATACAGAATAAAATATTGGAATATTTAATTCGATTTATTTTGCTCTTAATGCAGGAAAATATTTATTTGTACTCTTTTTTGAGCATTTCTATGCTTTTCTATTTTCTCGTATGATAAATTGCTAAAAAATTCCCCTTCAAAATTTGGTTTGAATGTATTAAATCTCCAAGAGTTAAACAGGCACGCTTTTGGAATTATATCCGTTTTTCTCTGAGCACGATACTCACAAACGTTTATGAAATTTTTTTCAAGATGTTGCGATCCACTAAGTGGTATAGACGTGGTGAGCTAAAACGGAGGTATACAGGTATACAATATCTATTAACTTAATAATAAATACGAAATATGTACTTTCTTACATAATCGCAAACAAAATAATAATAATAGCCACTTAAAAACACAATAATAAAAGTTACATATATAATATCAAATGATGCATTGGATATCAAACAATTCAAATTACATAAAAAATTAATAATTTTCATCTAAAATCGCAATTTCAATTAGATGAAAATTTAATCTACATACTGACCGCCAATCTTGAATGTCTCAGCTTGCTAGTCTTGAACTAGATTCTAATTGGCCGTCGGTTTGTGAGGGAAAAACTTTTTTTGCTTCTGGCATCGTTGTGATCGCCTTGTAACGAACATCTTAAGTGCCATTTTACGCTGCCGTTGAAGGCTCGCGTGTCATCTAAGCATTCATCGAATCGTTTGATTAAGTATTCGTAGTCGCATTGATTGTCAAATGCCGATTCTACAGTCTAGCTGGCGTCGTTGTTCCTTAAGTATGCTTCTTTTAATATGTTCCTCTTAGGTCTTAGTAAGTCATATCTAGACACCCCGACATCATGAAGGCACACGGATTTAAACCACAAAACTGAATGACCGGATCGCCAGAACAGCAACATTGCCTGGAACTGTGGTTGAGTCCTAATGGCCATCACCGGCCACGGTACAAACTCTCCCTGTAGGGAGTACGTCTGCCTGTAGGAAGTCTATGAGAGAAGTCTAACCTCCACCTATTAGTGTACTCTCCACGGTGGGAAGATCCAACCACCATTCTGAAATCATTTTATCCTCATTTCGAGGTGCCCCCTCGGGGGATCTCAGGTCATAGTAAAAGCAGTTTTCACAAAATGGTGATCCACTAGTTGATCGCGATTGACTTAATGTCTACCTCTGTCAGTGTATTCTTTCACAGAATCGTTTGTCAGCAGGCGTAGATATTTTCTTCTAAGTAGCTTTCCTTTATTGTTTGTCAAATTAATAAAGTTGCTATTGATTGTAGCTGCATTATTTTTAAATGGAGTTTTTGACATTAAGAAAGAAAATACAGCAAAATTTTACGTCGATGGATACACGTGTCTCTGTAATACAAATAGCACTATTCGTAGAGTTTTATAAACACTTGGAATTCATAAAGGTGACTAAGAGTTTGTAGAAAAGAGTTAAAAGAGAAGTCTAAATCCTGCTTTTGTAGTGCCTTGCAGTTAATAGATATGAAACGAAAATTTTCTATAGCGTTTTTGTCATATATGGGCTTATGAAGATATATTTATCTGAGTCTGTTATAAAGTCTCAGAAATTATGCTAAAGTGCATTAAAAATGACTTAAAATTAATAATTTTACTAAGCCAATAATTTTTAAATAAATAAAAGCAATTACATAAAAGTTTAGAAGCATACAATATTAACAATAATACCATCATATATTTACCACATTTTTCATAAGTGAGTGCTCCAACACAAGTTCCAAAGATCAATAAAAGGAAAATTGGAATGAAATAGAAAATCTTCATTTGAAATAAGGTAAATTAAAACTAATAAAGTCTTAAAAAATTCCACAGATCTTAAGAAGAAAGGAAACAAAGTTGGAAAAGCAAGATTTATATTCGTGAATAACAATGAATTGAATATGAAGAAATGCCTTTCAGAGAAAATTATGAATTGATTTCTAAAAGAGTAATTATATTTGAAGAAAAAAAGAATCATTGTTACATTCTGGCTGCTTTTATCAAAAACTGTAAATATTTAGTGAAACAAAAAATATATTTTTTTGAAAAAATAAAGCCAAATTCATAAATAAATAATATGGACTACAATGAGATATTAATGTGAATATTTATAAAAGTCATTTTCTTTTTCCAAACAATATTACTGATGTCCGGTATTATTGAATTATTCATATTCTTTCCGGTTTTTCGAAAAACTAATTTTTTATTCGTTTTGTAAAGTTTAAAAAGTGTATATTGCATAAGACATAACAATAGATTATTCTAAAAAATAAAATAAAATTTGCTCTTATTTCAGACAAAAGAAATCAAGGTAACAATTAGGTACTATTTTTAAGCATTTATTGTGAAAAGCAACTTGAACATTTATAAAACCGATACAAGAAGAAAATATCAAGCGTTGTTGCTATGAAATATAAATATACCGAGATGTATCATAAACGACCTTGAGTTCATGACTTCAGCTTGATACATAATTAAAATCATATCAAAGTCTCCATGCAACTTAAAAATAGACAAAAAGTTTTCTTAAATTAAATAAGATAAAGAATAAAATTAATCTGCTATGTTAATTTCAATGTATTATGTCAGAACTTGAGCTTGAGCTCTTGAACGGCCGAGCACCACTATTTAGGTCATAATCCAAAATTCTGTCTTGATCAAAACATGAAAAATCCAAAAAATAAAAGATTAAAATGAAATACGCTATGCATATTTCCATGTATCATGTCAGAACATCATTTCTTGAACGGCCAAGCACCGCGTGCTCGTGCAAGTTAAATTATACTCTTATTCATTTTAATCGTTTCATTGAATGAGCCGCTTTAGTATTGCAAACGATACAAAAAGCTTTGTCTCGCGTTTATTGTTTGAAAAAAATATCACATTTCCTATTGATTTCATTTCATATAATCGCGTGCTCAAAACGATATTTTTACAGGTTTCATTTGCTGTAGGCATTAACTCATTTTTTTAATCAATGACAATGCGTTATTAAAAACTGATTTTTTGAGAAGCTCGTGCCGATAATAAAATTTTTATTTTCGCCTACGGATTCTTGTTGACGACAGAAAACCTCCTCCCCAAAACAATATCATGTTCTAACATAATAATAAGTAGTAACAATATGAATGATAAGACCAAGAGACACTAAAAAAAGGAGTTCATACATTTTGTCAGCAATTCAGTTATAGTTTATAGCCACAACCATTATAAAATATTATTCTTTTCTTCATTATAAATTGACTGCTGTAAACCGTTGAACATTTTAACTAGTTAATAACTTTTTGATAGTCGTAAGGATTTTTTTAATAAAACGAATAAAAAATTGAAATGAAGACGAATGAAAGAAATCAAAGATCTTTTGAAGTACGTCTCTTTAATTATTGTTATTACGATTTACTCCATCAAACTGTCGCCGTTAAAACAGAGATCGTGCCAGAATTGTGTACAGTCGTACGGACACTCTTTTGCTTTCATTACTTTTGGACTGATGCCGGCTACGTTCGCCTTTTGTTTCTGCGTGGCGTTTCGTGGATGCTGTCTCTAGCCAACGTGTCAACTCGCTAACGACGCGACATTAGTACCGGTTAAAGGGTTAATGTGTGTCGCTGTAACACAATGGTTCCTCGAAGTCGAATTCAGAAATAGAAATTTTATTAAAAAGTCCCTAAGTTCAATCTCCTTCCTGACAGAAAGTACTCGAATTACTTCATATTTTCAACAACTTTATTATACCAAACTACAAAATTATGAAGATCAGTAAATTCGTCGGGATTAATTCTCGAAAAAATTAGCAATTAAATATTTGATGTACCTAGGACTTAATGACTTTTTTGATAAATTTTATTTTTCGACCTGAAGTCTTAGTCTTACGTGCAATTTGTTCTATTTTAGATGCATTACATCGTATTATTACTTGTGTTAGGCATCATATTGATTTTTCCATAATCTGACCTAATCTTTGAATATAAATTTCTAGCGGTAGCGATTAAATTTCCTGAGATATGAAAACATTTTTGCTAAAATAATTTAAAAAGGAAAGCATTTTGAATTTTTAAAAATAAGTATTTATTTGTGAAGTTAAATTTAAATTTTAAATGCAACAAAAGCCCACAAAGGAAGTGCATCTTCCTAGTGATTGGGACATCCCGGGCTCAAGTCCCGGCCCGGGCATGGTCGTTCTTCCATGTTCTATATGTGAAGTATGAGAATGTGCCCCCCCCGCACTGTAAAAAGGGTCTGTGCAAGAGAATGTGATAAGTATGTGTCATCTTCATATGAGCTAGACGACAGACTTCCACTCTTGGGGTCTCAGGGGTCCATACTTTCAGAAGCTACTGCATTTCACCTTTTTCCGTTATAAAGCGGAATCATCATCATCAAATACAAAAGTTGCTAAAGGTTTATGAAAATCATATTTTAAACTGAATCTTTTTATAATCAATACAAATGTGTTTGCATGTGCTGACATTCTGACCGATTTGATCTAGAGATGCCAATTTTGGTACAGATATAATTTGGAGAGAAATAATGTGCACTTATAAGATTAAAAAAAATTGCAATTATTAAAAATTAAATTAAATTTCTTTTTTTATCATTATAATTAATGAAAGCAATTTTTTTCATCCTCCTAAAATTAAAATAATACTTTGTATAATAATATATTCATATTGTATAATAATATATTTCATTGTTGAGGAGAAACTCTCAAGTAATTTTCTTCGTTGCTCCAAATACCTCCCACCCCCTCTGTCCCTTTTTTGTTCATGATCAAGATTCAGTTTTTTAGTAGGTAGTTGGTTAAGTTTCAAAGTTTTGTTGTATTTAGAATTGGTTGTAAAATTTAATATCAGAATTAAAAAAAAATGACGCTTTTATTGCTTTTCCTCTCATACAATATAATGCTTGGTGATATAGACAGAAAATTAAGAAAAAATCGTAGCATAAACAAGGAGTTTCAAGGCTTCTAAAATATTAAGAGTTATGTTTCTCTCAAAATTTGTATTTTAAAAATATTTTTTTAAAGATGCCATTAAGAACAAGATATTAAAAAATATTGTTTGAAATTTTAAATTGTCATCAATCGCAGTGAACATACTGTCAACAAAAGTGACGTGAAAAAATAACCCATATTTTTATACCCTAATCATTAACAAGGGGAAAAATCCACTAATAAATAGATAAATTAGATTTTTTTTGCAACGGTTAAATATATTATTGTAAAATAAATTTATAAATAGTTAAAAAATGAGCAAAAGAACGCGAACAATGTTTAATTTGATATCAATGAAAGAGTGATTTCTTTTTACTTTGAAGATGACATGAGATTCCTTTTTGTGTTGTAATGTTTTCAGGAATTATGGTGAAAAAATAAATTGGCACAAATTATTTTAGCACCAAATTTGACACAAATTATTTTAGATTTGAGAATATATATCTCCAATCAAATTTTTTTAAATTTTAACTTTAGGTAATTTCACTAAATTTTAGGTAAGTTAAAATTAAAAAAAATTTTGATTGGAGATATATATTCTCAAATCTAAAATAATTTGTGTCAAATTTGGTGCCCCTTGACCTGACTGTGTGATCTAAAGAGCATCAAAACACCCACACAGTCACACCATATTCGGTATAACACACGTAAACACACAGGCGCAAAACACTGCATAAAGTTGTGAATCAAGACCCATAATTTTATGTAAAGGAAGTAAAATACAGAACATTCCCAAGGTCGCCAATGTGTTGTAAGGAATTGGGAAATTACAATTACGAAATATTGAGATTTGGCGTGAATTTACTGTTTTTACTAAATTTATCGTATGATTGTGGTAATTATTTTTGGAGTTCAATTTTTGTCATACGGTGATAATTTTCTTAAATCGAGTTTGTGTTTAAGATGCCTTTCAAGCAACCAGTTATAACCAAAACTTGTTGCAGAACTACAAATGCTCAGGGTCACTTAACAAATTTTGTCAATATGTTTTTAAGATATACTGTGAAATACTATACCAGTGAAAGAGTGCACCAATAGATGGCCAGTCCCTTGATGGATTTTGACTGATATTTGATAGGTTTCAAATTTTATTCCCTTCAAGTGTTAAAAATATTCACCAAATTTTATCCAACTCTCTCCGTTTTGAAGTTATCGTGTTAATATATTTTCGGAAAACCAGAAAACAGATTTTTTTAAAAAGTGAATTCTAAAAATTTGACTGAAATCAACAACTGAGGTGTAAAAATTATTTACAAAATTTCATCCATCTAGTTCCAAGACTTTTTGAATAATTATGTTCACAAACAGACAGACCCATTGATATACAGATGAATAGACAAAATGTGTTTTGACATTTGTGTTTTTCGAAATTGGTCAAGTGTGAAGCATAGAGATTCTTCAAAATCTGGAATTCAAGTTATTTGACGGTTACTATACTTTCTATGCATTTCTTGAACAAAAAAATAAGAAAGTAAAGGAATCTGCTACAGTCACAAATAAACCACAGAAATTTCGCATGACGTTTCATTTTATTTGCTTGTTGTTTTACCTACCCACGTTAGGAAATCTCCAAGGACAATCGTACTTTATTTATTTTTATTTTTAGCAAAGAAGCAAAAGTATCAAATTAAAACCGCAGTCGATTTTCCTTTGGTGTTATCACTAAAGTGACCACCACTGCGAAGCATTATGTAAAGTGATAATTAAGCAACTACCGTTTCGAAATAAAAACGAGTTTTGCAATTAAAACCACAATAAAAGCATATTTTTTTTCATTTAATACTACAGGTTGAAACCTAACTTTTTTATAATTAAAAATCATCTGAGAACTGTTCTGCTGTATTGTACTGTTAACAATTTGTTAAGAATTGTCCTATTGCACTGGCCTTTATCAATGAAAAGTAGAATATGTTAGGCATTATGAAAGCAACAGCTAATCCTTTACGTAATGTGTATTGTTTAATGTAAAATAATTAAACTTGCATACGCATTTAGAACAAATTTTACAGTCAGAAAATAACAGTTGTAGGTTATTTTCGATTGTAAAAACCGAGCTTTTTAAAGTATCAAAAAAACTCTATAAATTATTCTGTTGTAATAATCTATGTCCATAACCCTTAGGGAAATGTCTTATTACGAAAGCCAACAATCTTCATTTATACCAATGTTTCTGAAGTAACCATTAACCTAACAAGTAACATGAAAAACAATTTTTAAAAATCAATTCCTACTTTGGATATTAGGAAAAATTTTAGGAAATTAGGAGATAATTCATTTCAGTTATTTTTTATTGAACAATTCAAATGTTGCTTCCGTGTTCCGCTTAGTAACGGAAGGAGGGGTGCTGTAGCATCTGAAGGTATAGACCCCTGAGCAACCAAAAAATGATACCCTTTGACTCAGTACCTCCAGTGGTATACCTTTTGACATGGAGAACTTTGTGAAAGGTTCGTGCAAAGGGAGGCGAATTCAACGCCCAGCCAAAGAGGCTATCTTGACCTTGTGATTTCAATTGCTAAAAAGAACTATTATAAATGCGAGAAAATTAGTTTTTCACAAATTAATGATTTAATATTTGAAAAAACTGCACTAACATCAATTGTCTTCTACTTAAAATTTAACATTTTTACTTGAACTTGATAAAATGAATACAAAGTAGTTTACTAATGATTGAAAATTTGAACAAGATATATAAATATATATCTTGTTCAAATTTTTTGAATTGAGAGTGTGAACTAATAGTATAAAAATTTAGAAAAGAACAGACTATAATTTGAAATAAGGCTCAAACTTATACATTAGGCTCTACGTGTCGAACCGCGCCTTTTATCCTGTTGCACCAGTTCAAGCGGTGAATCTTCAGAGACAAATAAGCGTACGTTTGTTGCCGCGGGAGAAGCAGCCACCCCTTTTATGTAAGGGTTCCTGATGCCACATTTCCGAGGTATGCCGAGAGCGAAAGCGCCTCGCTTTTTTGTCGCCGCTAGAACCTTGAGTCTTACGGAAGTCCGCGGGTTGAGAACGATGCTCTTGGGAATGGCAAACTTCCAAACGTGCCCAAGGGAGAGAAGGACTAAAAATATTTCTCATTTGTTCAATCGAGAAATATTTTTAGCTCATATTCTCGCTGGCAGGGAACTGTTTCCATAAAACACTCATAATTTGAAATGGCCTTTTTCAGATATCAAAAGCAATCGCACTATTGGACTGATCAATATCAGATGTTTCAGTGATTCCTTTTGGTAGTTTGAAGTTTAGTCAGAGTCTTTACGGTTTCAGTTAACATATTTCGTCGCATAAAGGAATAAACCGAAGTAAAATTTTATTTTTGTGAAGATTGGAGGTAACTTAACATCACATTCGAAAGTCCACTTTTTATTCTAAATAAATTCTGTTACTCACATCTATATTGTTCTAAATTTATACCAAATAAAATCCGATAAAGGAAAAATAAAAATAAATATTTATTAATATTAAGTAAAATTGTGTATTATAAGTTTGACTACTGTTTGACTTAGACCAAATTTGACCAAATGTATTAAAAAAAAATTTAGTCATTCATTCCAGTATAAACAAGGATTATTGTTATTGACTGTTATGCTCATTAAATATCCAAATTTTTGCATAGACAATAACAGCAATAAAAATTCAAAGAATCCTCAAACTATTGGTAAAAGACTAGAAATCTTTTCCATCGTTTCTTTTAATATTTTTTAATTTTCTGGGTATTGTAATGCTGTGTTGAAATTACTATCCATGATGAGTCTTCCTCTAATTTCTTTGAGTCTGGGTGTAGGACTGACTCTACACAAAGGTTCTTTGGAGAGTGAAAACAGGATATACATGAAGGAGAAATATTTTTAAAAATTAAAACTGTAATTATGTATAAAATTAGAGAAACTTTGACATCTTTCCACGATAAAATTCAGAAAATAGCATTGTACAAAAATAATGTAGAAGGTTCTTGTATCCTTTTCAATACTCAAAAAAAATTGTCTTTACAATGATATAAATGTAGCTGTTGTGCAATTTGATAAAGAATTTTTTGTTTAGCTTTTAAGAATTTTTATTTTAGTAATAATATTCAAACAGTTGCATTGTCTCAACAAATAATATCGTCTTATTTTCTTTCATTGTTAAAAGCTAATAATAAAAGTATTCTGTTTATTTTCAAAGAAAGAACACTTAAATAAGTAAGTGAAGCTACCAAAAAAGCCAATGTGAATTTAGACGATATATTTTTAATTTTTTTCTTAATGTAATGGAAATTGATTTGATTAAGATGGTTCATTTTCAGAGTAAGCAGAAAAGATGTAAGGATATTGCAATAACACGCCTTAAGTGTTTACCAGTTCTGATGCTTACGAGTATCTTGTTGATAAAATGATGAATATGAAAAAAATAAAAGAGATTTAATTGTTACTAAACAGACTTAACATCGCAGCTAACGGCAGCTAATAAACAAATAAATAAATGAAAAGTATATAAGAATTATTCAAAATGAAAAAGTTAAGCAAATTAATAGAAAAAGGTAGTAAAATGGAAGAAAAATTATTTTGAAGAGAATAGTGACAATTAATAAGTGACATTTAAGAACATCAATTTTAATAATAATAATAATAATAATAATAATAATAATAAAAACAACTTATAAAACTGAAGAAAAAAATGTGTGAAGCAATTCTTACGGGAAACGAAAGACTTTTTAAAACTTTTGATATAAACATATTGGCATTTTTTATTATAATATTATGCAAAATTACATTACACAATTCAAGAAATAGTGGATTTATTTATTATTTTTTATTATAAATTATCGATTTGCAGTAATAAAGCTGCAATATAACTCTAGTCCATGACTATAACTTTTTGATTGTTTTTATATACCTGAATAGTACTAATTCAATAATGTTAAAAATCTTTTTAAATAAGTGCATTAAAAATAATTTATATTCTTAATACTCAAAAATACGACTAAGATTCTCATTTTGATGATACTTAATATTATCTCTTAAAATGAATTTTGTATAAAATTAATGTTATATTTTTTTATTTAATTTAAAAATTAATTTTCTGGAAATGATTTTAAGTTTATATAATATAATTTTTTGTGCTTGCAAATTGTAATAATATAGACTAGTAATAATCAAAACTAAATAGAATTTGTTTAAAACTAATTTAACGTTCAAAAGAAATGATTATAAGAAATTCATATAGTTTTATCAAAAATGATTCTAATTAGATAGAGTATTTCAGAAATGCTTGGAAAATTCACATAATATGAAGAAATTAATTTCGTATATATAACTGAAAACGTATGCACTCTCCACCAAACATTAATGGATTGTTTTATTAAAAATATTTTATATTTTATCCTCATTCTAGTCAATGTTGACAATTTTTTTGCCAGGAATGTTGTTTTTCAAGCAAATTTTAAATAATTAATATGCAATGCATTTATTTGAATCTGGCTTTGCTAATTAAAAAGAGCAAAAACTGAAAATGCAATTAGTCTACAGTAAATTAATGCTAGGGCAAATAAAAAAATTGTACCACAAAATGTAAGACAATCATCAAAATTAAAGTGGAATTAAAAGCTCCACTTTAGAGTTATTCAAGAAAAATATTTATTTAATTTATTTTTTAACTCTTTTTTTCAAAACGCTTGAATGAATGATGAAACAATGATTTTTATTTGAATTTCATCATCATCATAAAAACACAATAAAATATTATGCATCAAATAAAATTCATTTTTTTTAAATTAAAAGAATTATTAAAATAATAAATTTACATCATCAAAAAGTTAACTTTTAAAAAAAGAAGTATAAAAATAATATTATAATCCCGAAAGAATTGGCTAAAAATGTCAAAACGTGCGGTTGATTATTAATCAATTTATAATTATTTTTTGTACTTTGAAATATTTAATGTGAGTTTCAGTTTTTCTTAAAAAGCAAGTGTACATAATTGGATATAGATCAGACAAAAACTGTAGATTAGTATAAAAAATACCCATGCTATCATTAATTTTTATATATAAATATGTACATTTTTTAAAAATGAGCTATTAAATTTAAAACAAATTTTTGGTCATATTTTACTAATTTCTGAATTCGGCATCCTTTTAAACTAATGCGTAAAGTATACGACTTTTAAAATAAACTTTACACATCAGTTCTCACTTATTATTACAAAGAAAAAAAAGTTAATTTATTTAATTCATCAAACTGTCCAAAGGGGGAAAATTGTTTACTTAGGATGAGCTAGTATCTTCGGCGTCTTTTTAAGTAAAGGAGTCAAGGCCAGTTTTCTATTCTTGAGACTGCCGGTTGAGTCTTAGTGACATCGTATCCATTCAATTTAAAGAAAAAAAGAAGAAACAGTCTTCCTGCTATGCAGTTTATTTATCCCCTCGTCTGCCTTCTTTACGATTTCCGTGGGCAATGTAATTGCGAAAACTTTTCCCGTGATTTCCATGGACATATTTTGCTCCCTATGGTCCTTTGTGGTCAAATATATCCAGTTTATGAAGAGTACAGAGGAATTGAGATAATTCGAAATCGACAAAAACAACAAATAAAATTCTAATGTATATAAAATTCGAATTAAGGAAAACAGTATATGCCATATAGTAGAGGGGTACTAAGGAGAATTTCAAAAGATTGCACTGCTCACAAAAAGTTAGAAGATATCTCGAAACTTATATGAAGCGTTATGAAAGAAAACATTTATTTCTTAATTAATAAGAAGGTCACAGTTATATCTTTGTTTGCTTTTCCGATTTTCTCATTTGATAAGAATATTTAATGTTTCCTTTTTATCGCTTTATATTATTTTTTGAAATATATCCCTTTAAAATCATCGCTTTATATTATTTTTGAAATATATCCCTTTAAAATCATAACTACACACACACACACACACACACACACACACACACACACACACACACACACACACACACACACACACACACACACACACACACACACACACACACACACACACACACACACACACACACACACACACACACACACACACACACACACACACACACACACACACACACACACACACACACACACACACACACACACACACACACACACACACACACACACACACACACACACACACACACACACTAATATTAAGAGTTGAATTAAATATAAAAATTTATCTTAATATCAAGTTACTTATTTTCATTTATTAGCAAAAAATATAAAGGAAAGCAGTAATACCCAACATTGTTAACTCTTTTGAAAAGAAAGCTTAATTTAGCTATTTATTATTGAGATTTTGGCATATCGAATACTTTCCTGTAAATGAATATAATTTCAGTAAATAGGTCAGTAAGTTTAATTAGTTAACATAAATGCATACATTCTGCATAGCTAAAAATTGTTTGAAAGTAAAAATGTATACACTTCTCATATAATATTTTAAAATGTTTGAAAGTTGTTTTTTTTTCACATTTTAGCTCGTATTTTTATATGCTATCCAAAAAAATTGATAATCGTAATCAAAAATCATTTAAATTATTCTACAAGGCAGTTCAGAGAATCTGTTTTACCACGCATAATATTTTAACCCTTTATGTATCTGCTGATGTATCAGTGGAGCTTGTCCAGGGCAAGTGCCATAAGTAACAACAACAACATTCTTTATGTAGTAAGCACGCACAATTCTTGAGTATGTGCATACTCATAAAGGGTTTCCAAAATATTGATTAGCTCTAACTAAATACTAATGGAAATTGAAGTTTTTTTGAATTATTTCAGAGCATATTTTTATTCCCAAGGAATATTTTTACATCACTTTATAATTAAAAAAAATAACTTTTTACTCATAAAAATGTTATTTTATCGCAATTTTTTATGTAGTTTTATTAAATTATACAATATGTTTTTATTTCTCAAATGTTCTTTTCGTTATTTTAATGCACTGCATTTATACACTAGTGAATCGGAATGATATTTTAAAAAAATTGTGTGAGAACGTTATTGTTAATTTCAAAATAAAATGAAGATGGCTGATGATGCTTCAACAGATAGTTCGACCATTCTTTAATTTTATCCAGACAAAAGTACTTCGTAATATTATTCAAAACAAAGAATATTCCTTTATTTTAGGCGTTTTATATTGTATCTGAAATAAAATAATTTTTTTAAAGATTTCCGAATAATAACATTCAACTCCCAGTATGTATATTTCAAGCTAAATACTAAGTCTTTGCAGATACCGCAATAAAACCCGCCTCTTTTATATATTTAACTTTCCGCGAAAACCGAAGAAATGAATAAAAAGATCCTTGAAAAGACTTATTGCACCGATTGACAAAAATCTGTCATAGAGTTATAAATAAGAACCTTCCTCCCATTTCGAGATTTAGGTACTAAGACAGAAACCTTAAAAATGAGAGACAGTAAAGGTAAATTGTTGCATGTGCCGAGTTGAAACCCGCTAAGTATCCGTTCATTTCTCTACCTGCAAAGTGACCGTTGAAGATTTCACTCGGACTCAATTACCATGGCATCGCCGTAAGTACCTTGAAATATATATATCAATTGTTAGGGGACATTGTTTTGGCAATACTTTTGAATTGCTGCGGATTTTGAGTGAGGTGTACATTACAATAGAAAATAAAGCGCATAACATTCGAATCGATAAGAACAATTTTTAAAAATATATTTCTTTTCTAATTTTAGCTTCAGTTTGAAATAATTTTTATAAGATGTATAAAGAAAGGTTTAATAATTTTCAAGCGTACGGACTTCAAGGGTGAAGTTTAAAAGTTTGCAAAATTAATTAATAAAAAGGTTTTAAAAAATATAAATAACTTTACAATTGCAAATCCTTAAAAATTTCAAAATTATATGCATTCTTTTAAAAGACAAGAATTTCCAATAATTTTATTTTTTGTGTTCAATTTAAAAAAAAACATCAACGTTCAAGCTAAGCATTTTTTGGGATGCATTGAAAAGTTTGTTTAGAATTCAAAATATTTAGAAAATTTAACATGAGAATAATTTTAAATTTCAGTTTGACTATTCAATATTATTTACAATACATCAACTATTATTTCTTATTCTTATGCTTATAAAACAATAAAAACTTAGAAAAAAGTCCTTCATCACACACTTTAATTTATTGTGAATCTTTTTTTAACCTCATCTTTCAAGAAATTTCTGAATTTTAAGGCAAATAAAAGTGTTGAAAGCTAAAGTAATGATTAGAATCTAATTTTAAGATTTATGTAACATTATACATTGTAATAATGGACAATTAGAAAAATATGTATAATTAGTAAAATGGATTATAAATACGAATAATTAGATAACTTAGGATTCTCAAAGTGTAAATATTAAATCTTAAAAATTCTAAATTAAAGTTCCCATTTCTATTATTAGAATCGCAATGAAAATAATGAAATATCTTGAAATAATATAAAAAACTGATTAATATATTTTTCTTAGGAGCAAAGGTAATTTTGGTTTTAGTAATTTTGTTTCTTTTAGATGGTAAAAAGAAATTTTCATACTAAGAATTAGAACAATAATAAAGATAGATTTAAATTCCTACTATAATAATTATCTTTTGTATCTTCATATATCAAACAGGAATCATTGTGCCGAAGGAAGTAAATTACTTATTTAAATTAAAAACCATTAGACTACTTTTAACGTTTTTGTAGAACATTGGACATTACAAAAATAAGTGCAAAAGCTAAACAAATATTAAAACACCAAACATCAAATAAAAATATATAATTTCTCAATAACTGCATAGCTCTGCTTCAGATAACAATGTAGGTATTTTAAAACTCCAGCACTGAAAATTAAGTAGTCGTAAATATAATGTAAGTAAAATTAAATATTTATCTGTTATTAAGTAAATAAGTAAAATTAAGTATTTATTTGTAAGTATTAAGCAAGTAAGTAAGCAAATTGTTTTTAATTAAGTATTTATTAAGAAAATAATTACCTTTGCATAAGAGAAAAATTCAACAAAAGAGTTGATGGCAGTTGTTATCGTTTCATACTATATATCAATATGATAATATTTTGCCTCATTTTGTAAATCGAATATTACTGAATTTTACATATCTTTTTAAAGATAATTTAATGAATATTTAATTAAAATAAATTAGAAGTAATCATATGTTTTTCTTTCAATAATTTTGTTTGCAAAACAACAAGTGAATTTCACCTGAATTTTTAAAAAAAAATATGTGAAAGCATTTTTTTCCATCTTTTAAAGACATTTGATAGCTTTACTAATATGATAATGGATTTTGAAAAATGTACAATTAAACGTGAAACTAAATTTAAAATACTTATTTACAAAATATAATTTGTTGAAAACTTCAATGAAACAAAATAAAATTTGAACAATAAACGTTATCAGAAATTAAAAATGCTAAAATAGAATTTATCATTAGAAAAATAACAAAGCCTTTTATTCCCATTGTGAATTAAAATCATTTTTCTAATTAGAAATCCTATGCATTGTGTCATAAAACATGGTTTTGACTGAGCGTATAGGAGTTTACTTGAAACCAATTAAATTCAATTTAAAGTTTTAAAAGACAGCAATCTGCTTTTTACATGTAAAATAATAAAATATAATGTCAATTGTAAATATAAAAATATTAATTCTATAAACCTTTATTAAATATGACGAGACGATTTTGGAGGGTTTCGACGAACTGTAAAGGCAGGTGAGCCATTGAAATAAATCAGTTTGGCACATAAACTCTTAGAAAGTATCTTCGTATGTGGGAATGAAGGAAATTACTTTGTCTAATATTAATTGCGTTAAACAAGTCACTCTTACTGTAATAATGAAAGCTAAATGGAAAGAGAGGGACACAGTATAGAATGCGCACACAATTACATCAAAATAAAATCCCTTGTCTATCCTTAAAGCTTGTTGGAATGTTTCAAATCAATATCTATAGATCAATATTCCCAGATTTTCTTAATTAAGATTATATACTTTTGTATCTTATTTTTAAATTGATTTTCCATGCACGATCTTTGAGAAACAACAGCCTTAAGAATCTTGAGGGGAATATGTTGGATTTAAACAATTCGAGGTAGAGAACGCTAATTTTTACTAAACTATTCAACTTTAACTGAATGCCATTACTTGAATGTCATGGCTTTATTATTATTTGCGAATGAATAAAAAAACAACCTATTATAATAGGAAATATGAATACTTTTAATAGGAATAAAATTTTAAATTAAATGTAGGAATATTTATAAAATCTCATTATAAATATTTATAAATTTTTTTTATTGAAAAAATATCGGTCTTACTCCAATAGTAAAATAGAATCTAGTGTGCATAGTAATTTTATCGGAAATCATGCAACCTGGATTTTAAGTGAAAAAGTAAAATAAAAGTTTTTATTTTATAAGACAGCTCAAAATATCATTTAAAAAATCCAAATGTAAATAATTGAACTTTTTCTACGCTTCGTTGTAACTTTTATGGACTCAACCAAGACAGATTTCAATTAGGATCCACTCTTTTCTTTTCTTTGAATGAAAAAAAAAACATTATTATAACGAAAAAAAATCCTCTAAACTGTTTTTTAAGGCTTCACCTGAAGAATCAATAATAAGGAATTTGTATCACTGACGAGTCTGTTTGGTTATTTTTCATATTATATTTCTTTTTTCTTTTGGTTGTTTTATTTTGAAGTTCCTTTTCTCTGTTTCTTGATTTCTTTTCCTAGATAGGATAGTTCTGTGGATTTTCTTTTCCTTTGATATCCTATTATAACCGATGCTTTAATTCAATTTTTTATGGTGTTGATTTAAAATTTCTCCTTATGTAATCATTCAACCTCTTGTTTCCGGCTTAAGATAATGATGCATTTGTAAGTGATATGACGTTTGCAAACGTATCATATTGTAATTTTCCAAAACTTGTGGCTTCAAATATTCATCATAGCAAGACTCTTTAGAAATGATTCATTTTTGGCTTGTAAAAATTACTTAGATTTACTTATAACTTTTAGACTTAATGCATATACTTATCTAAGAGTTTTATTCAGCATTTGCGTTCTATATTGGAACAAAACTTGTTTCTTGACGGCAATTTCTTGTCTGGAATAAAGTTTATTACTGGAAACTATTATCTTTTACAACGGTAGTTGTATCCAGAGGAACAGGATTACCTCTCTATTTATATATTGCTATTTGATTTTCATTTAATGCAATTTGTTTGCATAAAAAGAAAATAGTTGACTGATATTGACCTATCTAAAATATTGCCTCTTGTAGTCAATAGTCTTTCACAGAAACCGCGCCTAACAGCTACATTTTGTGATAACAACAAAAACTTAACAAAATAACATTGTTTTTAACGAGATTTTTCTTGCGGCAAGATTGTCCAAAATCAAGAGAACTGATATTCCAGTTATAGAAAAATTTCTGTCTTACCCTGAACGGTGAGATTGGGCCTTGCTACCTATTCTTTTATTCTCATCAAGCACGGGGTTGTTCTTTTCTAAAGAAAATATGGTTTTAATACATTATCAAACCTCATGCATATTTCAGCAGTAACTGAATCATTCCGCTTAATTAATACCAATGCTTATCTGTTTTCCTCTTTGTAAAAGATAGAATTTTGATGTCTTAGTACGAGCATTATTTATTCATGTATCGTTGGCATTAAATAAATGTACTGAATTGGGAAAACCCTATAACGTATTTCTCAAACAAATCCTTTAAAATTATAAAAAATAAAAACCCTAAAAAAGTGTTTTTGGAAATCCACAAGTAAGTAGACATTTTTTTTTTAGAAATAGAGAAGAAACCTTCTTCTTATGTCTTTTCAGAAAGTCTTGTATACACTTCTGCTCCAAGCTTCATTACAGAATTTTTGCTTCAATTTATTCTTGTTTTTTAGTTTCTATGCTGATCTTCAGACTTCAATCTAATTTAAAGCAAAAAGTACCTGCTATAGCAATATATGATCTGCTAACTGTTTTCCTTGTTTATAAATTACAAGGCTGTGTGATCCCCAATTTCCTCCCAAATTTCCGCTTGCTTAAAAATCAGCCGATTTATTTTGTCATCTTTTATTCCGTCTTCTAAGGTTCTCGTTGGAGTATTAAAGCTTTTCACACATTTCCAGTACCCCAACCCTTTTGACAATATTAATTCTACAGCCTCTACATGCGTTCCTGACTCTATGATTATCGATATGTCTTCCTAGATAAGTTTTTAACATTGAACCTTTAAAAAAGTTTAATCCTGAATTATGGGGAAAAATTAAGCACTATGCGTGTTTAACCCTAATACGATAGTTAGAAAAATTCAAAAAAAAAATCACGTTACTGTTGGATTAAATCCTTATTATTTATTAGAGTACTAATACTTAATAAACAAAAACATGTTAGATTAAATGGAATTATTAGTTTTTTAAGTTGATTACACTAATTTAATTCAAAAATAAAATTTTATTCAAGCTATGAAATTGTGAAATAAAGTTACTTAAATCCAAGTTCAATAACATTAACGTGTACTATGTAAATCTTGTTCTTCTTGTGTAACTCAGAGTCTATCAGCCAGACATACCACAGCTAATGGTCATACAACCAAGACACATTTTCCAGTTCCTATCCGCTTTTATACCGGGTTTGCACTGGGGCAGTTATAAGATATAAAGTAAACGGAGCATGCGCAGAAAGGACCTGATTTATGTTTGCCACAGTTTCATTAAAATAAATTATGGCATCCCATGCTTGGCTATAAATTGCCATTTTGGCGTGTTTGAATTTTTCTTTTTCACTGCGTATTCTATTAGAATTATGGATATTTACACAAAGCAAAGAGGTAAAATAAAATAAAAAAAAGGTTAACATACTTCAATATGGATAACTGCAGAAAATAAATAGCAAATAAAATAAAGAAAAAACAAAATCTCGCAGAGAAAACGATGTCGGAATTAGTCTGTGGTAAGTCAAATTTTTTCTCGCCAAAAAGCCACCAAATTCTACAAATGCATGCACAGTAAGAAAAAGTACAATACGGCAGCTTGTAGTTGTCTCGACGGGACAATTACTTGCCATCGGCCAAATGGCATTTTTCAACCTTTCTGTGCATGCTGTATCTACTTGCCGTCTTATAACGGGCCGAGTGTGAACCCGGTATTACTCAAAGTATCTTTATATAACATATGTAGTTGCCTAGAATCTTGTTTAGCTAACAATATATTAATAGAAAAAGTAAAAAATTCTGATTAATGTAGAATAGATTATCAATTATTAATTTGAAAACAAAAAAGCATACTAAAATAATATTCTATCTAATCAGAGAGAGTCAAGTCTCCCCAAAACTTTCTAATTTACTCTCTAGTAAACTTTTCATGCCAGAGAATGCCTTACATAGAACGACTTGAAAGAAAATGTCCTACGTACCTTACCATAATTATGAAACATTAACTTCTGGTGTAAGTTTAGCATTTTTATCGAATCTCTAGTCATCTTGGCGACTTATTTGGCGATTAAAAGAATAAAAAATCGAACTTATTCTTTAAATACCGTTTTAGCTACCGACTGAAATAAAAATTTGAAGCAAAACTGCAATTGTAGTCGTAAAATCTCGGGCCAAATATAATATATTTAAGTCTTTGCGTTTTTTAATTATCGCGCTTATACGTTTTTGAAAGTACAAATCGATAGACAGCCAAATTAGAGTCCGCCAAGAATTTGACAGGTGTCTTCATTACAGATGATAAATTTTTGTGTTGAGTTTCACCGGCCTAGCTCTCTTCAGTTTGTAGTTATTGTGTCAACTTATCCAGTCCAACCGCATCTGAACTGCAAATTCAGTGCTATGACAAAATTTTGACTAATCATCTCAAAGCTTTTTGAATTATATTTGTCACAGACAAACATGCATTTTCCAAAAATGTGTTTTTCCGAGTTCAGGGAGGTCTGAAACAGGGTCGTCAAAATTTCGAGTTCACATCCCCCCTCCCCCAATTATTATACTTAGTCTATACAACATATAAACGAAAAAGTAAAATGTACAAATATTGCAATATTTGTACATTTTACAATGGTTAATTTCTTTAAAAAATTTAACACAACAGCAGAATCGCGGGGAGGAAGTATGCATTAATTATTTATTTTAGATATATTTATGCCAGCGTCCTGGCACGGAGGTAGTGCGTCCCCATTGGGATCTCTGCTATCTGGGTTCTAATCCTTGTTAGGGCATGGTTGCTCCTCTATGTGCTATCTGTGAGGAATGTGCCTCCCACTGTGAATAGAGACTGTGAAATGTAGTGATTAGTGTGTAGCTAAGTCATTCTCATGAACCTAGTTGGGGCTACTTTAAAAAAAAGAGACGCTCATTCGAATGTGATTAGTGTGTAACCAAGTCGTACTCTTGGCCCTAGTCGGCGCTACTTCTAAAACAAGAGACGCGCTTGTCCATGGCAAGTGCCATTAGTAACAACAACCACAGACATATTGATGAAATTATAGACTTTAATATATGTTTATTTAAAGGAATCTGTTTATCTACATTTTCTTTTTAGATGCAACTATCATTAAAAATATTCTGAAAGGCTTCATCTAATCCTCATTTAGTTTCGTAAAACCCCTTTATCCAACTAAAAATAAATATTATTTTGGAAGCATGAAGCGCATTAATTTAACATTAATGCGGCATTTGCTACAAAAGATGTTTTTTATTGCATTTCCCCTATTTATATTAATCAATTTTTTAGAGGGTAAGCTGGACTCTATTTTAGTAGTTCATTCCCCTCTAGAGCGGAAAAAGGCTTTCAAATTCAAATTTTGACCCAGTTTGTGAAAATGTTCCGCTATCAATCTGCAGTTTCAGACGTGATGGCCATACTGATGCCGATATCTTAGACGAAGCAGAATACTTGAAATATCTTTTGTATGGGAAAAATCTTAAGAGTTATATAAATGTAAATATTGAAGTATCCTAAACTTTTTGAATTGTTACTGTTTGCTATGAATAGAAAGAGGTTAATTTAAATCGATTTCAACAAATAAGACACGAGTATTAATTATTACAACAATAAATTATGATGATATCTTTAACAGCAAATGTTCAATTTAATTGATCAATGTAATTCAGAATTTTAGCTTCATTTCTATAATATTTGAAGAATCAATTTTTAAAAATTGAAATATAAGGCAGATCTATTAGTATAAAATAAAATTATAATAATACTCGGGTGGGATTAGTTGTCAATAAATTTGTTAGAGATACTTGAAATCTACAAATAATTACCTCACTTCAAAAACATACACGTTTTTTTGTAATTTATTTCACTCCTTTTCCTACTATATCTCTCAGTACATATATATGTGGCGAAATGTGTGAAGGTCACATTTTGAACCCACATTGCTAGGTTCCGTAACTGCGTAAAATAACCACTAGACAAAAGTGAACACATAATGATAAGAACGCATAATGATAATGAACACATAATGATAATGAATGAAGTGAACACATAATGATAATGTATATATACGCCAGATTTGGTAGCTCTAAATAAAACACGGTCTGACCTGTAGGACGTCAACACACATTGACACACACACTTACACACTCACACTATACACACTTTCGTCTTTATTTCTAGTAAAAGTAGGCTATTCTTTATTTAATGCAAAGAATATTCATTTCCTTAAAACTTACCGATACTATAACTTAACGAATCTTCTCATTTCGGACATCTCAATTTCAACGGTTTCTTCTCGAGTTTTTGTTGGACACATATTTTCACCCCTAAAGCATTTGAAAAACGTGTCATATTCGACATCACTATAAAATAATAAAAAATCATTTTTTACTAAGATTTCTAATAACACAAAATCTAATATCATTCAAGCGAAACAATTCCATGCAAATACTTAAACAAAAAACAATTTTACATTAAACATATGCCTTTCATGAAGAGTTAATTTTTAATTTTCAATTAATTTTCTTATGGATGATTTGATATTCATGATTTCCGCTATAAAGTATTCATAAGTTTCAAATTATGGCAGAACATTTATAATAGTAAAAGTCCTACACTCAGTCTATTGTTGCGTTCATAAATCTAATGAATATGAGTTCCATGAAACCCAAGCGAATTTACTCATTTTCAATTAAATAAAATTCGAAACAAAATTTTTAAAAATCATTCAAATATTGTACATTCCACCCTCTAAAATTTTTGTTTTTCATTTAGTATTTTTAGGTCAAACGGTCTTTCCTGTAAAGTGCCAATATAAACTAATTATCCTTTTCGGTTATTAGCAGTGTAATATTGAAGCAAACATGTCAATGTTTTCTATTAAAATTTTGGTGATACTTGATATTATTTTATCTTTCAAGATAAAACCAAAGTAATAAAAATGATATCACTGGCAAATAATTGTTAAAAATTAAAACATGAAGACACACTAACATTAAGATTTTGTAAGTAGAGGGGATAAAAAGAGAAAGTAAAAGGGATAATTTAAAAGAATAGAACTATTTTTATTCTTCTCATGTTAAAGTTGGACTTTTATCTATTATAGCTCAGTTAAAACTTGAATAAAAAAACTTTTCTCCAATTCAAACGATATTTTAATCGAATCTTGAGAAACATTTTTCAGCATTTATCAAGAAAAAGTGAATTATAAAACAAAACAGCTGAAAGTAATTAGGAATAAAAAGTTTTGAAGCGTCATTACGTTTCCACTCTGAAGCAAATACTAAGCAATTTAATTAACAAGTTATTTTTGTGTACACTCATTGGAAAATTAAAAAAATGTTATCAAGTTCTAGAAAAAAGAATTAAATTTTCTATATACGAGGATTATTGTCCATCCTCGGTTGGGCAGTTAAAAATGAAACAAGAATATAGAATAAAATGAATTTATTAAGAAAAGTTATGTACGAATACTCGTTACTTTTCCACAGTTCACCGGAAGAAGTATATATTGGTAGATCAAGTGTCCCCTATATTTCTTTGACGAACATTGCAGCCATTAATGTCAGATGGGTTTAACATTCCTTTAAAGTTCATTATTATTCTGGAACCTTCGGCTTTTTAGCTTTGCCAAATTTTGAGCCAAACTGCCTATATTATAGAGCATCAACAAGTATGTATATGTCCTCCCACTATTTTTAATAATAATTTTATGGGTCGTAACAATTACCCATAAAGATTCAATATATATATTTAGAAATATAGCAGTATTGTGACATATTTGTTCAATTGTATTACTTCTCCAAAATATATTACAAGAAAAGTAATTTCATTAAATTGAGATTAGAAAATTAATTGTCTGTATATATCAAAATAGTTCACACACACACACACACACACACACACACACACACACACACACACAC
>JAOUZG010017606.1:4644456-4654578 GCA_026289955.1 Argiope argentata | reverse complement strand
TTTTTTTTTTCCTGCTACACCAAAAATAAACAATAACGAAATTTTCATTGAAATTTGAATTTTATTTTAGTAATTGGATATTCTTCAGCAAAATTCTTTAAATTTATCACAATCTGACCATTTAATTCTTTTGGACAGATTGGTAAATATTATACATCATTTTCTTGTACAGTTCTTAGTCATATATCATTATTTAAAACCAAATCATCTTGCAGTTATAAATAAGGCAGGCACTTTTAAGTTTCTTCCTACTGGCTGTGTCTCACTTTTATGTTTAATTACTTAATCTTCATAAGCAAAAACAAGGTAAATTTCAGAAGAAAATTCTTTTTTGATTCATCCATATCCCTATTATTTAAAATTCACATTGGTTCAAAAGCAATCGTATATCGTCAAGATATGCAGATATCAACCTCTACAGTGGCCAATGATCTATAACTACCTGCATCAATATGATTGAGTATGAAATGAGGTCACGTGTTATTGCATTTAAGAGATGGTTGAACTAATTTAACTCCCGAATAAATAATTATACATCTGATTACTTTTTTAAATTTTGAATGGTAAATAGTATGAATCTTCATGCATTTATTGAAAGAATATAAAAATATGGCAAGCGCCCTGGTACAGAGGTAGCACATTTTCCTCGTGATCTGGGTGTCCCGGGTAGTCCCAATTAGAGCATGGTTGTTCTGTGAACTATCTGTGAGATGTGTGACTGTGTCCCCCTGTAAAAAAGGACTGTTCCCGCGACTGTGATGAGTGAGTAGCTAAGTCGTATTCTTGGCCCTAGTTGGTGCTACTTCAAAACAAAAGACGCTCATTTGGCTAAAATTCACTGACGGCCGTCAGCGCACTTGTCCATAGCAAGTGCCATTAGTAACAACAATATATAAAAGTATTTAAATACGTAACTACTTTTTTATGAGGTAATAGTCTATAAATTCAGATTTCAATACTATCGCATTCCCACTTTCTTAATTAGAATGAGACATGATTAAATTATGAATAGACAGTTTGTCGAGATTTGTGTGTAGATGGTATTAGAAAGATGGAAAAATCAACAATCATTCAAGAATAAATGAGCACTGAAGGAAGGTATTGGATTTTGGCACCAATGTACGAAAGAAAAGAGGAAAGTTAGTGTAAAGAGAAGATGTTCGATATGCGAAATATATATTTATAAAATGTCACTGTATTTACACAAAATAAGTTATCTCTGCTCACAATGTTATATTAACAAAGTGATATGTATATTTTTTGTCTCGGAATCCATGTGTATAGTGTACAGATTGTTATTTAAACTCTTTTAAAGTATACATATTAATCATAATCAATATCCTTTACTAAAAGAATGAATTTTAACTATAAATATTGGATTATTTTCTTTTTTTAATTTAAATGAATAATTGATATCATTGACTGCAGCTTTTATTTTATTTCACTGTCTTAATTAACTATTGTATTTCGTTGATTTAAATTAAATTTTTTTCACTAATTTCAAAGGTTACTGAATTGAAACTTTTTATCATATGCATTTTGTTTGATATTTCATTGCCCTTTAATCTCCATAAAATAAAGTCTTTTAAACGATTCTTTGAAACCATTAAAATGTTATTTTCAATATAAAAAAAGGGTATGTTTGAAAAAATCATGCTTCGAAAAATGAAAATCATGACTTTCCAATTTTTTAAGACTCTTGTTGCATTTCTTCATAAAAAATAATAGAAATAAAATTTGAATCCGTAGTTTTCATCACATCCTTAAAATATATGAATTTAAAACGTATAAATAAATTTTTATTTTAGTGATATTCAATAAGAGTTGTTTGTTTTATTTCAGAAATTTATGAACAAATTTATTGCTACAGATTCAGTGTATATTGACATTACATGCAAATTTAGCATGAAAAATGTAGAAATACTGAATATATGAAACGATAATTGCTAACAAGTGAAGTGTGTGACCTTGGTTTGTCCGAGAAATATACTATTAATTGGGGAACGAAATATATAAATATTAAGTTTAATTAACATTTTCTTTTACAATATTTAGAATTCGGAAAAGTCTATCGGCTGAAAAAAATATGCGTTATAAGTTTTTTTTGTCATCGGAAGATTAAATAAAAATCTCACGTCTAAATTTTCTATCGTTCTTCGTTTCTTCCCAAAAGTTTTAATACCTTTTTCTCGATCATTTATATATGGCAGTTAAAAATGACCTTTATTCGAAAGATATAATAAAAATATTGAAGGTTTAAAGATTATTATATGAGCTGCCATTTATAAAAAACAAGTTTTTCGATCAAGAAATATCAAAAAGGAATGTACATAATAATTTAATTAAGTAATAGTTAACGAAAGTCTTTTTATGTCATTTCAGAACTACTAAAACGTATTAAGAATTAATTTCAAAATATATAATAAGTCAATATCAAATTTATTTCTATTTTAGAATATTATCAATTTAAATCATGCTTTATTCCATACTTGTGACTTCATCTCATTTCAGACCAAATTTTGTAGCATGCCACAACAGTTTTATCAACAACAAGTTCGAGTTCAGTCCTATATTTACCCTGTTAAAAAAAGAATACATGCGTTAGTTAAAACTTTTTAAACAGAATTTATTAAACTGAAAATGATGAGTATTTTTAAAGCAAAACTCGTTTAGAAAATTTTAAAATTTAAATAAGGAATCCTAACAACAAAACTTCAAAACGAAAAAAATTTGTTTTGAAGAAATTACTTGTTCTAAATAATTAGTTTCGCAAAAACTACTGCTTTCATTCAAAACTACTGCTTTCATCACTACTGCTTTCATTAGATGTTTTAAACATTTATGGCAGAGCATTTTATATGGAAAATTGTCTTTAATTATTAATACCTCTACAAAAATAATGTTACATTTAATCGAACCCTTTTTTTAATTTCTCTTCTGCGAAGTATGTATATGACGGCCTCTATATAACCTCTATATTCGGTTACTGTATAAAAGAATCTCAATTTTCATATCTCTATTAATTCAAAAATAAATTATTAAATGATGTCTGTCTCTCGTTCTGTATCTGCAATGATGCAAATAAAGAAGAAACCTAAACAAATTATATAATCATATTCATTTTACATTTCATTGCAATTCGATTCAACAAAGATCCAAATTATTAAAGTTAAAATTTTAAGAAAAATTCGTAAAAATTAGTAGAAAATTAATTAAAGCGTCATCAGGAAGAATAAAGCGTTTTCGGATTTTCAATTAATTTGAAAATCTTTTCATTTGATAAACTTACAAATTCTCATTATCAAATATAAAATTTGGAAACCTAAAGAAAAGTGATAAACTGCCAATTATGAAGATGCAAACTTTTGATAATATCTGAGCATTATTAATGTCAGAATATAGAGTTATTAACATTGACTTACGAGTACAAAAGATTTTATTTTGTATAATTGTATGTGATGATGGTTTTAATCTTACTTTGTCTAGTATTTCCAGCAAATTAATGGGTCTAAGATCCATAATAAACGGATCTCTTGGTATTTTCTATCTGCCTTATTGAAGCACCTAGGTACAAGCTTCATTTAGGTTCTGCATATAAACATAAGTTGCCTGAAGTGTTTTCAAATGTTAATAGCTCATATTTGAAACATTCTCTCCGTAAAAAACCTTGAAAATCTGCGACATCTAGGCCCATCACAGAAAGGATTAGTTATTAAAATGTATATTGACATAAATCATTTTCAATAACAATGATTAAGAGCTAAGACGGGGCCGGGATAGCCTGGTTGGTAGAGGGTTGGACTCGTACTCTTTAGGTTACGAGTTCGAAACTGACCAGCCAAAACATTCCCCGAGTGTGTGGCAACTGGCTCTCGTTAAATCTGTCGCCGTCGTTAAGTCCTCCGCGTCTAAAACAATACGACTGGTTGGTACTAGGTCAGAAATAATCGTTCTCTGTTCCAGGTCTAAATTATGATCCAAGAGGAATGAACATGCATGAATGAGTCCACCCCCTAAAAAGGGTTGTGACGTGTGTGTAACTAAGTCGTACTCTGACAATTGTAGACATCATGTCCTTCAGAGTCCGAAGATTACTTGGAACCACCAGTACTGTACTCAAGTCGTTATTTTCAACTTGCAGATGTTTTCTATGTTCGGAGATTTCTTTGAATTCCTTTAAATAATGGTAAACAGTACCGATTCCTCAACGAATGCATTTATTTTCCTGCATCCTTCCAAATCTGTAGAAATATGCAGGGAATATCTCATGTCCTGATATAATTTGGATTACCAGTGGATGGTATCTTCTTATTTTTACTTCCCGATTAGGAATAAAATCTTAATCCTTTTTTTTTTGGACATATACCATCTGTCAAACCATTGTAACTTAATTTCTTTTCTCAACTACCTTTTTAGGACACCATTTGATTTGGGGACAAATATATCTACACTCTTTTTCTGTGCCACCATCTTTGTATATTGATCCGCCTTTTCATCATCATATATCCCAATACGGGCCTTCACCCAACTCAGCTCTGGATTTTTTGTTTACAAATATACACCCACTACTAGCGAACTCGTTGATTTTTCGGACTTAGTGGTGGCAGTTCCGTAACAATGATAATTCTCACTTAAATTATAAACACGCATAAAATATTTGAAGAGGTTTTCCTCAAAACTTACCGAAACTATCAAGCGAGCTATGGAGCCCATATCTGGGATCGGAACCTCCATGTTCTCTCCTCCGTAATGGCCTGCACGGACTGGGCATCCGTAGGGTATGTCCGGAGGGAAGAGAGGCTGTGCCTGTTCTTCGAACATGTTCAAGTATTTACACAAAGATATGGTACTAGAGGAACAAAATATATATATATTATTTTAAGAAAAATAAAAATTGTATTTAAGATATCTGTCTTCTAAGCTTTATAAATAATCTAATATTTAGTTATTGACAGCTATTTTCCCCCCCGAGTCTTATTTGTTTTATTCATTTCCATATCGTCTCCTTTTCCTACTTGCATGTCAAATTGCAATCCTTTTTCCATCAACTTATCTGCTATTGCAAGCTCTTCGCATTACATTTAAAATGCTTCGGCATGTCTCTCAACACGTAACCATCGAAGTTACCCAAAATTTAGATGTTGTTAAAAAAAACAGCAAAAATTGTAACTGAAATAGTAAGAATTATATTAATTAAAAGATAGCTAATCTGGCTTATTGAAAATGTTCGATTATCCAAACTATATATCCAAAACAATATACAAAAATTCAATGTTGTTATACTTCTAAGACTATAAAAACTCATTTATAATTAACCTTGAATTGGTACCAACAACTTTAAGGGAAGGTCTTGTCATTTCAGCATTGTTTTAAGATCGGTATAGAAAACTGCATCTTTGACAACTATTATTTATATTTGAGAAATAGAATAGCAACGAATTCTTATGAATTTTTATATAAAATTAGTAGATTCCTTTATTGAAATATTACAATAAAGTAAATAAATAAAAGATAATCTTAACTAGCTCCAATTTGTTGAATATTTTCATTAATTCAAGTAGGATAAATTATTCCATAAAAGACGACCAAAAATTTAACTTCTCTCACGTCAATAACAAGCCTTTAAAATGTGGGAATGCGCATTTTGGCTTAAAGAAATTAGCATTTAAATGTTGATGTGATAACTGAAAAACTAGCTATTAGCTGAAGCTCAATTTCCGCAATTACGATTTAATCCATAGGCATAATGCAATGAGTAATATTTATATCCTATATCTTGAACTGATAAGCAAAGCATGAATCATGTCACAATGTTTACTAGATAGTTTAAATGTATATCGAAAAAATACTGTGACAGGTCACAACTCTCTAGATTTCACAAAATTGAAATTTATCTTTAAGTTAAAGGTCTGCTATAAGAGAAAGTGGCAAAAAAATTTATCCACAATATATAAGATCTATTCCAAAATAAATGAATCTCGGGAGGTATTCCATCAATCGTAAACTCATTGACAAAGGCAGATAAAGAATAAAAAACATTTTGAAGATAAAAGTTCCATTAATTCTTGATTTCTAAAGATATCTGATTCGTTCGTCTGAGTATACTGAAGTCTCTTAGTTCCATTTTCAAAAATAAGAGAATTCCTATTTATCTGAAAAAATCGCAGCGATAACACGTTTTCTTAAAAATTGGTAGATAAAGGAGTTCTTTGTTCAACCAATGACCATTAGAGGGCTTTGTAGGGAAAGATAAGTTTTTTTTTCTTTATTTTTTAGCAAATCACTCTAACAAACAAAGCACGTGTCTCAGATATTCAGTCAATCACAGTTAAACATGAGGAGTATTGTGCGGATTTTGGAAACATCACCTTAAGCTACTTAAATGGCATTTCGAGCGTTTCAGCATTGAAAGAGTTCAAAGGCGCACTTAGGAATTACAGATCAATTTTAAAATTTTAATTTCCTCCTCGGACAGACTTATTTTGTTTTGGTAGTAGTCAGGACTAATCAGACTCACCATGATCCGAATTTCCCCAACAGGCAAGGTATGGGCACGTCGATGTTGACGCCAAATACACTCTTCAGCTTGTAGTACCGGGTTCTGAGCATTGCCTTCTCGGGTACATCCTGCAGGATATCCAGGTCCATGTTCACCGTCATGTTCTTCCTCAGATTCACGGGATCCGGCACGATCTCGAATCGGTTGGCCTTGGCAATGCGAGTCTTGCCCGCTGAAAAACAATAAATAAATCAGGATTATTCTGCTATTTGTTAAATAAAATATTCTTTATGTGTATTGGATATAAATAAGACGAAAGATTTTAAAAGAGCATTTTCAATAATGTACTAAATATTGAAATAAAAAAATTATCATGAATCTTATAGTTGCATTCAAACTTCGTTATATAGAATCTTTGTTATTAAAATGAAATATTGTTTAAGAGTTAACTGCAATCTATATGTTGAAATATGGCATCTCTCTCTCTCTCTCTCTCTCTCTCTCTCTCTCTCTCTCTCTCTCTCTCTCTCTCTCTGTGTGTGTGTGTGTGTGTGTGTGTGTGTGTGTGTGTGTGTGTGTGTGTGTGTGTGTGTGTGTGTGTGAGTGTGTGTGTGTGTGTGTGTGTGTGTGTGTCTGTGTGTGTGTGTGTGTGTGTGTGTGTGTGTGTGTGTGTGTGTGTGTGTGTGTGTTACCGTTAAAGTATGAAATCCGTTATTTTATAGAATACCTAGTTATTCCATGAAACAAATGACCGTGTCCGTTAAAGTGCAAAACTATCTTGTATTTCATGGTTTAACTAGTTATAGAATAGCGATCTGCAGCCCGTTATAGTGTAAAATAATCTATATCATATATCTCGCACGACAAACACATTTATCTTCCACCCCTATTGCATTTATGAACTATTCCAGGCCATTGAGAGATTAAATTAATAACATTCAATTAATGTCGAATAAATCTCCTTCTGAAGCCTCTGTGGGGTGTACCGTCCGTATCCCAGTACCTGAAGTTGACAGAGGAAAAGGTGATGCCAAATCTATTTTAGCTATCATCATAAAAATAACCGAAGAAGAATTTTTCCAATTGGGCACAAGAAACATCCGCATAAAATAATTATTATCCCGATCCCAGTTCAGTGTCTGCGAACAAAAATTAATTAAAAACGAAGAAGTACCGGACGTAGAAATATCCCTCGGTTCGGTTTCTACAGCTCAAAGTTTAGGTACTGGTCAGGGATTTATAAAATGTTCGTGTAAAACCCAGCGTGTCAACAAAAAATGTTTTTCTTTTTTAGAAATAATGTGCTTTGTAATTCCAAGAGCCATTTTAGTCATCCTTGTTGTAACAAATGATTTTATGGTACGTTTCCATAAATACCATTTATACGCTGCATAAATTAGATAAATTGCTTCTTTTTCATTTTAATTGTCTGTCGTTAGTTTATTTATAGAATACCTTATTATTTCATTTTATATAAATTGTTTATTTTACACTTGAACTTTCTCTGATTAGTTTATTTATATAATAGCTAATTATTTCATAGAATAACTTGTTAAAGTGACAAATTAATAAAATATTACATACTTTAACGGACACGATCAGTTATTTCATGGAATAACTAGGTATATATATATATATATATATATATATATATATATATATTGAAATACAATCTGTAATTAAATCATTAAATAAAGAAAAGAGGTGACAAAACAATTTTAAAGATATACATTTATTATCTCATTATGAGACGTTTATTTATTTTAAAGACGTATTATTCATAAACATATAACATAAGGCAAAAATACGCAATACTGGGAAATTGTTATCTTGTTAAGCTTTAAAAAGTTTCAACCGAAAAAGAAGTTAAAATCTACTCACTGCAGTCTTCGAATCTGAAAAATTTCGCTTCGACCGAAGCTGCAAGAACAACGGCGAGAGCAAAGAATACGCTGAGATGTCCCATGGCTGACGCTTGTTGGAGAACTGCCGTGATTTTGGATTAAAACACTCAGCTCTCAAGTTTGTTACACATTTCTTGGAGGTTTGATTCTCACAAGAAAATCAACACCTGGCGAAGCTTACAGCACAAACGGAGAACACCCATATGACATTATTTACTCTTAGAGAAGCCATATTGGCGATAAAAGAATATAAAAAATGTAAAAATGTAGTTGAATCTTACTGTGATTTACCTTGATTTTATTTTATCGGAATTGTTCTTTTTCGTTAGTTCTTCTTTCAATTATTTCTTTCTCCAATCTTCTCTCGATAAATTGCTTTTCTTTCTTTCTTTCTTCGATGACCTGCTTTTTTATTAATATCTTTAAATTTTGATTGGATTCGTACTTTTTTGTTCTCTCACGGTTATGACTGCAAAAATTATAGAAGATAACATGAGAGATAACTGACTGTATAATATTAAAAACAATAGTCGTAACAATATATTGCAAAAAAAAGGAATATATTGGAATGTTTTGGCCTAAGTATTCCGTTGAAAATGAACTTATTCTTCGTCAGAAGAACAAAGCTCCTTTAGAACAAAATGAATATAGTACAGTGAAGCCGTAGTATATATATAAGAAAAAAGTGTTACAAAGTCATTATTTCATAAATTTCTTGAAACGAACCTTGATCGTTAAATTCAGATTTTTTTTTTACTTTATTATTTTACAAATTGACAATCCTAAACTTTTAAATAAACCAGATATACCGAAATTTTATATTTCAGATTTTTTGAAAGGCTGCATTCAACTAATAAACCTAAATGATCAAGGATTTTAATTATGAAAAGAATTCTTTCCTTAAAACTGTGTAATTACACTTTTCTCAGAAAACTTTTGCAATTACATGGAAAATGTTTCAAAAGCATTTGAAAGAGAATAAAATAACTTGAAAATATAGCGAGCGTCATTTCGATAATTGTAATAATTTTTTGCTTGTAAAGAAATGAACATTAAACATTTAAAATTATTTTTTTTAGTATGGAACAAATTTTTGTAGCCAAACTAAATATATCTGGTAAAAATAGTTACATTCTCAAGATGTTTATTTTCTCGCATTTTACCTCTGCTATTTGATTGTAGGAATATTTTGGTTTCCATGATGTTTCTTCATATATATTTGAAGTCCTTATGAACAAAACAACTTATATTTACATATTTCAATATGTAAGCTATGTTAAATACTTAAATACCTTTTCACATTTTGTATGTATATAACACAGCAATAATTCTTACTGAATTTGTCATATTCGTCCTGTCAATCTTAAGCTCAAAAACAATATTTGGGCTATGTGGCATTGAAGAGAATAGTACTGATAAACTATTATTTCTTTTGATACTTTTAATCCTGTCTGAATTAAAAAGATATTCGGCTATTGAGAAATAACATAACATTTGAAATTAAAGATATTAACCAAAGATTTGTATTAGTTAAATAAGGATAAAAAAATCCCGGCTTATATACATAAAAAAAGATTAGAATAAAATCTGCTATGCATATTTCAACGTATCATGTCAGAACATCATTTATTGAACGGCCGGTGTGTGTGTGTGTGTGCGTGCGTGTGTGCGTGCGTGTGTGTGTGTGTGTGTGTGTGTGTGTGTGTGTGTGTGTGTGTA
>JAOUZG010017606.1:4624287-4644356 GCA_026289955.1 Argiope argentata | reverse complement strand
ATCTGTGTGTGTGTGTGTGTGTGTGTGTGTGTGTGTGTGTGTGTGTGTGTGTGTGTGTGTGTGTGTGTGTGTGCTTATTTGCTGTTGTTTTCTTTCTTGAGTTTCACATCTTGCTCCAATCTACTTAACAACCAACGAACAAGTCATTCAGTGAAAATCCGTCACTTTACACCATGAACTGGGGAAACGTTCACCTTTTAAATTAGAATAGGTTCATTTAAACTAAACGTCTAACTTATCGCCAATTTGAAGAGAAAGGAAATTTTCCTGAATTGTGAAAAAGATATTATTGACAAAATATTTTTTGGCTGGAATTTTATTTATTTATTTATTTATTTTTAATTAGAAAACAGAGCATTATTGCGGTAGACCATAGCTGACCAGTGACATAAATACGAGGACAGAATTAACGATTCTTCTTGGTGGTTAGCTCCCACCTCCACTCAAGAGAGCTTCGAGACTCGATTCTAGCAATGAATCCTTTTGTAATCGTGATAAATACTCGTTCAAAGTTCAGTCCTCCCGACGTGAGAAGAAGCAATTAAGTGGAATGACAGGTTAGAGGTTGCCCTTGTTATTTGATTGCGGTTCAAAACTATGAAATTTGCCCCTAAAATCACCGACATGCTTCAAAGCTGTGCTTAGAAAAAATTAAACTAGAACTAAAAGTTTTTTCTTCATAATTTGTTGACATCCATTAAAATGACATTTATAAATTTCTTTTTATACGACACTATCAGTACCCGCGCGGTACTGATTAGCTTTAAATTTAAGTCTAGCCTCCAACCGATATGATATGGGCATGTTACTCAACATAAAAGTATATTTAGAAATTATCAAAAATAGCTTCAAAATTTTTTATAGCACACATTTGGAAATATTTAGACTGTTCAAAAGATAAAAATAGGATATGTTCGTAGACAAAATACAGGCGATTATTTCAAGATTAGATTTACTTCTTTTCGGCATAATGAGACTTGAATCGCTGTTTAAAATCAGACGTAAACAAAGAAATGGATCGCATATGCATACCACAGATCTTGCTATTTGCACATGAGCAGTTTGAGGTTTTCACGCACGCGCGGATAAGTTAAAATCGCAATTATAAAAGTACCCTTTTTATCTTGACATGATTTTCATGAACTAAAGCCTTCCCCTATAAATGCTCTACAAAATGGTATAAATATCTCCAATATCCGTTAACTATTTCTCGAATAAGATTTTTATTTAAAAAATACTAGAAAGTTTTTGGATAAATTACTCTCACTGGTTATATTTTTTTGCGTTCGCTTTCCGTTATTTCAAAATCATTTTTCTAATCTTCCTTTTTTTTAATTTATAATAATTATTTGAAAAGCATATTTTTGTAAAAGAAAGAATACAATAACTAATGGGACAAAATTATTTTTCCCGTTACAGAAAAACCATCATTGTTGGGGAAGTTTTGATATAGAGATAATGTTAAGATTAATATTATCAAGTTGAATATTTAAATAAACCAAAATTATCCAAAATTGCTCTGTAAATATCATGAAAAATCATCTAAAAAGGCGATAATAGCCTCTGTTATATTATTTTAATATATCATTGATGGGAATTAATCCACCGAATGAGTCTATTTCATAAATTTCAATGTATTTGGCTCTATATTCTATCATTTTGAGAGAAAAACAGATACTTGTTACTGCTGTGTCTTTATTTTTAACTAAATATTATTGTTGAAAATTCATTCTTCTTAAAGATATGTAACTTTCAAAAAAGATTTAAAAATTCATTTTAATTTTATTAAATTATGTATAATTATTTTGTTTATAATCTTTTTAAATCAAATTTAATTAGATTTTATTTGAAGAACGCATTGAAAAAATTTCTTTCACATAAAATATCTAAAAGTTGATTCCGTTATGTTACTCAAATAATATGTAGAGCAAGATTAGAAAGAGAAAAAATGAGCCGGTTTTCTATCAGTTGTTAACTAAACTTTAAAAAGGAAGAAATTAAAATTGTCTAAATGTTTGATGAAGAAATTGTCTATGTATTTTAATCATAAATATTGAAATAATATTTAACACCATTTTGCATTCATATAAATATTCTTTGAAAAAATATTTTATGTACTATAATTTGATATTTTATACATTATATTTTGCGTAATTATTACTTAGTAATGATGCAGATATACAATTTGTATGTAAAGAGAAGTCGGCGGAAATTACAATATCGATTAATTTTTTTCTGTTTTCTATACTTTCTTTACAGCCTCTCAACTTTAAGATTATTTTCTCCTCTTTGATAATAAATAAATTATTTTAATTTTCTTAAAGTTATTCACTAATTTTAATTTATTGGGAATTCAAACTTCATTCATTTTTAAAATTTTCTTTTTCATCTTTTTCTTAATAAATATTCTTATAAAGATACCATAATTTGTAAATATTAAAAAAATGATTTACTATAATTTTTATATTTACAAATATTAATAAATAAATTTATCATAATTTTTATATTCCTTATATAGAAATTCTTTTTGTATTCAGTGATACCACATAGAGAAAGGCGTAGAATGCTGTATTTTTTTATATTTTTTTAAGATTGGAATTAATGTTAAGAATTTTTTTCAGAAATTGATATAGAACAATTTAATAATTTTCTAATTAACCCTTGCCTTGGAATATCTTCTTTTAATAATAAAGATCTTACCTTTGCAATGTTCTAAGAACTGCATTTTATCCTTGAGTAGGCAATATTCCATTTTTTTTTCTTGGAGACAGATTTTTTTGTAATTTTTTCCTAAAATATTAACAGCATGTTTAATGTGACTTTATATGGTGAAAAAAATCAATTTTAGCAGTATTTGAATATTTTTGGGGGAATTTAGGAATTCTTCTTTTCGGAAAGACCAAAAATATTGACTACCAAACAGCGTTTCATTTTGGATGTAAACAAAACTTGTAATTATCAGACGATAACTTATATTTCCAAAAATGTGATTGCAATGAAAATAAATTTTTCAAAGCAATCGATTTTTCACCCCCTGCGAAATAAAATAAAGTTGTATAAGATAAGCAGCGAATTGCATTAAATAATAACAATTTTAAAAGGCTTTATTACGGAATACTAGCAACAATATATAAAGCATTCATTTTTTTATTATTATGAAAAATCTTTCGAATATAAAAATAATATAAACTTTAAATTTTGTGATTTTTTTATAAATACTTTATTCAGGATACCTCGAGTTTTAATTTAAAAATGTATTTACAACTGAACATAGATTTATAATATTTAATATCGAGACAGGAAATTTTAAGTAGCTTGAAAAATCCGAATGATACGAGTTTAATCATGGTATTGAGTAGGAAACTGCAATGCTAAATCTGGCTTAAATAATATTCTTGCCCGCATTGGATAAAATAAGAAAATGTTTACTTATTTTTTATATATATTTTCTCTACTGATTGTGTTTTTTATCTAACATTTATAGCAACTTAGCTCTACTCTTCTGGTATATAACACATATATTCTTCAAAGAACAAAGTAGAATGTAAAAAAACTGGAAATAAAATAAGAATATAATTTTGGAGTGAAATAATATTGCAATTTTATACTTTTTTTTTCTTTTTAGAAGCTGTTTAATATTATAAATATCAAAACTATTCTGCTATATCATTGCATTATATTTGAAATATTCTATCATAATAAAAATATTTTTTCGATACCTAAAAGTATATCAATAAAATAATGTGCAAAATGTTAGTAAATAAGAGATTAATTGAACTAATTTTACTTGTTATCACATGACAGTAACTTTAAAAAATAAAGATGGATATTTGTAAAAATCTTAAGATATTGTTTTATTATTCAGAGATAATCGTTGGCATCGTTTAATAATCTTATAGATTAAACTGACTTCCTCAGATGGCTGCAAATAGATTTAATATTTTCCTGAGAACTGCATAGCACATGGCGCCATCTTTACTTCAGTTCCAGAACTTAATAGAAAAACTTTCAAATCTCAATATTTTTTCCTCTTCTAGAATCTAGAATGATTCTAAGAGAGAGAAAGAGAGAATAATAATTAAATATTAGAGAAATTAGTATTTTATTTAATTTCTATAAGCTTGTTTCTGCTTTGTTTTGTAAATTCTCATTATTTCAATAAACAATTCCATTTTCATTTCAAACTCAATCAATAATAATCAAATGCATCGTTTCAATTTATTTTTGAAATCTATTCTGCAAAAAAAAGAGAAAAAAGAAATCAAATCATAGCAATGGTAGATTGTAAAATATATTGGGCACTTTTCAATAGGAAAAAAAGGGAATGAAATAAAACATCACTAAATGAAAAAACAATGATATTAGGCTTTTCATTGTCATTAGTTAAATGCCAAGTTTGGCTTGTTAATATTAGTTATTAAAATCTCTGTTATTCAAGTCAATGATATCTACAAAACTCCATAGGAGAAAACAACTATAGAGATAACATATCTTCAAGGGGGGGGGGATGCATCTCCTGCAGAGTTAATATTATTTTTGTTAATGCAATATGAATTTTAAAAAGGTAGAATTAATGAATAAGCTACTGAAAATAGTGCATAAAATTGGCAATATATATTTTTTACTTTTTTCTATGCATGATATTGATAGAATATAGCTATCATTAAAAAGTTAGAACTCCACGTTTTGGGAGTTTCCACGTTATAGACACTCCTCCCTGAATTCGAAAAAAGAGATTTTTGAAAAATGTCTATCTGTTTATTTATGGCAAAGATAACTCAAAAAAGCTTTGAGTTAGACGGTTGAAATTTGATATACGGTCTTCAAGTCAAATTTGTAGATTTCTATAAAATTTTCAGCTAAATCGGTTCAGAGAAAGTTGTCTATCCAGCTATTCGAATATAAATAAGCATGATAAAAACATAATAAAGAAGGCTAAATGGATAAAATTTGGCACACATATTTAACATCTACAGTGTAGACGTCTATCGAATTTCGAGTCAAATTCAAAGCTAAATAGATCATCTGATGATCTGTACTTTCAGAAATATATAAATGCGATCACTTTAAAGGGCAATGAGTTAAATATGTTACATTTGGTAGAGATTCCGTGACCACAAGAGTGGTTTTTTTTTCACAAATTTTTGTTTTAATCGATTGAAGAAAAAAAGCCCACCTCAATTAAAGATTATATTTTCAGATGTTGTTATCTTGAAGGCAGAGATTAATTGCCAAATAATTCGCCAAGGATGACACGGTAGATCAGCAAAAATGTTGAATTCTCGCCAAAAAATCATGTTTTATAGCTGTTATAGTCTAATGCTATGTGAGGCGTTTTTTGAACTAATAACTTTATTAGACTGTACACAAGAAAGTATTGGTAAAACCACAACTACCTGTTTTAACTTAAAATCTGCCTTACTCAGATATATAGCTCTAAAAAATCGGCATCATTCAGATATATCTAAAAGATATTGTTACAAAATTTATCACACAGGAAATTTGCGAAGATGCGACTTTACTGTCTAGAAAAACGTATATTAAACATATACTACACAAGCTACAAATTCACAGCGAATTAATTCTATTTAATCCCCTAATTTCGGTTAACAGCGAATTTACAGAACGCAATTTTTTTTAAAAAAAAAAGCCGCTGTCTCAAGCTTAGCCACCAAAATTATTTGATTCTCCACCTTTAAGGCGCGTCTTAAATAGAGTATAAAGAGGGCGGGATAACAGTGGAAAGCGCTCGTTCATTCTTTATTTCTAAACTTCTACTACACACTTTAGCGTGTAGTTTAGATTCGTCATTAAGTCGCCAATATACCTACATAGCCAAATTAGCCAAATATGGCGATCTTCTGTTGTAAATCCCCTTCGAACAGTCTTTTCTCTCTAATGCCAGATTCCATTACAATTAATTTTATACAATTAAACTATTTACATTATTTATACAAAATTCATAACAATATGCTTGAACTGTGATAAAAGAGCCCTTAATGATTTTTTATACTGGCTAATAGATAATAAATTACATGGCTAAATTTCCCTAACCACTAAATCGAATATTATATTTTATGGAAAAATTTTAAAAATAACAAATTGATATATAACATTGTAATTAATATTTTGCCAGCTAAATAAATGTTTAATAAGTATTACGTTTGCATCTGATAATCTGGATTTCTTTTATTAACTTTTTTTATCTCTTTCAATTTTGATTGGAATACTTATAGGCGAAATGTGTTCTTATCATATGCGACAAAAACTCGTCAAAGGGCAAACAGCACTGAATATTCTCTACGAAATTAAGAAATATGGAATATCTCAACATGGATCTATCAATTTGAAAAAAAAAATATGACGATATGATCAGGATCAATGAGAAAAAATGACGATATAAGTAATATATCAAAAAAAAATTTGATTCTCCAAGTCGGCGTCCTGGCTTAGAGATAGTGTCTTCCCCGTGTTCTGGGAGTCCCAAGTTCGATCCAAGATTCAGGCATGGTTATTCTTCCTTCAGCTTGGATATGATTGGAACTGAAAATGGATTATGAGACTGAATATGGAATAAGTAGAGAAAGTGGTATGACGACAGCAAAGTTGCAGGATATTGAAATGGAATGAGTAATGGCAGTGATTTGATGCCTGTCGATGGTTGGACAGAAAATGGGTTATGACCAAGGGATGAAATGGGACGGCTTCCGCTGATGGTCTTTGGACCTGGTATTATATGGGACTATTGGATCTAAAGGATTAGATTGTTGATTAGAGAGAGAGTTCACTCACTCACCCGATCTCTTCACATAGAATGATGACTACGGGGTTGTGGTTGTTTCGACATAGCTTCTCCCTGGGGTCGAGATAGCTTCTCCCGAGACCCGAAGTCCCTCTGGGCAGTCGGCCATTCCTGGCTGAAGTTGTCTAAGTGGAATGGTTGGCTTGCAGGCCTCCCCTGAATGCTGTGTGAGACTCCAATAGTTGAACGGCCATAGGGAAATGTTTCTGCTCTTTATGTCCCACCTTTAAGATGTGTGAATGTGCCCCCCTTTAAAAAGGGGCTGTGCAAGCGATTGGGTTGCTTGAGTAGCTAAGTCGTACTCTTGACCATAGTTGGCGCTGTTTCAAAAACAAGAAACGCTCTTTCAGCTTAAAATCGTTGAAGGCCGTGAGCACACTTGTCCATGGCAAGTGCCTTTAGTAACAAAAACATATAAAAGCATTTAACTATGTAACTACTTTTTTATGAGATAATAGTCTATAAGTTCAGATTTCAAAACTCCCGCATTTCTCTTCTCTTAATTGGAATGAGAACATGATTAAATTATGAACAGACAGTTTGTCGAGATTTGTCTGTAGATGGTATTAGAAAGGGGGGAAAATCAACAATCATTCAAGAATAAATGAGCACTGAAGGAAGGTATTGGATTCTGGTACCAATGCACGAAAGAAAAGAGAAGATGTTCGATATGTGAAATATATTATAAAATGTCACTGTATTTACACAAAATAAGTTATCTCTGCTCACAATGTTATATTAACAAAGTGATATGTATATTTATGTCCATGGAAAGGGCCATTAGTAACAATAACAACAGATTCTGCACCCTGAATTTGAATATTTTTATTTTTTGCTCCTCAACTTTACAGCTTTCCTTGAGAGATTGTTCCGTGCCTTCTCAAAACCTTTGTAATCTGAAAGTGTGAATTTGTCGTACAGTTATGTCTTTTATTTTATATCAACAGAAAAAGAAGCAACTTTTGAAGAATAAGTTTTTGAAAAAAACTGACAAAGCAGCTCCCAATAGATTCGTAAAAAGAAAATCGGTATTACACGGTGTTATGGATGTTCAAATGCATATAATTTGTCGCCTCGAATAGTGGGACTTCGAGGTTTCATTTCTAAGCAGCGGTCATTCATTTCGGATAATGTGCCAGTAGTTAGGCTTTTTATATTCAAGTCAAAGCAAGTTTCGAACATTAGAAAAAGCAATTATTTTGTGCGAGTTATATGGCAGCCGTTAATTAAGTAAATATTGCTGACGTAAAATCTTTTTAATTACCAAACTTAAATAAGACAATTCCTAGTCCACTCTAAATGTTAGAACAAACTTAATTGCAACTACTAATCAAGATGCTTTATAGCAATAACACTTATCACTGTACTTAAAGAATCATCTGATTCAAAAATTGAATCAAACATTTAAAATTAAGGTATGATGCACCATATAGTGCAATTTATCATATTGAAGGTATTATACACCATATAGATCAATCCTAATAGCCACGCTGGTTGCAGAAATGAAATTGGTAGCAAATTTTAACTTCATGAATCTATGTTCAACTCAGGAATCAAAGATGGAGCCTTTTAAAAAATATATATTTTATAAAAATATAAATAAAAAAGATTAAAAAGAAATCTTCTATGCATATTTCAATGCATCATGTCAGGACATCATTTCTTGAACGGCCAAGCACCACGTGATTGGGCAAGTTCAATTGTATTTTTATTCATTTTAATGGTTTCGTCGAATGAACCACTTTATTATTACAAACGATCCAAAAAACTTTGTCTCGCATTCATTGTTTAAAAAAATATCCCATTTCTCATTTACTTCATTTCATATAATTACTTGCTCAAAATGACATTTTTCTAGATTTTATTAGCTGTAGTCATTAACTTATTTTTTTAAAAACAGAGCTTTTGTAAAGGGGATGGCACCGCGTTATTAAAAGGTGATTTTTGAGATGCTCGTGCATACGGTTTTTCTTATTTTTCGTCTACAGATTTTTGTTGTCGCTCATTCGCAAAATAACTTCATGTTCTGGCATGATAATAAAATATGTTATAAAAATTCCCATTTCTAATTTTTTTTTTCTGTTTTGAATTCTTTAATACTGAGATTATCATTCTCCTTAGGTCATTTAAGGCCTAATAGCCTAGGTGGGAAATGAATGAATGATATAGCCTACTCGAGATATAGATTATTATTGAACAATGATTTCAATAATATTCATTTTAATATAATATATTATTTGATATTTAATTTGAATTCAACATAGCAACTTGTGAAAAACATTTCTCAAAAATTTTTAATTAAATAATTTCGTGACTTGTGTCCTTCAGTAACTTAAAATAATTGATTTTCTTATGCCTTATTTACACATGAGACTTAAATGCTCTTCCGTATATTCAAGCAAAAAAAAACAGTAAAAAAATATCTTGCTTCCTGAAAAATCTTTCGGAAAATTAATTTTGATTTATATAGTATATTTTGACAAAAAAATTTACAATTTCTGTACTCAAAATATTTTTTTAAATTACTTATTTATTCATTAAACTTTATACTTTTAACTATTAAAAATTTAACTGTGATTAGTTTATTAAAATTGCCCATTTATTTACTTATTAAGCCGCCGCTTATTAGCCGCCGTTATTATATTGGTCGCTAAAATAATATAAAGCGACGAATTTAAAGTGATATATTTCAAATATATATATAGCTATTATTTTAAAGTGTTATATGTGAAAAATATATATAGCTATGATTTTAAAAGGATATATTTCAAAAATAATATAAAGCAATGAGTTTAAAAGGACATATTTCAAAAATATATATAGCTATGATTTTAAAGTGGTATATTTCAAAAATAATATAAAGCAATGAGTTTCAAAGGACATATTTCAAAAATATATATAGCTATGATTTTAAAGTGATATATTTCAAAAATAATATAAAACGATCAGTTTAAAGAGAATGTGTGTGTGTGTGTGTGTGTGTGTGTGTGTGTGTGTGTGTGTGTGTGTGTGTGTGTGCAGAGAGAGAGAAGAGAGGTGGTACTGTGATAACAGAAAAAAAAATTGTAAAATATAAAGAATTTTAGGGTGGGTTTATACGCGTATATGTGTGCTTCATTTTTACTGCATTTCGCAAATCGAACGATATCAAATTTAAGAATATGATGAATCTGCGTCTTCGTCTATGTTCGACATGGAATTCTCCCTTGGGTAAATTATAGCTTACACTTTACATTTTTGATGCACATATCTATAACAGATTATACGTAAATCAAGATATTGCACATATCTATAACAGGTTATACGTAAGGCAAGATATTGCACATATCTATGCAATGTTATTTCCTATTCTGAAAATATTATTTGAAAATATATTATCATTCCTTGCAAAGTTTCTAAATTTTTAAAATAAATTATTCTTAATCTTTTAAAAGATGCAAATGAAAAAATTAAAAAATTATTAATAGAGAAAATGTTAAAATATTTAAAAAATATTTAATCTTAAAAAATAAAATGTTTACTCTTAGTGAATAATGATATAAATTAAAATAAAATATTCATGCTTACAAGAAAACAGAGTTAATATCCTAAAATTGTGAAACATCCAAAATTTCAATTAACATAAGTGAATCTCATTTAGAAATTATAATCATGTAAAGAATAGAAACACATGCAAAAATTTTGCTTAGTAGTTTAACTGAAGAAATTAAAGCACAGATTAATAAAATTAATTATTGTAATAATATATTAATTAATATGCTAGTATATAATTAATTGTTGCTAGTAAAATGTTAATTAATTATAATTAAAATTTAATTTAAGGTTAGGTCCTTTTTAAATATTTATTGCAAATATGTAAAATCAATATTAATGCTGAATTTTTGCGTTTTGTTTTAATATTTCAACTTTAAATACAAGCTTTGTACTTTCACAGCAGAAATATTTCTTGAATCAGCCATTACCTAATTTTTACTGCTTGACTTGGGTAGAAAATAAAATGGCATGGAAAGGTTTCTGAAAAATACTTAAATTTTAAAATGATGAAGGTCGTTTGATAAAGATGATAAAACATTTTAAACCATTGCATGCAGTACATTTGATTCTACTTTGACTTGTTTGAAAGTTAAAAAATTTTAGTCATTTACGAATCTCGAATTCTTTTCTAACCAAAACATTTCACGTTCACGTACGATTATTCTTCAGCTGAGGCTGGGAACCTTTTCCAAAATTTAAAGGCAGAAAAAAACTAAAGAAAGAAAGAAAGAAAAAAGGACCACATAAAAAAAAATCCACCGAAATAAACTCATTCCTCGAACGTTGAGTCAAGGAACGGAACAAATCCTAATGATTTTCCACCACAGTAATCTAGTTGCAATAATATCCATCAAGCTCGATGGAGAGGTTCCAATACCGTTGTTAGCTCTTGTCGCCTTTTGTAATCGGAGAGAAAACCTAGAAGCCCTCCACTCTCTGAAACCCCCCTCCAGAGGGGCTGCACTAAGTCCATCAGACAATTAATGTGAGCGGCAGGGGCGAGCGAATCGGAAAAAGTCCAAAGGGAAAAGTCCTGTGCTTTGGAGATAAGCCAGAGCGTGTAAATATATTTAGACCGACATCAAAAATATCCTTTTGCTTCCGTGGGCTGAGTTTCGAAAACGCAAATCCTCGCCAGGCCCCGATCTGATCATTCCATGGTGGATACGAAGTAGAACGGGTATCGGGGTTCCTTTCTTTCTGACAGTGCCTGCCCGGACTGTTTGACAGGGAATGTTTTGATGGTGCAGAGGGAATCGGCAGCGTTTGACAACTTTCCGATGATGGCGAATGGAACACCGAGTCGTGGAACGAGTTGGCTCGAAATCAAATCCTACCTGCGAGCGCTGCAAAAAAAGGTCTTAGCTCTGGATTCTCGAAAAGTGGTACCGGGAAGGAAAGAGTGAATTTTATTTCTAGGATGTGATATGAAAGGTAAATGTTTCAGTCAATGTTTTCGTCAATATCGCCGCTTATGTTGCTGTCTGACATTTTTCCAACAAGCGTGCGTCACAAGGTAAACATTTATGTATCGTGGAATGGTGTTTCTGTGTATAAAGAGCTGAATAATTCAATTTTTTTGCTATCTAAATTTGGAGTCAAGTTCTTCAAAGTAGTGTAACAAGTTGTGTCCCTTGTGCGAGTTTGAACTTCACACACATCGAGAATTTGTGTTTTTCTTGAATTTCGTCCAAAGTCACGTTTCTGCTCAAGTTAAAAAAGACGGAGTATTTTTAAATCTGTAGTAGAGTTCTGTGATATTTTATTAGGGTTTATATTCCAGCAATGCACAACTATTATAATACAGAATCATGAATTCGAGGTCAGCTTTCGGATAAGTTTGGCAGAGTATATGATAAGCATCCATTCATCGCCTCCAATCCCCACCACCATCAGTGTATGCCTCCATATAGCAACGGAGCGGTAAACCAGTTGCATAAACTATCGATGCGTCGTGCTGGACCTCCAGGCGCCGGGACTACAACACCCTTGGCGCTGCAGAGGTCAGAGTTTGAGGATTTCGCAAACGCCTACCGACCCACGTTGGACGCGACAAGAGCCTCTAGACCAGAACCTCCAAAACCGACAGAAGATCAAAAAGTAGATTTTGGACGTTCCATCAAAAAATTCATAAAACGCCCACAAGGTTCACCGAGTGTTCAAGCCAAAAATAAGAAAAGTATCCAACGGACACCAACCTTGGCACCTTCGACTAGTGGACATCAAGAAAGGGAAAGGAGTGTAACTAGTGATGTCAGGCCAATATCAGAAAAGAAACCCAAAAGGCCCTTATCGGCTAACATTGAAACAACCGTTCACCCTCCTCAACCAAAAACCAGCCTGGGACCTTCAATGATGCCTTCGATGCTGGACACTAACCTTGCCAAACCTGAAGTTCCTCTACCTCCACAGCAGTCGCCGGTTTTGGCACCCGGACCAAAAACTTCCAAACCACCGGGTAAGGTACCCAAGAACGAAAGTAGCGACCACCTCAAGTTACCACCACCTGAGAGTGCAACTGCACCACCCGTAGTTGTCCTTCCCCCAGCCATCACGAAACCCATTCCGGTCAAAAAGAAAGTGTCAATCCAGGAGGATAACAGGAGGTCAGGAACCGATTTCTCCTCTGACGCCCACTGCCTAATTATATCCGGGAACAACATTGGTCGATTCTTGCCACCACGCCACGTGAGTAGAGAGTGAAAAAAATTAAGCGTCATATGCTTATTTAAATCTATTTCTATAACCCGCATGTTGGGACAGGTGTACCGATTATTCCCGTTTTACGGATCTTTTGGCAATGGTGTGACGGTTGTAGATATCAGTTTTGCTTTTGCAGTTAAATACTATGTGAAAGAAATAGAAGCTTAATGGAAACGGAATGTGCTTACAAAATAAGATATTTTTTATTTGTTGCAGTGCGAGTTTTTGTTTAAATTCGATATATGTGACTAGGAAGCTCAAATTGCAAAGGAATTTTATTTTGCAATATGTTAATAGAGTTCTATTAAAATGAGATCAGTTCCTTATTTGTAATAGTATTTTGCTTTGGTCGTGATTTAGTTTTGTAATGTTGAAATAATATTTTATTTTCATTAACTGCTATTAGCAACACTTTAAATGAATTCACAGATTCAAATCATCACTTTTCTTCCTTGGATTATAATAAATTTAGCTAATTAGGATTAATACCGACCTTTCGTTAAGCTTAGTAATCCTTAGAATACTTTTGAAAAAAGGTAGCTTTATTGATTTTAAAAAATGTAAATAATAGGAAGCAATAATAAGCTGCACTCACTTCTTTAAGATAAAAGAGTGGGTATTTACCAAAGCAGAAAAATTAAAGCACAATAAATATCTACAATCAAATTTAGAAAACTTATTAACTAATACTGAGCACAAATTTAGCATCTATGTATTTCTTCCATAACAACTGTAAAAAGGAAATGAAGATTATTTCAATGTTGTTCTAATCCTACGAAAAATATTATAAGTAATTTAACAGAAATAATAAAGGATAAAATTTAAATTTATTAGGATAATTATAGAGCAATTCTTTAGACTTTATATACAAAATGTAATGCTATTATATGCAATTCTATTATAAGGATAGTCCTAGTAAATAATTTTATCTTATCATTTAAATTTGTGTTTTATTATAATGCAAAATTTTTTAACAAATTTAAGTTACTAAATCCCAATCCAATAGAATAAGGAAATAATATTTTAATAAAGTCTGTATAATGATTTTAAGCTGTTTATCTGAATACTTTAACAAACTCTAGATATATAATCATCTGGTTAATTTCCCCTTAAATCTTAGTTTGTATAACAACTGCAACTTTGATATCTAAATATATTTTAGGGGTTGAATACATTAATTTATTAAATTGTATTTATAATTATTAACAATACATAATCTTAAAATTATATTAAAAAATTTGAAAGCAGATTATACGATTCAACAATCAGATTCAAAAGTTTATGATGGGTTTATAATATTGTTTGGGATAACTAGCATCTTAAAGGATTTTTTTAGTAATTTATCATTTCTTATTATTATATATTTATGAGTACTTTATTTTAGTTCATAAATTGTTATGATCCAACTTTCAAAGAAAACTAAATAAACATAAATAAATGCGAATTTATTCTAACTTAAATTTCAAGAGTTTAAAAACCAACATTTAAAAAAACAGCTTATTTTTTTATATTTATGAGTCCTATTATATATATATAAAAAGATATACTAATTTTTTTTGTATTGCCACCATTTAATTAATTTTTCAACTGTGCATAATGACTGATCCACAGATAAACAGTAAGATTTTAACATTAACTTTGTAAAAGTTATGTTTAAATAATTAATAAAAGATTTTTCTGATTGCCTTTCTAAAACAAAAATTTAAATATATTCAAGTATCAAATCTCTTCATTATGTAAATTCAGATGTTACAAAATTTTGATTTAGTGTTTTCATTTTTGTTTAAAAAATTAAAATTATTCAAGGAGTAAAAAACTGCAATTATTAATTAAAACCGTCAATTTATTAATTAAAAATTTATTGATATAATTGTATCGTAATCCATAAAAGAAACAAATTTCCGAAAGAAAATAATTTTTAAATTTTCATACATCTGAAACATGTTATGAAATAAGATAAATCAAGTTTATTAAAGGGGTATAGGAGTTGCACGATGTAAACTTTACAATTAATGACTTAGAGAAATGAAACTAAAAATAGAAAACTTTTGTCGAAAACATAACTGATGCTTATTTGGATGTTCAACATTTTATGTGGCAAAATATTATTAATTATATAAGTTATAGACATTTCATGCACTGATGCTTCAGGTAATATTTTTAGTACATATTATTCAATCATAAGCAAAATCGTGCAGCAAAAATTCTAATAAATATCAGTTTAGAAATCTTTTTTGGAATTTCAAAAAATGGAATGAGCAAAATCAAAATTGCTTTTTAAAATTATATCAATCTATTTGTAAATTACCTGAAATTGTTTTAAAGCAATTCGAATAATATTATTACATTAATCATACTTTATATGAAAACAAAGAAACGTTACAAATAAATATTTTCAAAAATATTTGTAATTGAAGAAAATTAACCCCAATTATCGAGCCCTGAACCATAAAATAAAGAGATGAATTTTCTTTTAAAACCATTTAGTCAGAATTCATTTACAGAAATATATTTCCTAATATTCTTATCAACTTATTTTAGCAACGAAACGATGAATTTTAATTTTTGAAATAATTTTTAATGCTGTTTATTTTATTCTAAAATTTTTGCTATTAAAATTAAATAATATTTAAAGAAAATATTTTTTTTAAAAATTATCCGATAGTTGTAAAGATTATTTCAAATTGGACATTTTTGCAAAGAAAATTGCGTATTCATTACATAAATAGAAAATAAAACAGTTAAATAGCCTTTCAATGCCTACATTTCTAAATAATGATTCAAAAATCAATAATTCTTTCAAATGTGCTCGAAAATAAATCTCTTATCTTGAGAATTTTCTGTTCATAGTAAACTAAAAAATAATTTTCATCCTCATTACGTTTTTTGAATTTAAGATTTTAATCACTAGTTAATTAATCGATAGTCGTCGATTCAAAAACTAGTTGTGTGTTTAATTTTATTTAATAACTGAATCGTCTACTCATATGATATTACTTTAAATATTGAAATTTCATCTTCGCACTTACAAGCATTAAAATTACTTTATATAAAAATTACTTGATCGTTGATTAGGAATTTAAGAGATAAAACATTTAAGTTTTCGCAGTGGAATATTCCATAGTATAATTTGAACAATTTTTTTGTTTTGGCATTCCTTTATTCACGATATTTTACAGGGATGAATTTATATACCAATACATATTTAGTATCTCTTACGTTATGAATGAATGCAATTTAATCAATGGTTCTTTATATCCTTTATTATTTTTCTCATTCTTGCAATATTAATCTCGTTTAAAATACATTTTTTTAGATTTCTTTAATTCTCACATTTTTATTACAATTACACCGATAACATTTAGCCCGTTGAGAGAATATATATAGATTAAGATTAAAGAAAACCATGCACCAGTTTAACATTCTAAAAATTAACAATTACATTCATATATATTGCTGCCTAAAGTTGTTTTAAATAAAGTTAATTAAAATCTTTTAAATAATGTTAAATCAAATCTTTTAAATAATGTTAAATCAAATCTTTTAAATAAGTTAAATCAAATCTTTTAAATAATGTTAAATTAAAATCTTTTAAATAATGTTAAATCAAATCTTTTAAATAAGGTAAAATTAAAATCCTTTAAATAAGGTAAAATTAAAATCTTTTAAATAATGTTAACCAAAAAACAGTATCAATGTTATTGAAACTTTTATTAGTGACAGTGAAATGCCATTCTTAAGCCTATCTTACCTTTCCAATTGCTTTCATTTAATTATGATTTTTTTTCTACAACCCTGACTGCTTTTACCTCGCATTTATTTCTGTTTTCCAGTGTCGTGTTATATTTAGCAACGTACTTGCTTTCGTCTATTTTCTCTCTTTCATATTGCTGCAGAATTTAATTTTTAGATTCATAATAATAGTAATTAAAAAACTAGGAAATTCATCTTTTTACATACTGTATGAATTGCTTTTTTATAAAATTCCTTTTCTGTTTTGTCTCTTTACATAGAATTCTTAGCTAGTTCAATGTCTGATTTTATCTGAATTTCTTTTGCTTACGATTAAGAATGGGGAAAGTTCTTTTAAGAAAAGGATATAAAAAAATACTGTTGTAATTCGTCTAACATTATTTCACAAATAGAAAAATAAAAGAAATTAAAGTTAATGCCAAGCTTCCATCTTTTTCAATAGTTCTACAGACAGAAACTCTTTTTCTTATATTTCTCATTAATAATCTCAGCTCTTTTTCACATATTCTTAATCTTTTTTTCTTTTCATGCCAATATTTGGTTAACGCTCATTATATTACGTTGGGGGAAAAGAAATACATTATTAATTTACAACCATCTACAGAGAAAATAATGGATTTCTTTTTCCATTATTTTCAAAAATTCTATATGGAAAGAAATGGAAAATTATGGAAAGAAAACAATGGAAAGAAATGAAAGATAACGGAAAGAAATCCATTATTTTCTCGGTAGATGGTAAATAATGGATTTCTTTTTCCCCAACCTATTATTCCGAAATGAAATTAAGGCATAAGCAGATTGAAAAATAAAGGAAAATTATAATTTATTTTGCATTGGATTCTGTTGAGATTGGCAAAAGTTGTGCGAAAATAGTGATTTGTGTTGTTTTTACTCTCTTAATAACAATCAGAAATAGCTTTGAATTTTTTTTTTAGTTTAAATTAAATATATTGTTTTCTTAGATGCAAAGGAAAATTAATCAACGTACTTTTCAACTTATCTGTGTGCAACATAAATTTATATTTTCTCAACATGGCATTGTTAGATATCAAATCATTCATCATAATCCTTTTTAGCACTGTATATGTGCGCTGTTTTTATAAACCTTCTAATTTTTCTAATCTCAAACACATTGTAGCATTTTTATTTCCTAAATTAAAAGGTTTTAACATTATAGTTCAGTTTATTTTTAATTTTTTATATGTCACAAACAACTTGAATATTTATTTGTTTTATATTTACCCATCATACAAGATCAATTTCTAATATTTACTCTTAATTGGAAAAAAAATTTGAATTTGTTCTTTTCCTGACTTTTTTCCTGATTTATACATTTTTATCGATTAAGAAATCGAATTAAAACTATATTTAAGGATTTATATTTCATTTTATAAAGTAGCATTTGAGGATTTCTTTTAACTACTCTGTTACTATACAACATTACTTCATTTTAGGGAGATCTGGGGATTAATACTTTATTGATTATCCATAAATTTCTATTATGTTTCGGCTTGGTTTATCATTAGATATTCCGGTTGTTGATTCTTTGCTCGACTAACTTTCTATTCCTAATACCAAACGTCCACAAGTTTTCAGAAGTTCAAAAAAATTTATTCACAAATTGATATATCGTACTTATATTCAATATTCCATTCACAAATCTTTGTTTCTTTTTTAATCATCTATAACCATAAAAAATTGTATCAACTATGTAATAGAGGAATTGGCAGAGAGTTTGATTGTTTGAAAATTGTGTGAGCTCAAAGTGCTTTGAAATGTTTCATTTCCATTCAATAGGGTTACCGTCGTCCCCATTATTTTTGTTTAAAGATAGAATTGGCATGTAGTCTAAACAACTCGTCGTCGAATCAAACTTGTACTCGGCTCTTTTTCACTTAGATGCAGCCTTGAGTGCGGTGAAAATCTTTATCTTTCAGGAATTCATTATGTTTATAACCTTGCCCTTTAAAAATACCTTCGAAATATCAAGAATATCCATTTCTCAACGATATCAATGATTGATTATAATCACATTCTCTAATCACATTTACTTCATTGTAAAAGTATTCATGTTCATTTTATGATTAATCATTCGTCTGAGTCAAAAGCAAGAATGGATTAAATTTTTTATACATTTTATTATTGAGCTCTAATAAGTTTTGGGGAATATAGTTTTTTAATCAACTTTTAAAACATATGGGCAATTAAAACCATGGCTGTTGAGTGTTCTTGTTCATCTGATAAGCAACAATTCCAAAACTTTTAAGAGCATTCACAAATGAAAACATTAACTTCTATCCTCCCAAAATATTTTCTAAAATCACGATTTTAGAATTATTAAAAATTTAGGTGTTATGTCAGCATTGAATTATTGTTATCTGAGCGTTGTTAGAGTAAAGAACATTTATTTGATAGAAATAACTTCAAATAAATCTCTTTTTTTTTCTGGTTGTCGAAAGTATAGAAGCATTTTATTTTGTTATTATGCTTTCCCACGAAAGAGACATTTTTGGTAGGAAACCATGAAAATTACTATTTCTTGTCTTCTTTACAAATCTTCACCTACCCTTGTTTATTATTATACTACTCTTCATTACATCTATAAACCCAACACAAATAAAGGTAAATTTGATTACTAATAAAGTCAAAGGCTCGTGGGTTATTGATTTTTTTCTCTCTTTTATTTCTATATTTAATATTGATATGAAGGATTTCTCATTTTTTACAAGTCCATGTTTAAATTAAATATTCAGAATTGCCTTTTTTTATGTTTATAAATAAATAGTTGAAATTATCGATAATTTAAACGAGCTCCAACGAAAGGTCGAACACCGTATATATTAACCAGAATCGGGTTTATTCTCTACATCTTTAAACTTCGATTCGCAATTGAATTAAATGGCCAAAAAATTTACTGTTAATTAAATAATCTTTACTAAAAAAACCAAATAATTAGTTTAAGATAATTTTAGATAAAAGTATTTTTTACTTTTTAGTTTGTATTACCCATTTAAAGAAAGAAGAAATCCAAAATTTATCTCAGATAAATGAATTTTAAATCTGTCCCTTTTAAAAGGTAAATTCTGAATTGAGAAAAAGAATCCATGTTTAAATTAAATATTGTACATTTTATATTTGTAATTTAGTAGCTCAAACTATAAAATAATAATAATGATAAGATTATTTTGCATCTTAAGATATTCCTTCCCAACATTTACTAATAATATAGGATGTCTTTTATAAATAATAGGGATAATATAGAATGTCTTTTATAAAT
>JAOUZG010017606.1:4603600-4624277 GCA_026289955.1 Argiope argentata | reverse complement strand
GATGTCTTTTATAAATAATAGGGATAATATAGGATGTCTTTTATAAAATCATTCAAATATCAAGCTGACGAAAGAATATTATGTTTATTATATAAAATAGATGTACAGGTCACAGAAGTTACAGAAGTCTTACTGCAAACAGTCGAGTGGTAACAAGCAAATGTAAACAAAAACTATATGAAAATTTCAGACCGCTTCGTCATTCTTTCCAGCTGCACCTAATCCCACGCTTCGCATATTGATGAAATTGCAAATTATTATCAGAAATGTGCCGAGGAGAGTTAACTAAAATCTTTATTCACTTGAAAGAAAGAAGATGTAAAATAAATCAAGAAATGGACTTTAAAGTTTAATCAAACAGGAAAATTTCTTAATCATTGAGATAGGTTTACGTTACTATAGCCTACCTATGGGATTTTTGTGATTATATCTTACAAAACTATATTCTCTCAAAAATGGTTTTTGAACTATTTTAAAGCTAAAACCCGGTTACCTTTTTAATGATATCAGTCTAACTCTGCATAATGTTCTGGGCGTCCCGGGTTCGGGCCTCGGTCAGGGTATGGTTGTTCTTCTGTGTTCAATATGTGCGATGGGAGAATATGCCCCCCTGTAATAAGTTGTTGTTCAAGTGAATATAATGAACATGTGTCATCTTCATATGAGCTAGAAGTCAGACTTCTGTTCTCGGGGGCTCAGGGATCCTTACTCTTAGAAGCTACTACAACCCTCCTTCCTTTGTAAAGTGTACACGTCATCATCTGCATAATGTTTTCTTTATTTTAATACTTTATTTAATGTTATGTAATCCAAGCTCGTCCGTTACAAGATTCAGTCGTGTACTTTTGCCAATGATATACTTAAGACATCAATTCAGTAGTAATATTTTCACTTCCTCTTTTATTACATGGAAGATTTATTTTTAATTTACACTTGGTATAATTTATTTTGATTTATTAATTAAATTCATGTTTTCAGGTTTTCTCAGAAAACGATTGAATTTTAAAAATATCTATGCATTTCAAAAAAAAATATTCAAGAGCCTAAAATGTTTAGCTGAGTTAACAAACTGGCCGCCAAAAGCGGCTAGATTTGTTTAATTTTTCTTTAATTGTTTCTGATATTTTTAATTGGCTATTTCACTATCTTCGATTTTTATTTTTAAAAATTTCAAGACGTTATATTTCTATCCTTCGTGCAAGATTAAAATACAAAAAATTCACATTAACATTTATAAGATATTTATACAAAATAAAAATTCCTTATAAGTGTACAAAACCGGCAAAGTCGGCAACTTCTTTAAATGAAAATCGTTAAAAAAAATACTAATGCATTGCTTTCTTCATTTGCAAAATAGAAATCCTCAGATTTATTCGAAGTATCAGATGTATGCTAGAAAAGTCTTCTCTCCTAAATGGATTTCTAAAAATGAAAGTTGACAGCTGTGATGTTATCTCATAAATGCCTGACATCCATTCGCAGAAATCTTCCACTCTTATCAGATGTCCTGCGTATTTACAGAATATGGGTGTTTCATTTTATTTAAAGTGACGTTTGAAAGATTTGCGCATGTTTCCGTATCAAAAATGCGCTCTAATCTCTCTTTAAAGTACGGCGCAAAAACTACTGAATTCAAACCAATCTAAAAAAGTTTTTTTTTAATATTTTTATATGTTTTTCTCGTACAGGTAAAAAAACCGTTGTTCCACTAGTATTGCGAGGGGGATAAAGAGGATTTTCTTTTTTATAGTTTGATTATGGAACATAAGATTAATGAAATATGTATCTGTTAAAAGTGTATTATTTATGCAGACTGGCTAAAACTCACAGTGCTGAAACCGATTTATCTGTTCTTTATAAAAAGAACTACTTTGTGCCAAAAACTCTTAAATCCTTATAATAATATCAGTCGTTGTTACGTATGGCACTTGCCATGGCCAAGCCCCGCTGATACATAAGCAGATTTTAAGCGTAAGATATGCGTCTCTTTGTTTTACAAGTAGCACCATCTAGGGCCAAGAGTACGACTTAGCTACACACTCGTCACAACCCTTTTTAGGGGGCGGACTACATTCATGTAAATTCACTCATTCATCTCAGACCGTAATTTGTACCTGGAACAGAGAACGATTCCCTCTTACCCAGTACCCCCAGTGATATTACTCTCGATATGGAGGACTTTGCAACCACGAACAGATTTAACGAGTGCCAATCGCCACACGCACGGGGAATCTTTTGGCCGGTGAGCTTCGAACCCGTAACCTAAGGAGTGCGAGTCCAACGCTCTACCAACCAGGCCATCCGGGCCCATAATATCAGTGATATTGCATTAAATATTTCGCTAAAGACAAAATGGAAATTTTAAGTTACCCTAAAAAATACATGCTCATATTTTAACCAGAGGAATGATCTCCCGAAAGCTTTCTCACATACTCTAAAAAATTCAGAAAACTACTAAAGAACGCCTTTCATGGTATTGGCATGCAATAGTTAAGAAATATGAATCATTGTATTGATTTTCACATCTTTACAGAATCACTTATGCCATCCTTGGCGAGATTTTTTGGCGATTAATTCCCCGCATGTGGTCAAGAGTATACAAAAATTGAATTTGATGTCCGGCACATTCTTCCCAACCGATTGAAACAAAAATTTAACCAAAAACTACATTCAAAGTTTCAAAACCACGTATCTAGTTTAATATATTTGAGGCCTTACGTTTTTCAATTGCCCCGTTTAATGGTTTGTGAAAGTACAGGACAATAGACGGACAATCCGAGGGTAGATTTAACTCAAAATTTGGCATACATCTGCACTGAAGATGTTAAATCTGTGTACCAAATTTTTTCTATCTAGCTTTCTTCTTTTTGCAATTATCATGTAGATTTATATTCAAACAGCCGGACAAATTGACAGATTTTGTTCAAATGTTCATAGAAGTCTACAAGTTTGATACAAGTACCGTGTACCAAATTTCAAATTACATTTATTTCAAAGCAGTTTGAGATTATTTTTGCCACAAACAGATACATATTTTCAAAAAATTGTTTTTGGAATTCAATAAAGTTTAAAATGGGGAAAATCGCCAAAATCTCTGGTTTAATTATTTTTTTACGATTACTCTTCTGGCTTTATAGTACAGATAGGAGAATGTAAAAATTATTGCATGGGCAACTTATAGAATTTATTATAGTCACAAAAATCAGTTTAACACAAATAATGTTAGTTGCTGTATTTTTCAATACTCAAACAATTTTTTAAACATTTATCTTCATTTTTATAATAATATTTTATACAAATATTTAATACTTTTTCAAGAATTAAAGGTCTTAATTAATAAGCGTATTTATAATCGTAGAGCAACAGATAGTCATCATTTGGAATCATATTATTAAGATAATTTCTTTAGCTAAATATATGGCTGTCAACTTTTGGTTTTATTAAACTTCTTGTCTTTAAAAATACTGTGATTAATGAAGTTAACTACCAAAATGCATTATCTATCTGGTATTTGCAACAGAGAGAAATATAACTACATTGCCACTGAATCGTGAAGATCTCAATCTTAATTAATGTCCATTGTTCAGATAATGGAGCGAAAAGATGGAGATTTATCCACCCCCACCCTAACAAATCTCATCCTGATACATTTCTCGCTGTGGAGATAACTGAAACACAATCTTATTGTTCAAATTGGTGAACTGAAACAGAATATGATGAGCCTAAATACAAAATAAATTATCAGCGACAGATGCATAGGCGGCAATTTATGTTGTACTGTTTGTTTTCCTGCCACTTAAGTGATTGACATCCAACATTAAAATCATTTCCAATATCTGAAAAATATCCTACACTTTTAATTAATTAATCTTAATTATAAATTTTCATAAATTTATATATATTTTTAATGTTATGCAAGGAAAGCATAAAATAACTTCCTCAGTTTAGAGGCATCTGCAGTTAATGTACGAAATGAAACAAAATCTGATTAGCACATTATAGATGGCTTTCAGAAATAAGACCCCCCAAAAAAGTATTTATATATGAACTATTAGCGTCATCAATAGAGACATGCAAAGCAGTTGAAAATAAATAATATAAAAACAGTTTTTTTAAAACAATTATTACTTGGGTCAACAAAGAAAAACTTTATTTTTGTTATTTTTTACTAAATAATTACAATTGTTGTTCTCATGCACCGCTTTACAATGGAAGGAGAGTTGTAGGACCTTCTGTGGATAAGGATACCTGAGCACCCGAAATCTGAAGTCTGACTTCTTACTCACATACGTCACAAACCCTTTTTACGGGAAGGTCTTCATTCATGCATTTCATTCATTTCTTCACTAGTCGTAATTTAGATCTGGGACAGAGAACGATCATTGAATACCTTCAGCGGTATTACTCTCAACATGGAGGACTTTATGAAGACGGTTGACAGCTTCCTCCACACAAACACAAACACGGTCTTCGGCTGGCGGGTTCAAACTCGCAACCTAAAGGATGCAAATTCAACGACCTACCAACCATGCTATCCTGGTCTAAAAATTACAATTACTATAAATAGTTGATGAAAAATTATTCTAGCGTTGAGTTTTCAACGTCAATTGAGAATTCACCAACAATTGAGGCAACGCAAAATGCATGAATTTTCTACACCAGTTGGGGTTACGCAACATAGATTAGAAATTTCCAATTTTCTTTATTTTATATTATTTTAATTTGAAAATACTTCAAAATGAATCCGAAAAGTCGATTCATTAGCAATGTTTAATTTTAAATGCATCAAATACTAAGAAAATAAACAGAATCGTTTAAAATAATTGGCCGAAAACATATTTAGCCTAACCTCATTGGCGAGGGAGAAAATAAACTGAATCTGTTACTTATTTGATGACGGGTAAACGAAGAATTTTGGCGAGAAAGTTAGTTTTTAATTAATTTATAAAAAAAATAATGAATTAATATTTGAAAAAACTGTATTAACATCTAATGTTATCTACTACAAGTTTTTAAAAATTTATTTCCACTTTATTGGATGAATAAACAGTATTTTATTAAAGATAGAAAATTTGAACAAGATATATATATTTATTTATAGGGATAGTGTGAGCAAATAGTAAGAATTGAAAAAAGTATTTATGTATGAACTATTAGCGCCATCAATGACGACGTAGCAAGCAGTAGAAAAAAAGAAACGGGTCAATAAATATTATAAAATCCAAAGTAGATTCTGGATAACCATTAATGTTGAAGGTCGATAACAAATACACATCTAAAAAATTAAGGAAATTCACAGAAAATACTTTTATTATTATTCAATGCTGTTGTCTTCTAAATCTTTTAAATTAAAACGAATGACTTTAACTATGGAAAAATTTTACATCCATTATTTTTGGTGCAACCTTTTTTAAAGTTCATTTCAGTTCTTTCCATAGTCTATATATTAAATTGCTTCACATTCCTCATCATTAGTTTTAGCCGCAGATGCCTACAAACAGAGAAAAAAATTATTTTATCCTTGTATTTACTCAAAGTGTATGTATATTTTTGGAAACGCGTGAACGTATTTGTTTTTTATCGTAAGGTAATTTTTATTGCTGTTGTTACTTATGGCATTCGCCATGGACAAGCCCCCCGCTGATACAGCAGCAGATTTAAGACGAAAGGAGCATCTCTTGTTTTTTTGGAAGTAGCGCCAATTAGGGCCAAGAGTACGACTCATCTGCACACTCACCACATTCGCTTGCACAGCTTGGGGGGGGGGTACAGTCACTTACAGGGGGGTACAGTCACACATTTCACAGATAGCACAAAGAATAATAACGATGCCCAAAACGGGACTTGAAGCTAGGACTTCCAGAACACGAGGAAGACGCGCTACCTCTGTGCCAGAGAGCCGGCAAGGTAACGTTTTAAGCAAGTGTCACAAATATACATAATTTATAACTATTGGGGAAATTATTAAAAAGTGAGAATTCTCGGTTTATATCTGAGCCAAACATAAAAACATTTAACATTGTTGATGTTTTTTTTTTATTTCTAGAAATAGCTAATTGAAATAATGAAGCGCTCTGAATATATTAAGCAATATTTTTTATTTCTTTTTCGAACAAACAATTAAAATCTAATTTAAGACTAATAAATTAAAACAAAATTTTATAAAATTTGAATTTAAAACGCCTGCATAAATAAAATGACAAAAAAGATGTGATTGTTATGGCATGCTAAATTAAATTAAATCTTATAAAAATTTAAGTTTTTTTAAAGTAACCCTACCAGTCATTGCATAAAAAGACATTTATATCTATATCATTAAAATAAAAATAATCAAATCAATCTTTTCAATGTACTTATTATAATTACGAAAACTTCTTAGTAAGAGAAAGGCGGTTTTTTTTTTTAAATTATTACCTTTTATTTTTGAGTCTTAGTCATGATGGTTCTGTTTCTCTTTCGTAAACTAAAATACAGCAGCACATATTTTGTAAAAATTAAAAGAAACTGTGAAAATGGATGAGGAGTCATTTTTGAAAATTTATTATATTTTCAACAACTATCTGTCAAACTGAATGTATTACTTTTGAGGTTTCTGCTATAAAAAAGTTCTCTCTTTTTAACAATATAATGGCTGATTATATCGTTACCGATAATGATTATGCCTCATATAGCTATTTTTATGCGAATTGCGCTATCTTTGAACTTTGCAACCAGCTTTCATTTTATCACGATTTTTTTTATGATTTGTATTTTAAAAAGTTGAGGATGGTATTCATTAAACTTTCATACTTCAGCAAGGAATCATGTCGCTTCTTGCTAATGTTTCGGTCTCGCACATTCAAGTTTCAATTCACTACATATGCACCGTATGTATGAATTTAATTCATTTTAAATCCTTTGTAGGAAATCAAAAAATTTTACAATGTCGAAGTCTGTAGAATGAAGTTCTGGTTCAAGACACAAATTGCAATTTGTCTTAAAATAGCTTTAGTGTTGCTTCGAAAATAGGCTGTTAATTTAATTATTGTAAATTCAACTTTGAAATACTGTAAACATATATTCTTATACATCGGACGATCTGTTTACAAATACATGGCGTCAATAATTAAACGATCCTCCTTTAAAGTTGTCTACAGGCGAAACTATTGTTCAGAAAGTTATGAAATTTTGTGTAGGACATATTGAAGGGATGGGAATTTGTTTAAGCGAATAAAAAATCATCGCTCAAAATTTTTCTCCCTAGGGATAGTTTTCCTAATGAATTACACATTTAGCATATTTTTAATAAAATTGATAACAACAAAACATGCTCAACATGACGGCCATCATTTTCCGTAACCATCTTGAAACGTAAGATAGCATTTTCTACAGTTGACCGTAGTGTGTTCTGGGAAATAGTAAGGACATGCTGTGAGAGGCTGGTTTTTAAATCAGATACAGTTTTTGGATTATCACGACTTACCAGATGATTCAAATGTCCCCAAAACCCAGAATCACACGGATTTAGTTCTGGAAACCGGGGAGGTCACAGATCACGAAAGTGACGGCTGTTGAAACGTTATTCTGTAAAATGATTATGGATAACGTCCTTTACACAGCGGCTCATATGTGGAGGAGCTCCATCTTGCATGAAAATTGTGCTGGAAAAGCATTGACATGCTTGCTGTGGTCAACTGTGGGACATACCAACTTACGATTCCAGATGGTAGCGGAAAATGATGATCGTCATGTTGAACATGTTTTGTTGTAATTAAGTTTATCAAAAATGTGCTAAATGGGTAATTCATCAAAAAAATTGCCCCTGGTGGTGAAATTTTGATCTATTTATTATTATTGTTGTTGTTGTTGTTGTTGTTGTTGTTGTCCGCTTAAACAAATTTTCATCCCTTCATTATGTCCTATACTACAGAAGTTTTATAATTTTTACAATATGTTCAGAAAAAATTTATTATGCATTCAAAACAAAATAATACAAAAAATATATATTAAATATTCAGAAAAAATACAGAAAAATTATTTAACATTCAGAAAAAATACAATAAAGACCTCCTCCACGGTTCAGTATGATTAAAAAAGGATGCACCTAACGTAAAGAGATAGTATCATTACTAAATTAAATAGGTTTGTTAATATTTAACTTATAATATTCAACAGTGTGCTATAGTTTGCATACTATTGAACGTTATAAAATGATAAAATAAAAATAATACTTATATCAGAAATCTCGAGTGTGAAATTCCTGGGGAATCTTCTGAATATTCCACAACTATTGTTATTGATTTTCATGCTAACACATTCCTGATATGATTGGAAGTTAATTTTGCTGTCGCCACTGTTAGGCATGTACTGAAGATGCTGCTTGTTCCGTTGAACACTTTTTTGAAAAAATAAGTAAAACTTAACGGACATGGATTTTTTAAATTACTTTTGTATTTATTTATTATTTTCTCTTTACCGGCATGCTTATCTTTATACTCTTTTATCGCCTATAAATTTTATCTCCTCCCTGATTAACTATTACAGGGTGTTTGTTATAAGAATACATGTAGATGGCATAGGTATACTCCGTCCCGGCCGAAGCCATTCGGATATAACGATGAGCTGCCGCAAAGCAACCCCCACCGAGCAAGGAGGTGCAGGTTAATCAGCTTAATTTTCATAAAACAATTCAAAGAACCAGATCGGAAAGATATACGAATTTAGATTCTCAAAAAAAAAGTCACCTTGTCTCCAAGTATAGTAATTATCAAACATATCAACAGTTATTAGCAGAACATAAAAAAATAAACGTTAACTAAGAAAATGCTGTTAAAAAGAAAAAGGAACATAAAAATGTAAACAACGTTAACTCAGTAAATGCTGTTAAAAAGGTATAAACATTTCAACAGATATAAGAGGAACATAAAAAAAGTAAACATCGTTAACTAAGAAAATACTGTTAAAAAGAAAAAAAAGAAAAAGTATAAAACAATTATAAACAAAGGAAACTCTTGGTAACCCAAAAGCAAATAACATAGATACAATATAAAGTTTCCATATACAATATAGAAGTAAAAAAACGAAATTCAAAGCAAGGAGTAATTTCAATCGTACTCCGTGGATTCCAACTGCATAAGATTATTGATAATTTCAGAAGCACTTGCCCTAAAGAGAGGGAATTTTAATAGCAATTTGATGTCCAAATTTCTCCAGCCTCATTGCCATGTTGAGCGGGTGTTTTCCCATAAATCACATTCCTGTATAATATGTCGAATTGTCCCAGGAGATTTGCCACATCTGCACTTATCAGATTTTCCAATTAACCTAGCTTGGTGAGCATTTAAAACCCCATGACCAGTTATTATTTGGTTTATGAAAAAGTCACCATATAGTCTTTTAAGATGCACTGTTTGAATAAATTTTTTAGTCCAAACACCTTTATTGGAGGCTTCCCAACGAACCTGCCACTCTTCAATTATTTAAGTTATAATTTTCAATTATTTCAATTATTTCAGTTATAAGAGCACATTTTCTCTTCTTCCCGTTTGGTTCATGTTTTAATAATCACTCAGCATATTGCACACTTTTTTGATATATGCAATTATCACGTAGCTCAATTTATTTCAACTTTTCTTTAATGAGTTATTCTTTATATTAATATGAGTTCTGATTATAAAAAAATCATTGAATGCGTTAAGTGTTTGTTGTTCAATTTGTCATTCATCCGTATTGTTAATTAGTCGATCACTATAATTTCTTTGAAAATTATGCTTCATACATAAATATTAGGGAAATTGGTATTCAGTTTTACAATGAGTTCTTTTTTTTAAAATATGTCTTGGTCATTAAACAATCTTATCCCTTCTCATTAATCATTCATTCAACTGGAATATATGACATTTGATTGAATTTATTTCTTTAAGACATTCTAATTAAAATTTTAGTCTATCGTATTCTTTGCAAATGTTTATCGTTAAAAATACATTTTATATGCTGTTTGAAGATTAATAACTTGAGAAAAATTAGTTAAACAAAAATAAGGTGATCGTCGATATTGTATATCATCTTTCAGAACTTCAACTATTTGTTTTTTTATTTAATTCATTCATCTTTCATAGACCAATTTTTCTGTTAATTGTCCAAAAAAATATTTAATAGTTTATTTATAACAATTTTAAATATGTTTTTCTTTAATGGTTTTTTTCTCAAAATATTGATTAAAAATTGTCTCGGTAACTTACGTGTATCCTCCCAAAAGCATATAAAAATTTTAAAACTGTGAATGCAAAATAATTGTTAACATAATTTATTTGAATATGATTTCTATTGTGAAAAATTATAGCATTTCAAAGAATTTTAAGAATATGCAGAGTCAATATTTGATTCAGCTGAAGAACGTGAACAGAATAGTGTTTAGGTTCTATCCTGTGCTTGTGTTTGTACCAAGCACCTTTTAAAAATTAAAAAACCAACATGAGTTTTAGCAAAGAAATTTTCCCAATAATTAGATATTTAGTATTTTCTAGGTATTCTTCTAATCAAAATTTTAATGTATGGATCATAAGCCTACCTGAAATCCTTCTGAACATATGGATAACTTCACATATTGGGTTCATTCCTATACTTATGAAAGTTTGTTTTGTCCCCCACTCTGTTTGATAAATCCAGTTCAAATGTATCAAACAGGGAGAAGGGAGAGGGTGAAAACTACATAAAAGCACCTCGACTGATCGGATGAATATTTTCTTCATCCACTTTCGATAGAATAAAAAAGTGTCGATTAGAATAGAATTAAGCATTCGTATTTTCAAAGAATCCTACTGGTTGTTTATAAATTAAAAATTAGAAGAAAAAATTTAATTACGTAAAATAATAATGAATTTTTTTAACTACAGAATATGGCGATGGCATTTAATTATTTCAATCGAAATTGTTATATTTTTCGTAATCTGCTATTTCTTGGTAGAATCCAGATCCCATCCTGAGTATGCGGGTCATACCCATTCCGGAGAGAAAGTACCACGTAATCCTGGAGTTCGAAGAGAGCCCCGAACCACCCCAGAGGACCACCTCTTCCTCGGGTATGGTGGTCGTCACCCCTGATGTCTACCCCTCTTCGAGGGATCAAATGCACCTCTTCTCGTGGCTGAGAGAATCGCACGTCGCTGCAGTGGGGATGCTTCTGGGTAATGTGGAAAGAATAAGTAAGTACTATCACTGGCAATGACAAATATGAGTAACAATAAAAAGTTATACCTTGATTTTTTTATATTTAATTGATGTATAATATATCCACGATGTAACTTTGTCAATATAAGGTGCATGTGTATGGAATATAAGATGTTTGAGAGTAATATCTCTGTGCGCTATTACTGCTATCTAAATTCGTTGTGGTTGTGACAATGTTCGAAAGGTAAAATGCTCTTTGTTTTTACCCCCATATTTAAAATTGAACAGAATATACTTTTTTAACTCATTCGCTACTGTTCTAATTACAACTTCTATCCGATTTGGGCTTCCCGGGTTCCAGTCCCGGGCAGGGCATGATTGTTCTATGCGCTATTTGTGAGTTGTGTGAATGTGCCCCCTGTAAAAAGGGGTTGTGAAAGCGAATGTGTGCGTGTGTCATCCACATATGAGCTAGAAGTCAGACTTCTGTCCTCGGGTCCTCAGGGGTCCATACCCTCAGAAGCTACTGCACCCTTATTCCGTTGTAAAGTGGACACGACTTCATCATGGCTGAAGAATATTTGGCCGACTTTCTGGCACAGATGTAGGGTGTCTTCCTCGTGTTGTGGGAGTGACGGATTAAAGTCCCGGTTCGGGCATGGTTGTTCTTCTGTTTGCTATCTGTGAGATGTATGACTGTTCCCCCCTGTAAAAAGGGGCTGTGCAAGCAAATGTGGTGTTTGTGTAGCTAAATCGTACTTTTGGCCGTAGTTGGAGCTATTTCAAAAACAAGAGACGCTTCTTCCGGCTTAAAATCTACTGCTGTATCAGCGGGAGGCTTGTCCATGGTAAGTGTCATAAGTAACAACAGCAACACTTCTATCCTGGCAATACATTTTCTGTTTCAAACGAGGGGTGTAGGATGAAAAACGATTTATCGCCAAGGATATCCTCACTTTACAATTTGCTTCAGCATTTGAAACAGAAACAAAAATCGTTGAAGCAGTATCGAATGTGCATGGGCTATTAGGTTCGGATTAGCTCTGAAAGGGTTGAAGGTTATAAGTCCAATAAAGGTAATGCATCTGTTAAATTGAAATCTTATATAAAGGCTTGGAATTCAGCCTTTTACCGTAAGAATGACTGCAGTGGAATGGTGACGGATAAAATTCTCCAAAGACTGGGTCCGCCAAAGTAAAGGTTTAAAATAAATAATTTGTTGTTGTGACTAATGGCACTTGCCGTGGACAAGCCCCGCTGATACATCAGCAGAAATAAATAATTTATTAAGAGGAAATGAAACATGAAATATTGATAAATATGACTATATAGACTGTCATTATCGGAACCCAGAACCACCGCACTCTCACACTCATTACAAACACAATGATACGTATTTATATCGTCTCTTAGTGTCTGTTGGAATGTGATTGTGCGGATTGCGCTAGGCCCGAACTCCCAATCTTATGGCTACCAGCCAAGTAACATACCGCTCGAGTAAAAGGGACCCTTCAGCTCGAAGGATATTATCTGGCTTATATAGAAGTCATTTTATATAGCTTATATAGCAGTCATCCTTAAATTTACATAGAAGCTATGGTTATCGTCATAAATGTCAAATACGATACCCATTAAACAGCTATATGTTTAATGCCAACTTAAGTGATTTACTGAAACTAATAATTCAGAATAAGAAGTTAAAAATGCTTTGCCTCCTTTTAGAATGAAGAACGAGACACAAGAAAATTTGGAATTTAGAATGTTAATGCCAAAATTTTCTAACAGCTACTTTCTTCTTTTGATTTTTTTCTACATCTCAGATCAAATAAAGAAGAAAAATTGTCAATAACTTATATAATTATTTATTTGAAGAATATATTTTATTTTCATGAAAGGGGATTCTTTATTTCTATTCAAATGCCTAAAATAATGCAATAAATCAAGCTATCAAAGAATTTAATTTTTTGAAAATTTAAAGAATTGAACACTTTGGAATCGCAAGAGAAAGGGTAAAATAAGGTTCCAAACTAAATAATGCTTTAATTTAAAAGAAATAACCGCATACTCTTATTACCAGCCATTAATGTCCACATTTCTCAACAGGCAAGGTTATAAAATTTCTTATGATTCCTGCAATTATCATAAATAGTTTGGTAATATTCATCTTATATTTTCGAGATGCGTCTGCAAAAAGGAGAAATTTCTATTAAATTCTATACAAAAATAATAGAATAAAAATATAAATGACCTTGCTGGAAAATGAAAAAAATAGAAAAAATCCTCTAGTTTTCTTTTCGAAATAACAAAGCCTTTTTTAAACTAACTAAAAACTAATTATGGTGTCATCAAGTGACTTTATATGCCATATTTGCATTTTAATCCTTAAGACACTTTGTATCTATCACACAGAAAAACTATTTTCAAATTATTGAAGCCTAAGCTAAGAAAATAATTTCTATCTGTATAACGGGGATAGCATTATTATCTAATCAATGAAACACTTGTTAATTGAGCCAAAGTTACACGAATCTCGACTGTAATTATTTCAGTAGAAATTTCATCTCAGTAATTGTGGAATATAAAAGTAAGTGGCCGACGGCCAGGCATAGAATAAGGTGAGTCTTCCCCTTTATCTGGGCATTCCGGGGTTGAGTCCCGGTTCGGCCATGGTTGTTCTTCTATCCGTAAAGCGTGTGAATGCGCCCCCCTGTAAAAAGGGGCTGCGCAAGCGAATGTGATGGGGGAGTAGCTAAGTCGTGCTATTGGCCCTACTACTACAAAACAAGAGACGCTCATTCGGCTTAAATTCTCTGATGCATCAGCGAGCTTGTCCATGGCAAGTGCCATTAGAAACAACAACAACAATAGCGATACATGGTTTATCATCAAAGCAGGGAATGCCATTTTTTTATTATGAAACGACCTTCTACATAAAACAATTTATCTCAAGATGTTGCCAACGGTGATAACTTCGCACAGACTTTGCTCAATTTATAGATATAATTCAAGAACATTATTTCATAGTTTCTTCTTCATTATATATTATTGTACGTGCGGACATTTTATTAAATATATCAAGCTTAACCAAATAAACCACATATGCTCTTTACATGAAATGATGGTCAGAAATGAAAATACAAAGATTGGATCTTAAGAATTAGGCACATAATAATGGATTATTCCGTACATTTCGTAAGAAACTGCATAAATAATATCCTAATAACTATAATTTCTAAAATAATTTTATTTTAGTTTTTAAATATTAATGGATAATTCAAAAGTTATCAGCCCAGTGGTTTCGACCTGAATAAACTTTGCTTTAATAAACTTTTACTTGAATTAAATGCCTTAAACAAAACAAAACTGAAAACAGCGGTTGCCCCGAAATTTTCTCACATACTCTTTAGTGAATGTACACCTTTACTTATATCTGCATAAAATCCTGGGTTTTGGTATTTATCATACACTTCAAAAATACCCACCTTTTTATTTTTACAAATAAGAGTTGTAAGAGTTATGCTTCATAGTAAAGCTGTATATTGCTCACACAGGGAAGCAATAATTAAGAAAGATCAATTTTTTGGCGTGAATATAACGTTTTTACTACATATAACATGCAATCACTGGCGATTAATTGCTGATAGATAAAACATGTATTTTCAAGGCCTTTTTGTCCAACCAATTGGAGCCAAAAATTGGCATGAAATGCAATTTTAGTCATGACCTTACATATCAAATTTCATTTTTTTAAATCTCAAAACCTTTGAGTTATCTCATTTGTGTGCAATAGAAATCACACATCAATAGATTCCGAATATATTTTTGCTTTAGATGATAAATATGTGTGCCAAATTTTATCTATAAAGCTCCTCTTGTTTTCTAGTTATCAGATTCACTTTATATTTAGAATGCTTAACCCTTTGCTGTCCGAAAAATAATTAGATGCAAAATTATTCACCTAATACATAGATTTGTTTATTGCTAAGGAAAATAAACATATATAATTGCTCTCTTAATTCGAATTTCTTTGAAAAATTAATCTACATCTCTTAACCATTATGTAGAGTTCTTAACTATTAAATTTTAAAAATAAATAAAACGTCAAAATGATGCACAGTCTTGAATGGTGAGTCAGAGGCACCATTGGATTTTTTTCAACTTTAATAGAAATTACGAAATTGTACTAGAAATTATACACAAATTCCATCCTCCTAACTCAAAGCATTTCTGAGTTATATTCACAGTGAGATAGATATGAATCCGAAAACTCACTTTTTGGATGTAGGTAGAGATTAAAAGTAGAGATTTGTCAAAATTTCGGATTCAAACATTTTGACAAACTTTTCGAGTTCAAACTTTTTTTTCTCGAATACAAAGATGAAGTTTTGACTTCCTCTTCGTATACAAGCAATTGAAAATCACAAATTCCATTTGAAATTAAACTCGTTTTATATTAGGCATTATAAGTCAACTTGTTTTGCTTTTCCAAATTCTCAGAAAAATTTTAAGAGAAATCAAGAAAATTATATTTCCTAAGTGTTCGAAAAAGTTATTTTCGTTATTCTAAACCGCAATTAACCAACTTTTTCAGCCATTATTAAATTTTCAATCCGAGAAAAGTTAGGAAAGAATGGAGAAAGAATGATATAAATTTCTGTAATTATGTTAGAAGAGAAAGAAATATCCATTCTAAAATTAAATTTTACTGAAATGTGACATTAAGCTCAAGACTAATATAAATTCGAAATAATGTGTTCCGTCTATTTACAATTATATTAAATTATTTTATTATTCCAAGTGCTTTCAAAATCAGATACTATGTTCCATTGACTGCAAAATATTACCCAATATTTTTCCAGTAGAAGAGGAAATGATTATCTGTTTCCCATAAAAATGCTTATTCTATGTAAAACAAATGCATCGATATTCTTTTTGGAAGCAATAAAGATGCCTGCGAATGCAGCCGTGATTTATTTTCTGGGGTAAAAGATCAATAAAATTCAAAAACTGCGGATATGCGAGCTTTTTGGATTTCTAACAACCTACCAATACAGCTATTTCCCTCCTTTTATTTGCATAAATGCTGCCTATTTTATTCTAATGTATGTAGCGTACGTTGCCAAAAGAACAACAAAAAGCAAATTCGAAACTGTTGTGTGCAACAAAAATAAATGCTAATATCACCACTTCACGCTCTTCAAAATAAGACACAGTATACTACTTGCTCATTCCGACTCTTGGAGCCTCTTCCTGTATCAAAAAAGCCACTGTACCTTCGAAAATAAATGCTGTATTACAATGGAATAAAAGATCTTGGCACGAGAACAGTTCTGGATTCGAATTTGTGTCCTTATCTTTTATTTTAAACCAAATAAAAAAACTACAGAAGAAACAGAAGGAAAAAATTATAATGCAAGATGAACGTCAATGAAATTTGCACCAGGTGCCAAAGGTTTTATGACTAAATGACGTCATCGGCTATAAATTCCTCCGCACATTAAGAACAATACTCCTAATTTCCCCCAACTTGACGACCGGCTGACAAGACTTGATGATTCACAAAACTCGGTGGTTTATGCAGGGTTTATTTGAGGTATTTGGCTCCTTTTAATGAAAGAAAAAATGGAGAAGAAATAGCTCGTTATACTATTTTTGTGCTGTGACCGGAAAATGATCCCGTAAACACCATGTAAAATTTCATTCTGATAAAAAAATTATTCGAAAACTAAGAAGGAGTTGAAAAGAAGTTTCCTTCTTAGATAGAGCTCTGTATTTTGATTAAAACCACAAATGCTATAATAGGTATTTAACTTCTATCATTAGATATAGCTGTTTTATCATTTTATGAATTTCTTATTCACCATAGCGTACAACACCTAAATTTGAAAATTCCGAATATAAAAAGAACTTTAGAGAACAAAATGTTTACAAAACAATAGTAAATTTCAGCATTGAAATGTAGCATTAAAAACTTTACCTAATGCAATTTTGTAAAAATAACTGCGATAAAATGCTCTGTTTTGGAATAGTATAACTTCATACAACTACTGGTTTAGAGTCAAGATATCTGAAAACCTGTATGATCTGATAATATTATCATGTAAGTAGTTTTCCTTAGGCATTTTTGAATAATTTAAGACAGCGAATGATTGAAGCTCGAAATCGCGTAGGCAATGCACAAAGCATAAATGGCAATATCCATCGACATATTTTTCACCTGCTTTTACCAGTACTGTATTATTATTAAGTATTCTTTGAAAGCAGATGAGCTTTTAAAAAGTTGACAATGGCATCATAGCTGTAATTTCATCTCAAAATCGGTCGAATTCCAAAACTTTGCTTGCCATCTAAAAAACTGAAAATAAAAATTTAAAATATATATCATTATAATTATACACCTATATATAGAGAGAAATAGACTAATAGAGAAGACTTGTGATTATTTCAAGCCGGTCCCGTGATTATTCAAAATCTCTCTCTCTCTCTCTCTCTCTCTCTCTCTCTCTCTCCTCTCTCTCTCTCTCTCTCTCTCTCTCTCTCTCTCTCTCTCTCTCTCTCTGTGTGTGTGTGTGTGCGTGCGTGCGTGTGTGTGTGTGTGTGTGTGCGTGCGTGTGTGTGTGTGCGTGCGTGTGTGTGTGTGTGTGTGTGTGTGTGTGTGTGTGTGTGTGTGTGTACTTCACGTACATCAAATCGGCTTATACCATGCTCTTGGATATGTGGTGTAATGGCTTATCGAGATGCAAGAATTCGCTAACCGCTCAATTCTTTTTTTCTGTTATTTGTACTTTAAAAGTTATTTGAAATTATATACGGAGTAAATTTGCTTTGTAAATAAATGACTAAACTACTTAGGTACCTCCCATCTTTACATTTCGTTGCTTGGCAAACAAATAAACATCTCCTTGTATTGGTTTTACATCAAATGCAAGAAAATGCTAAAGAGTGCCATCTGGGGGGAAAAGAAATCTTTAATAGACATTTCTGCTATGAAATGGATTCCGAATTTGGCAACTGGGGCTCAATAGTATGATCTTATCACTCTTCAGATGTTAAGATAACATGTATAATTAGGATTATTAAGTCGCTGTGGTTTTTAGTAAATAAACTGTGTTTCTACAAAAATTGGCGTAGAAAATGAAGATAAACAATTTCTTATTTCTACACAGAAATTCAAAACATCTCCATAACCGAGTAAACCCAAAGTAGATGCAAATATTTGACTGGCCTTATAAAATATGTCCTACAGAATCGTCTAGCCAAATCTGTTCTGCTTGAGTCAGTTTTGAAAAATGCCGACTTAGCCGAAAGCAAGTAGGGAACTGGCACGATTAATACGCTCGCAAATTTTTTACTTGAAATCAGGATATGAAATGTCATTGTACTGTCTTTCTTGCCAGGTAAACCAACCTTCATAACAGGAATATGCTCTTCTGCTGCCATAGCCTCAACTCATTTCAGTAAAGAAAATAATGTTGGCAGACTTAGTGAAAAAAAATGAACATAATACTTTTATTCTATCCACTTCCCTTAAAAACGTAACAAGGCTTCCTTTTATAAGTTTACAGAGTGAGGATTAACTGGCAAGTAAATAGTCTTTGTTATCAGCAAAAATCGTAGATTTTCTTTGCTTTTTTTATTTCTTTTTTTAAGCTGGAAAAGGAAGATCTACTCCGGGTATAAAGTTTTAATTTATGAAGGTATCTTGGTTGCACAAAAATGGATGTATTTCATAATTTGGTTTTAAAAAAATTAAAGACATTTATAACTCTACAAATCATTCTTACTAATATGGTTTATATGAGTCTCTTCCTATGTATATATCGTGATTTTTTTTTTCAAATTATGAATTTGAAAATTTAATGATCCTTTAAATTTTATTGGAGGCCATAAAATAACTATCCTGCTTTGGGGACAATTGCAGATGAATCGAATCAACGAAATGACACGCCATTTCCCATACAGACTGTGGTAGACAAGAGGAGAGGAATTTTGCAGAAAAAAAGAAAATTGTTACCAAAAGTTTCCGATAAGGGGAAATGCTGGTACTGTGGGAGTACAATTATGAAGGAATTCGTGAAATTTACTGAAAACAACATTTTATTCATAAACATTAGGGTCCCCTGGGCACTGCGTAACATTATTTCGCTTGGTTGGAATGTATGGCACTGCCGTTACGCATGCAATAGGAATTTTACGCTATTCACAGGGCCTGAATAAGGCAAGGGCATACAGGGCAGCTGCCCGGGACCCCAACATAAGTGAGACCCCCAAATCGAATAGAAATTTTTATTTTAAGTTTCCTTTTTAATAAATGTTCTTCATTACTAAAGTAGTGAAGCAAAGGGGGCCCCAACTGGGCTAAGTCGGGCCTTGGTTATTCATCTCGATATGTAAATTTCCTCGTTCGAACGAGATAGCAGCGCCAGTATTTCTCCTATTGGCAAATTTCAGTTTTAACTTTTTTTTTCTGCAGAATTCATCTTCTCATGTCTTCCGCCGTCTGTATGTGAAATGTAGTTTCATTTCATTAATTCGTTTTAACTGCAGTTGCCACCAAACAGGGATAAATGTTTTATTGTCACTCTTAGAATATTAATTTACCTGCTTTGGTGATGTATTTGTTACAAGATAAAGGTAGGCTGTTGAACTAAATAAATAATTGTGCATTAATCTAAAATTTACTAATATTTTATTTTTGGTAATATCAACATACTCTAAGAGCTTTAACTCATTTTAACTTTTTATGAAAATTGTAGAGGAATCTGTTTGGGAAGTAAATATACCACTATATTAATAATTTCTCAGAATTTTTTATTTTTAGATATTGATGAATCAACAGCTATCATCTGTGCTATTTTTTTTATTAGAATTTTCTAATACGTAAGATTTTTAGATTATAATCCAAATACACTCTTTATCTCCAGTTCCAAAACACTCCTGAAAAATGCTGCAAGTAGACACAGCATGCGTAGAAAGAGACTGATTTATGCTTGTCACAACTTCATAAGATAGATTCAAGCATTTTATGCTCGGCTATAAATTGCCGTTCTGGTTTCTTACATTTTCCTTTTTCATTGCACAAAGTATTAAAATGATGGATATTTGCATAAATATCCATCATTCCATAAATATCAATTCATAAATATTTCATAAGTATCCATCTATAATTATTTCCTAAATAGCCATCATGGCTTTATTTTTTTAATAAAATAAAATAAAGTCAACTTAACTGAATTTGGAAAAAATATAGGAAAAAATGGAAATAAAGTGAAAAAAAATAATGGAACACAACCTCGCATCAGAAAGAGCAAAAATTATTAAACAAATATTATTATTAACATTGACAATTATAAAAATAAAAGGAATTAAACAATAATAATTATTCAATTTCTCTTTGCCGAAAAAAAAACTGCCAAATTCTACAAACGCATGCGTAGTAAGAAAAATAAAATACAACGGCTTGTGGCTGCCTTTTACCATGTTTCTGTGAATAAATATCCATCATTTTAATACGATACTTAGGGGGGGG
>JAOUZG010017606.1:4502017-4515887 GCA_026289955.1 Argiope argentata | reverse complement strand
GTTTAAGCAAGAACTTCTTTGTATACAACATTTTTTGGAGTTTTTTTTTCTGTTGATAAATTCATTAAGCTGCTAGATGAACTGACTCGGGAGAAAGCTACATAAAATTGGCCCTTTGAAAAACATTCTCCTCTTAAATTGATCCCTGCTACTTTTAATATCTGTCCTTGTGACTTATTAACGGTTATTGCAAAGCAAACTTTTACGGGAAACTGCACTCTTCTAAATTCAAAAGGATAGCCCGACGGAATTAGTGGACTGCGGGGTATTAAAACCAACACTCCTCGAGCACATCCAGTAATAATCGTAGCTTCGATTACATACTTATTAAGTCTAGTCATTCGTAGTCTGGTGTCATAGCATAATTTAGGTGGAGGAAGGTTTCGTAGTTGCATTACTGGTGTCCCAAATTTCAGGTGAAGTATGCGAGGTGGAAAAACTGGAATGAATTCATAAGACGCGTAATTTTTGCAGGATTGTTTTCAAAATTGATCAGGGTGTGCCAAAGCAATGCCAAATTACACAAAAAAAATTTAGTCTCATTTTTATTTATCAATGGATTAGATTTGTAATGTTGAAGAGGGAAACCCAATAAACGACAAAATAATTTTTAAATGCGCAATTTTCTATCAGATTTTTTCAATCTTTCACACGATTTTGAAAAGTTTATCGAATTTTATGTAAAAAAAATTTGATTGAGTTATCTTGAAAAGTTTCGGCGTAATTCAATATTAAAGCGAAATTTTGCCTCTTCTTAAAAAATTCGTCAAAAATTCAGTTTTAAAAATTCGATTTTTTAAATTATATTGCAGAATACTATATCGTATTGCCTTTCAGGAAACATATTTTCTGTATTTTTCCAGCTAAGCGTCTATTTTACAGGGCCGTTCAAGAAATAGACCCGCCAAAATGGACCTTTTTTAAAAAAAATCGATATTTAATTTTTGCGTCGACATTTCGTAAAATAAATTATATCTCCGTGGTCTACGATAAAAAGTCCATCCGATTCCACAGCGATATTGAGTATAAGTTGAACGGACGCGTAACGATGGCAATTTTAAAAACGCGGTTTTACTGGACGAAAAGGTACTCATGAGCGATCGCTTCTCCGGAAGGCCGGGTTTCACTCGGAAAGTAACTTTACAGGTTTTAATTTCACAGGAATTAAGGGGTTTTAATTAATTTCTCCTGAACTAATTGATATTTCGGGATGAAAAATAGATGTTGGCCGATTCTCATAGATACCGGATAAGCACAAAAAATTTCATCAAAATCGGTCAAGCCGTTTCGGAGGAGTATGGCAACGAAAACTGTGACACGAGAATTTTATATATTAGATATATATATATATATATATATATATATATATATAAGGTCTTTTAAAGGCTTCCTAGTGAGCAGTGGACTATATTTGATCTTAACTTTTTTATTTACAAATATTTACAATCCTTTTGCAACTAACAGTTCATATATAAGTGCAAGAATTAGAGTTCACATGTAATCCTTAATACATGGCTGTGCGGTATAATATTGCTGTGGCTTTGCTAAGCCTAACAAATTGAAACCTTTTACAGCTTCTGTGGTGGCTGTTGAACCAATGCGGACTCGATGCGGCCTGTAAAAGGGTTGCTGCAATTTTAAGAACGTTAAGTTTGGTGTTAAGCTATTTTCACCTGAACAACTGGTATTAAATAAAATTTCAGATGAACTAAGAAAAATTAATATTTACAATTCATAGTATCCTTAATTCTTCTTTATGTGCAGTATCATAATGAAATTTTAATAAAATGTACATATAGTTAGACTCACGAAATCTATCAAAATTTATTTTTAAAATTATATGCAAGCAAGCAAATTATATGTCTCAGGCTCATTTTTAATAATTTTGGAACTAAATTGTGTTGGAAAATCACTATGTAATTCGAGATCATTTTTGTTAATTCTGTTGTAATTTCTGCAAAATTTTGAAAGGCAAATTTATCTGATAATCATTAATAGTTTCACATAACAATAAGAACATCAATTCAATAATTATTTAAATGTATATTATGTAAAGTAAATGAGCATGATGTAACCGTGTACAAAGAAAATTTACCTAGTAAGTATTTTAAAAGTGAGGAAATAAAAGGTAAATCATTCGTCCGGACATAAATGAGAAACATATTTAAATTAATCTCAAACTAGTTCATTTAACTGATCTTTTTTGTTCAAGATTCATTTAAAAAATAAACAAGTCTTTCATTAAATGAACTTATGCAATTTTATTGAATTAGTTTGAAAATATTTACTATATTGTATGTTAAAAGAAAAAAATTATTTCAAAATAATAAATATTTATTGCGATGAATTTCCACGAACTGTTTTCCTCTATAAATATTAATAATATAAACTTGTAAAGAAATTTAGCCATTTTCTATAACGTATAATCCTTTATGTGCTGAGAATAAATTATATTTTTCATCCTTGGAAATAAAAACTTTCTTCTACTAATTTTAGAAATAATTTATCACGGAGTTGGAAACAAAAGATAATAGGCTGAAAAAAGAAACAAATAATCTATTTATTTTCAGATAAAAAAATACACGAGGAAACACTTTATCTTTAGAAAACAAATAAAAGACCTAAATGGGAAAGCAAACAATGTTAGATTCGAAAATAATTTTTCTAAAAGCCTTATGAGATTCTTTACAGAAACTTTTTTTTTTTGGTTTTGTGAGAACTGAGATTTTGAAAGATAACTTAGCTCAAGTTGCAAAATGCGTAATAAGCTTCTGCAATACTCAAAGATATTCAACAGAGTTCTTTCTAAATATGGTTCTTTATAATATTTATCTCTTAGCAGTTTAAAGTCATTAATTATTTTCTGTCATATATTTCAGCTTTTTATATTTCAAAAACTATTACTGGACACATAAATATATAATAAAAAAAGGTGGTAAGCAAAACTTTACAATGTAATTTAAACTTTTCCTTTGGACAATGTTTTGATAACATTGCATGTTTAAAAAAATACTACTTTCGGAAAAGAGAGAGAGGAAGAGAAAGAGAATTAAATGGAAAAATAAAATCACTCACTATTGTGAAAATGCGAAATCCTTGTTAGATTTTTAAAAAATTCAACTCGTGACTGTAAAAAAAATGGTGAGAAGCATGGATATAGACACAGGTCATTGTTAACGAAACAGTTTCTCAAACGTTTTCGTTAGTGACAAAAAGAAGAATAGAGAATATAGAATTAATAAGCATATTTCAAGAAAATTTTCTCTTGTAATTGATTTTTTTTAATCAAAAATTATTATAAGACAAAGCGTGTGTGCGTTTTTTTAAATTTTCATGTCCATGAAGGTCAAATAAGAAAATGGAATATCTGCCGTTAAAATTTCTTTTTTATATCATACAAAAATAAAAAGAAATTAAAATTAGTTGTCTTAAATTTTAGAATATCATAGGCCAATCTGAATTTGACAGACATTAAATTTCTTTCTGAAATTGATTACCATATTTTGAGTATGCATAGCGCCAATATAAAAATTTATTTAATACAAAATTTCTGATCAAGTTATGATAGTCAAAACCCTCATATTAAAATGCCTGAAAAAGATATACATTCATAAAAAATGAAAATATTGGAAAATTTCCATTTCATGCGTCTTGATAAATAATTGCTATGCATGAAACACAAGCAAATATCATCTGAAATTCATGCTGCAACAGAAAGGATCTCATTTTATTTTGTAATGAAAACTGTTTTACTTTTCTTAAAAAATGTTTGTTGTCAGACACTCCAATATGCTGTAAGGTGAATTTATGCTCCGTTAAAGATGTGTTTAAATAGACGCCACAAGGCAATATTATGTTGCCTCCACAATATTATTCAATAACTTTCATTTAATAATCAATACACGCTTAGTAAGAAACGATAATAATTTTGAAAGACTCAAATTTCTTTTAAGTTATTCGTAAACTAATTTGTCATATATTTGAAAATAATTTAACATTTATATAATAATTCAAATCTAGTGCACCAGATTTAAACTCGACGGCTTTTGCGAGCAAAATGTAGTATTCCGCTGGATGATAAACACAAAAGCAGAAATATACATTTCAAATGGTTTTATAGGGGGATAAATTAGTTCAAAAATAAAGAATATGACTAGAAAAACTAGATTTTCCTAGAAAATAGATTATTCAGAATGGTCACTTATTTTAACTGAATCGAATTTTGTAATAACTTCTTAAAGTAGACAGGTATAATCTATAACCTGTTCTGTAAACGATTTTGTTCTTTTAGCTATGGTGGTGGCACAAAACCTTGGGGAGCTTCAGGCTCATTTCAGCCTCCAGCTACGGATGATGGCATGATTGAAGTCATTGGACTCACAACATATCAATTAGTAAGAGAAGTTTTACTTTCTCTCAGTTTTGTTTATAGGAAGCAGACATTGTTAAAGTACTCATATATGTGTTAGCAGTGATGAATATTCGTAAGAATCAATATTCGGCTGTTCTAGCTACAGTGTCTTGGAAATAAAAGCTAGCATATTTTTTAAAGACTTTGCAATTTAGTGTACACAAGATCATCTTCTGTTGCAATTTTACAGTAACTATTTATTTCCAAATACGAATATCCTTTAATAAATGTGTAAATTTTTACGAATTTCAAGAAGTGATAAGCAAAATCAAGAGATTAAAATTAGGTTCAAGAAAAATTCGTAAACAAATATATCAACAAAAGCAACACAAAGTGGTTATTTTGAACTAAATTAAGGTAGCTTATTCTAGTTCTTTTTTTCCTTTCTAACTTTACTAAACATTCTGAAGTTTGGTTATTCACGGCAGCAAAACAATTAACAATTTGTATCTTATGTAAAATGATTAAGTGAAAACTTGTCTCATATTATAATTTGCTGAGAATACCGAACGATCCTAATATCTTAAAATGTGATATTGATTTAGATATTGAAGTGCTGTCAGAGGTTTGGGCAGAACAAATAATTGCACGATGTATCATCAGTGATAATTGTATTAACATATTTGAATAGCAAAAACATATTGAAAATGTCACAATTTAATTTAAATATTTGGTATTTGTATAATAGTCTCTTTGCACTAAAACAAATAAAAACGGCCTAATGATTGATAAGCTACCTTTTATTAGTTGCTAAAAGAAAAAAATCCATCCATAATTACAGATACCTTTAATTAATAATTTGTTTGGATTTTTTAAAATAAAATAACCAAAATTTAAACCAAATTTCACCTCAAATAATCATTTAACTTTTTAAGCCAAAAAGACGAATGATTATTTGAGTTAAAGCAAATCTTATGAAATTAATGTATTTTCGAAATCTTTTACATAGTTAGAAAAAATGTAGGATTTTTGTTTTGATGTACTAAATAATGCTATAGTTAATATTTCCATCCAGTCTTTTATTTTTTTCATAAAAAATATCTAAGTCAGCACATTTTCTCTAAAAATAATTTTGAACCAAAATGTTTACTTAGATTTTCCAAACAGCTCAATGGCATATATCTTTTATTTTTCTATTATTTAACGGTTGAAGGACATATACTTCATATTTTATTTTTGAAGGAATATGATAGGATTTAGAAGAAAAGTATGCATCATTAATCACTAAGTTATGAATGCAATTCTGTTTCTATTTAACAATATCTCGCTGTTCTGTTTCTAAACTTCGTTATATAAAAATTCGTTGAATAAAAATTTTCTAACGAAGCTTTATATACCAGGAGAAAACCACCGAAAATAAAGAAGCATGTTAAATTTGATAACCTATTCAGCTTATTAATATTAATACATAGCTTAATTTATTAAAAAGTATATAATCATCTTTATAGAGGTATATTAAAATAATTTTTAATGGAATATTTTACATTTTTTTAACATTTCAAACATTTTAATCATAATGTTTTCTTAAAATTGTAACCTATTTCGTACTGAATAAAAAAAAGCTTTAAAAATTTTTTCTCCTTGAGAGATATTTTTAATAATCCTTTCGTTATAATCTTCATGAAATCCTCCAGTACGCACTGTAGGATATTGAATGATTACGTCTTTAACAACTTGGAGGAAAATAAAATTTTTAAAATCTTCAATAGCATATTCCAAATTCTACCCCCTTTTTATTATAACCAGTGTATTTATTTTATTGGAACTGTGAGAAATTAAAAGATTACAAAACATTACAAAAAGCCACAGAAATTTTCCAAATATATAACTATACAAAATAAAATACAGAAATAAATTTAGCCTAAAATAAATTTTGCTATACAGAATTTATCTATCAGTAGAGAGAAAATAACATATAAATATCAAAAATTAATGAGATTTTAACTAACCCACCTTTTTTTTAATGAAAATTTCAAAAAAATAATTATTTTTCATACATATTGTTTTATTCATGATTATTTCGGATCAAAGAACATTTTAAAATGAGTGCAATAAGCGTCTTTTCTTTAAATATAGATTTAAGGTTCAAATGATGTTACGTACAGTAAATAAAGAAACTGTAAAATTGTTTAAATTGGAATGAAATATCCTATTTAGGATATTTACTTTCGCATGAATTTTAACAAGAGTGTAAAGAATATTTGAATATGCACTTAAGTGATGTCTATAATTCCTATATTGCATCAATTTCAATTTTCACTTTGCAAAAAATATGAGATTCAATGCACGAGTCACATTCGTTATGGCATGTAAAAATGTTGATGGGCTGCATTAGGTAGGTACTATTATCTACTTTCGTCTTCCTTTTAATAGACTGAACATGTTTTACTCTACTTTAATTCTTTCCCCGTTTGAAGAATGTATATTATATGAAAATATTTTGAGACAACACAAATACAAATTTACTATACTCTAAGTAAATAATTCACTAAAGAAAATGCTTACAATTTGTTTTTTCAATTTCCAGCCTTTATTACAAGCTGGGGGGCATGGTTCTTCTATTGCTCAATGTAAAAAGGCCAAACTTGTCACTTCTTGCACCATTCCAGTGCAGGTAGACGGAGAACCCTGTCGTCTGTTGCCATCCATCATCGAAATAGAGCTTCTGAACACAGTCAATATGATAGCGAAAACAAAGGTATAATTGAAACTTATAGTTGATTTTTTGATCAAAGTAATTCTTCTTGTCATATGTAACGTATATTTACCATGTTTTTCACGTTTATATTTTCCATAAACTAGGTAATTGTTATATGTAATAAAACAGAATATTTTGATTTTAAGTGAAGAAGTTTTTAAGTATGATCAGCCCATCAGGCAAAATCAATAGGGCATTGAAATAACATTTATAAATTATTAATTAGAATATCAATATCAAGTAGCATTAAAACTCTCTTTAAATCAATATGACATATTTTTAACGAATAAATGTTTCTTGTAAAATTGTGTATGTCATTCGTAAGTGACGTTAAGTCAATGTAACACTAATTATATCTCATTTATAAAACAATTTTTCACATGCTTTTATGTAATCTTCATTCTGCCATAAATGTAAAATTATAAATAAATAATTGATTTTTCTTTCATTTCCTGATGTCATAAAATCTGAAACTGTGAAATCAGGCGTTCATCGCAGCTGTGCAATGTTTCAGTTTTTCAGAAAATAATTTGAGTTAGATTTTTAATTAATCTTCTACATTTAATTTGTGCATGGGTTTGAATAAAACCCCCGAATAAAATATTCTTTCAAAAATTCTCCTTACATATAATAAAATAAAGAAAATAGAAAAAGGGAATCAAGGATAGAAGATTTGACCAGCTCTAAACAATTTGAAGTAATTTTTTTATTTCAAAATAAGAAATTAAGAAGATTATAAGAAGGTATTAAATGAATGAAAATAATGCAGTGCACTTATCTTCTGAGACAATTAAAAAAGTTAGATTTAAAATGTTTGCTCTCATAATAAGAATATAGCTAATATGGATTAGAATATTATTACATTGTAACTATTTAAAGGAAAAAAATTGTTGAAGTTTTACGATCAAAAACTGATTATAAAATTTCATAAAAATCCTAATTATGAACTATAAACATATTAAAGACCCGAAATTAGAAAATAATAAGTACAAATATTTTTTTTAGAAAAAGGTGCTTAATAGTTTCAATACATTAAAGGAGAAATAATTTATATCAAAATTCTAACAGCCAGAGGAATAATAATGAAAGTTGGAGATAATGGAAAAGTTACTATAAGAAATTCAGGTCACAATGAGTATTGCAAGGAAAAAAATGAAAGCTTAATATTCATCATAAAAATATATTATGATAATACTAACGATAATATATATTATGATATATAAAATTCTATCTTAATTTCGGCACACAGCTTGTACGTCATAGATTACCCAGTTTTTGCATTTAACTGATTTTATATTAGGGCTATATTTTAGTTCAATGCTGAGAATATATAATTTAAAAAGACATAATAGTTTTATATCTATTATTCATACATTATCTCGCATTAAAATTTCTTTGTATTTTTTACCCCTAAATCTAAATGTAAAACTCATTAATTTTATTGCGTATGTTATATATCACGTATAGCACACATATACGTGTATACGTAACTCATCACGTTTTTGTGGAGTAACTGTTTTACTATTTTTCAAATCTTTGCCTTTACACATGAGCATATGAATCGTTTTGCTATTAGAAATTTAAATTTATGTATTTTGATGCGTCAATTCAGAACTGCTATTTTATCCAGAAATTCCATCAAATTAATATATGAGGTTACCTTTTATTTTTTAATATTTCTATACTACTATATTTATGTCTTTTTCTTGCGATGCAGCAATACAATGGTAAATTTTTATGAGTAGATCATCAATGATGTATCAATAGGGGCTATTGAATCAGATGGTAGTGAAATAAATGAAATAAATGACTAATCAAAATTTCACTTTAACTGTGGAATCAAAAAAGGATACTTAGCGAAACAAGATGCTGTATATTCTTTTACTGAAATGTTTTTCTTTCTTCACGTTTATATCATTTTTTAATGTCTTTTATTTGCTTTGGACTTTTTGTTGCAGTGGGCCATCTGGTATATTATAATCATGCATTTTGATAAATTTATTAAAAACATTTTAAAATGCAACTTAACAATGTATTAAACATTATTGTGTATATATATATATATATATATATATATTGCTGTTTCAATTTGGTTTCATTATTATAAATATAATGAAATAATCTTCAAATTAATCTTGAGTTTCAAATTCATTTTTAAGTGGCATAGTTTGTTTATAATCAAAAATGAATTGAATTATTCGATTAAATAATAATTAATTATCAAATAGATTAAAATAATTCATTGTCATCGAGAACATCAAAGCTCATAGAATTTCAGATTTGTATTATTGCATGATGTTAATGAAAGTTTCCTTAAAATTTTTTTACCTTATTAATAGGTAACATATCAAATTAAATATAAAGTGCATAACCATTGGAAATGTTTGCAGATTGAATAATTTCAACAAGCACTGATTATATTCCGTTTTTTAAAACCTAATATAGGTAACATAAAATTAAATTAACATAACTTTTAAATCTTTATTCCAAAATATCCGTATAGTTATATACTTAGATTAATCTTCTTAAAGCTTTCATCCCTTTTATGTAAACATACATGTTTATGAAATGTCTAGTAATTCTAATAAAACAAAGCATATTAATTTTCTTACTTAATTCATTTTACATATTTTTAATTAAAATGCTAAATGAATGTGTTAATAGAACTGCTTCTTATGGTAAAACATCTTTCATAAACATTTTCTTGTCATATCCGGATAATTAAATCTAATTATTTAAAAAAAACAATTACTTCCCTCGCAAGCGTAAATGCTTATAAATGAGGAAACAAAATGAGTTTAAAATAAACAAGTAGTGATGAAGTGCATTTTAAAGTGATGCATAGTTTGAGCTTGTAAAAATAACTCATCCTCTCTATCATCTTTACTTTCATGCTTTCAGAAGCACGGAACATCGACGAAAAAGTAAGTAAAGCCTTATTGATGGTAAGAATTTTGTTCTTGTGTCGTATGACTTTATTAAGATATTATTTATAGGCGGGCTTGGAATTTTTATCTTCGACTTTTTCCCGAGATAGGCGAATAAATTACTTTTCAGACATGAAAAATGAACATGCGAAAGAAAGTTTTAAAATACTTTCTCCTACTTTTGTCTTCTGGAGGCATATATCGTCTGCGTAGAATAAATCTTGTCTTTGATATTTATTCATTTCAATTTTTCACTCATAAAATTTCCCACTTGGGAATCGATAAATCAATATCGTTATGCGTCACTCGAATAATTAATTTTCTTTTTGACGAAAAATGATTGACAAGCAATTAGAAATTTGATGCTTGACTATTGCGAACGATTTGTTAAATTGATTTAACTTAGAATTTCGAACCACCTCCTTCCTAAATAAAGAAATTTACATTCTTTTTATATTAAAAAAAAACTAAGGAAATATTTAATATTTTTAGAAATTAAACGTCGAGAATTTTATGACTATTTAAGCCTAAATCTGTGATACAAATAGTTGGAATCGTAACTCTCTGTCTTTAAGCATTATAATTTTAAAATACATTGATTTAGATGGATGCAATTTGGTATATTTCCATTACATGGGATTTTTTTAAATGTAATTTTGGACAAAATCCCCCTAAAAGAAAAAAAAATCAAAATTTTGGTTAATTTTTAAATGATTAAATATATAATTAACGTTTACACTTTGAAAATTTTTGGAAAATGGATTGTATTTCTTAATCCTCAACCAGTAAAAAATAAATATAAAAAAAGAAAGAAAGAGAAAATGAAGTCCATGATCGTAAATTTCAAATTATCATGTGAGAACATTATTATTTTTAAGCGATTACTTGTCTTAATTAATTTAAGTCATTAACCAGTTTGAAACCTACACTAGACTTTTCTATGGGTCTCTATCCTTGTATTGTCAGCTTACCCAACTGAAACTTTACCAACGAGTAAGAAAATATTTCCAATTTACAATGAAAGTATCGATATATTTCTGAGTAGATAATTCTTTACTACGGAATTTCTGTAATTTGTTTAAATAGATTCTTTTAAGCTCCATGGGATATACAAAAAAAATCTATATAAAATTTAATTATGCTCTCAGTTAACAAATTATCCTAAAAAAATATTGATTTCATCCAACGTCTAATCGGGTGTCAAGTTGAATTTGACCATTTATGGGGCAACGGTTGCCTGTTGATAAGGTCTCGGCTCGGTTCCAAGTTCGGGACCCGATTCTGCCGAAGAACCGTCGTGTAAGGAAATGTGTTGCACGTTATATCTGTCATGGTCAAACGTGCTCTGGCAGGCATGGTGTGGGGAAGGGAGTGCCTGCTCAAGTGTCGTTTTCGTCATCAGACCGTAGTTCAGATTACGAGATCCGTTCCAAAATAGCCCTAGTATTGCTTTATAACGGGATGTTAATAAAAATAAACTAAACTTGTCCACTTTATGAAATTATTTTGGGCTAATTTCTCATCTGATTTGTTTAAATAACTTTGTACAATTATGTTCTTTTTTTTCTATAAATAGTAATTTGTATTCTTACATTTTCTTTTCTAACTTTAATATTGCAGAGAAAGTGTTGAAAAAATAAGCCTATCTCTGAAGTCGCTAACATTTCAAAAGTATGAAAACGAGCATCACCGAAAAGAAAATTTAGAAAATGATGGTAAATTAAACTTTTTTTTGTTATTAATACATTCCACTCACTTACTTATACTTTAAGAAAAAAATATTTACATATGCAGTAAAAATTTAATGAAACGTTTAATTACTTTTTTTAATATTTTTTTCTTTTTAAAACAATATTGTAAGTTCATTTATATAACTTTTAATCAATAAAAAGGTATATAAAATCCCTATAAATCAATAAAATGTGCTTTTAATTAAATTAAATTTCTACAAAATGTTTCAATTTATCTTTAGTACAAGTACAATTTCTTATATTTACTTACTTCTTGTGTAATGCTATAGATAAAAATAGTTTTTCTTTACTTAAGCAATCATGATTATAATTTAAATATAATTAGCAAAAATTATAATGTTATATAAAGAGTTGTTTTTAACAAAATTTTTTGAATACTTTTTTTTTTACTAAACGAATTCTCATTTTATCCATAGCATCGTCACTTGGAAGCATTAGTATCAGTTACGACACAGACTTATCAGAAATCAGGCCCCAAATTAACGCTTTATTGAAAGAACGAGATAGCAAAGCTGCCAATGAAAATCAGGTACTTTTCCAAAGTATTATTTCAAAACAAATAAGAATAAAATAATGAATTTTATTCATCGAGTGTTCAACAATCTATAACAAATTTTATTTTTGTGTTTTTTTATATATTTATTCGAGATGTTTAAAATTTTCAAATTATAAATAATTGCTAAATCTGTTTAGAAAACTGACAATAAAATAAAAATTGCATATTTCAATTGATGGTTTAAGAAGAACATTTGGGCGCTATAATACGATTAGAGTACTTTGTAAACTATAGCTGTTATAGAAAAAAATTAAATTATTGATTTATAATTATTATATTATGCTACTGCTCAGACATGGTTAATTTTATTACGCAGGCGTTCTCAAACAACAGTAGAATTCGAATCTATAAAATGATGGTTGGTTTTAATTATACAGCTGCATCCTCTTAATGAACATCTGCGCATACATTGTATAGTGTTAGTACAAACTACTTAAATACTGTAAGGTAAAGGTTTATTCAGACAAAAAGATGTTGCATTATATGAATTTTCCCAGTAAATGAGATGGAATTTAATTTTTTTTTGTTGGATACTAAGAATATGCTTATTCCAGGACGACGTGGGAGAAGCGTTATTAGAGATTTTAAAATAGTTAAGATAAAATTTACATTAGTAATGATTCCATAATTTCTCAAAATTAGTCTCCTCGTGTGTAAATTCGATATTCAATTTTAAAAGGATTTTCATTCTGTCTAATACACGATGAAAATCACCATGAAATTTATCCCGTCTTAAAAATATTTCACAGCGATAATTAAAGATCAGGCATCCTTTTTTTGCAAAGATATTATTTATTGTTTTTTTTTTCCTCTGAAGTAATTATGCAACCATTTTTAGACATTTTTTCTACATGTTTCGCAAATCATAACCAATTATTTGTTCCACAAATAATTGCACATATTTATAAATCGAAAAATAATTCTATTGCTAGAAATGTTATAAATATATGTAAAATACTGTGAATATGAAAAGGAATTATAAAATTAAAATTGTTGACATTTTTTTATTCAACCATCTTGTGTACTATACTTCTACTTACAACATTTATTACTGGTAATTGAGATAATATCAGGATAAAAAAAGGCTGAAATATAAGTTCAAAAATAAAATGAATATATATAAATGTGATGATATTTTAAACTCTAATTTTAATAGTAACTAATTTCCGAAATATTGTCATAATTTAGCCCATAATAACTTCATTCTAAAATGTTCTATTATTTCCTGATCCCATTTCACTTTTTTGTTTGAAAAATCAAATGAAGCTTTGTCAAAATACTGCACCATCGTTCCCCGTGTGCCGAGTGAAGGGATAGAAATCGATGATGTAAACAGATTCTTCTAAAAGACTCCTTCGTTTCTCTTATCAAGGTCAACGCGTGTGAGAATTCCTGCCACGTGTCAGATTTATGTTAATCTCATGCTATATAAGACCAGGTTAAATGATTTCGTTTTCTTAATCCTTTTGACTATCTTCTGCTTTTGTGTCCGCGCTGCTAGTGCATAATGCGTACCTTTCGAGATGG
>JAOUZG010017606.1:4474283-4497017 GCA_026289955.1 Argiope argentata | reverse complement strand
AAAAAAAAAAAAAAAAAAAAAAATATATATATATATATATATATGATGTTTTGGGTTTATGCAATATGATTGACGAATCATCTTCGGGAAGAAAAAATTTCCCTTTTTATGTGTAACGGGGACACTATTGTCAAATTTCAGCTTTGATACCGAAAAATTCTTTATTCGAATTTCGATTTCTAAAACAAAATTATTGAGTGGGAGTATTAAGGAGCCTTCATCAAGGCAAAGACAAGAGCTTTGATGTCTGAGATTGAAAGTATGGAGAGGTGGTTGTCGGATAAGGTGACCTCCTCATCATCTGATCATGGTAGTTTTAAGTTTTAGGTCCGTTCGAATATACCCGTTCTCCGAAATGGAAAGTTAAAATAATTACATTAATTAATATTACTTCACAACAATTACTTTTTTATTTATTGTAATAAAACAATTGCACACACGCACATATATATAGCGGGAAGAGATACCTCAGTCTACATCGCGATATCTGAGTAAAAGAGGGAGAAAAAAAATTTCCTTCAGGGATTTCACTATTTTATGCGGTTTTCTTCTACACGGGTCAATTTAGGAAAGGGAATCTTAAGTATCTTTGAAAAAAACATGTTGTAAGCGTTAGGGACTTTTATTCTTTAACTTTGACTATGAGGAAATAGTGGAATTGGCGTTTTATAGAGCGAGTGTTTGAATTGATTGAATAAAAAGTGGAAACAGGATAAAAAAATAAGTGAATAGTTTGGAGTGAAGTTAATACAGGCTTAATTAAGATGAAAATAGACAAATTAATTAAGATTTATATTTTAAAATCTCATTTCATTGATTTTAAGAAATTACTGCTGTAAAATAATTACATAATTAATTTTTTTATATTAGCATCCAATCTCGAAATATTTGTAGAAAGAATGCTTGTAAAAAGAATAAGAGCTAGAGTTTCAAGAAACATTTCAATAAATGGAGGATATTCCTTCACCTTCTGTCTCTATCAGTTTTACTTAACATTTTTAACGCTTGAAATTACAAAATCTGAATTGAGTATGAAGAATTTGAATATAAATTTTCCATTTTGTTTTTAATGGGCTTTTTTCAAGTAAAAAACGAAGATAAAAAAGTCTTTTTCAAACTTTTTAAAAATTCAGAATGTTTTCTGATATGTTATTCTTAATTTTATGATAAGCATTATAATAATATAATTTATGTAATGTAATTATGTAATTCATGTAATAACATAATGTCTTCGCTTAAAATACAACCAGAATCTTGTATTTTTTTAGGGAACGTAGAGAAAGTATCGAAACAGCCGATATTCAAACAGTATCAAATGATTTAAACTTAAAATCCTCACATTCTAAAATAGAAATATCAGAACCTTTGGACTCAAGTATGGTGACACTAGATCCTGGTACCAAATCTGCGAATTCAAGCAGACGGCCATCAGAAGTAAATTCAGAAAGAAAAGACTCTGCAGCTAATAGACAAGAAATGTTGAATCTTGCTAATATAGGTATAGTACGAAAATTTACAATTAAAATGCTCGATAAAAATATGTTAAAAATATTGGCGTCGAAACCTAAAAGTATAAACAAGTGATATGAACTATTTAAAGTTACTATCTACTTATGTCAACAAAAAAATTATTTTAGTCAATTTCCATTAAATAATTACAATTAATATAAATAATTTATCAAAAAATCCTTGATTATAACGAGAAGTAAACTCGCATTCTTCACCTTCAGGCGAAAAACACTGAAGCCCTTGCATTTTCCCGATTGACCTACCACCTGCTGATTTTAATTTTCATTACAAGTTACTAAAACTTTATTTAAAGTATTAAAAATAATTAAATTTAATAAATTAATTGATATTTGGAAAAAAACTTTATTAAAATCAATTATCACCCACACGTTTTAAAAAATTTACTTGAACTAGAGCGGATGAATAAAAAGTATTTTACTAACGATTCAAAATTTGAACAAGAGATATAAATATATATAGGGAGAGTTTGAACTAACAGAAAGAACGGAAAACAGAATAAAATTTAACTTTTTAATAATTTTTAACGTGGTTGTTTCATTCGGATGATTCGTTAACTTCTGAGAAATCGGTAGATTAAATTTTCTATACTTTCACATTTTTAGTTTAAACAGCATGATAATTAATTAACAACTATTTCTCATTTTAGTAGCTCCATAAACACATTTTTTAATTAATTGCCAACCGTTTTTGGTGACTATCAAAACTGGGCAGATTTGTGCAGTTTTCTTCAACAATTAATTTTTTAAAATCAGTATTTAAAATAAATTATTACTCAATCAAAATTTAAAGTCTCTTTTGCTTTTAATAAAAGGCATTTTATAAAATTTTACCTGTAATATATTATTAGTAAGAATAAAATCATTAAATCTGTTTAACATTGATTTCATCATGCCAATCAATTTGATGCACAAAAAAATTTCTTTTAATTATATTTCTACAGTAATAATAGAGCATTCCTATTAATTGCTTTCATTTCCAGATGTCAGATGTCTAATTTTAAAAATATATTAAACAATGATTGTTCAATTCCAAATTTATAACTAGACAAAGACCTAAAAGTTAAGTTGATTGGGTTTTTTAACAGCATTTCCGCTGCATTATAAGTGTGTGCTCAAATATCGATGAAAGTGTACAAGTTCTAGTCTAAGTAGAATGTTTAAAAAAATTCTTATTAGAAGTGAGCAATTATTAGCTATAGCACTTGATTAATATTTATAGCAATTTAGTGGCAGGAAAGTTAGAAACGGTGTTGGAAGCAGAGTATTCTCTAAGTTACACATTTTTTCTTTCTTTCTGTTAGGTCCATTTTTTTCACTTCCCTTCCGAATGAACGACCCTTTTTTGGCAGTTTGCCAGTGAGATTCTAAAGAGATTGCGTCGGCTAAATTGAAAATAAATTACCGGCACAGTTAACCTAATCAGTCATGAAACTGTACCTCCAGCTGTTAAAATACAAAATAATCGAAAGTAAATATGTCTTTAACATCCAGATGTTCGCAAGATTAATAAATCTTTTGAATTGAAATCAAGAAAAGTTATCATATTTTAAGAAAACTATGCAGCAAGAAAAATTCATTTTAAAAGTATAATTTTGTTTTCACTTTAATAGAAAAATATAAACATTTAATATTCATCAAGGCTCTGTCATTACATAAACGGTTAGTTAAAAAAATTTAAGCTTATTTAAATGAAAAAAATAATATACTTGACAATATGTATGAGTTGTGTAGTTTGTCGATTGATTAAACAATATACGATTAAAGACACATGCTCGGAAATGACAATTAAAACGTTATTTTCTTAATTTTCTTAAAAACTACCATGCTGTATAATCATGGACATGAATAAAAATGCCTAAAGTTCAGTAATTATTTCATAATCAAATGTAATTATTCTTCAGAATTCAAAATAATTCCAACTCAAAATATTTTTATTGAGCATAAATTGTTAAACATATTTGTTATCAATCAAAGCATCATGAATCAACACCAGTACTGATTTAATTTTACTCTAGGATTATATTTATAAAATCATATTCATTGGTCAAATAATTTGCCATATTCCTTAATTGATTCTTGCTTAGTAACATTCTTATACGGTCAGTCATTGATAAGAAAAAATATTTATCGATATGCAACTAGAAAACCCTTCTAACTTTCAGATATTGCTTAAATATTACTTAAAATAATCTTCGAAAACCAATAAAATGTTAGAAATGAGTGTTGGTTTCATGATTAATCGAAGATAACTTGCTATATCTTTAAAGATATTTATGGTATTATATAAAGCGATGATGTTTTTTCTTCTTCTTTGAAATGCGGTTCAAGTTGCAGTGTTTGTAAATATAACTCAGACGACTTATTTTTGCATTCTTCATAGCGGCTGTTGTTTTTAAGACATTTAAACTCTTCATTTCTGCTTCGTGAAAATATTCGGCATAAAATTTTGGTAAAAAATTAGGAATATAGCTATTGCTTTATTTAAAAACAACACTCTTTGGCTACCAACTGTTTCTCAGAGGATATTGGTTGTATCTAATTTCAATGAAATGTTTTTTACCAAAATTAATAAATATTGTATTTTCTCAACAAAATAATTTCAAGCATCAAATTGTGATAGATATTGAAAACATGTATTCTCCTGCTAAATGTATTGTGTAAATGGTCTTAACTTTCTAGGTGTTTTACTAATTTTATATATCTTTCTCAGCACTTAATTATTTTTATAAACTAGTAAGAAGAATAAATAGAATCTTTTTTCCTAGCTTTCAACAATATAGAAAAATAATATAATGAATAATTCGACCCAGGTTAGACCCATCCTGTAGCATAATATTGTACAATATTGTGCGATATTATATGGTGTTAAACAATATTCCACAATATCATACAGTATTGTGAATATTGATCAATATTGTATTGTGTGTGCTACTAGGGGATTAAACACTGAAGACTATTTTCATTGCAATAAAGGAAAAGTTAATTGTAAATTATGCAAAAAAAATATTTTTAAATATTACAAAAATTTCAGGAAATATTAAAAATTGAATTGATAATATTAAAAGGAAAAATTTATTTTAAAAAGTTAAAATTATTTACAAATTATTTTTGCGTTTTAATATTTTTTGGAATTATTATAGAAAAATGCCAAAAAATCTGACTATTATTAATTAGTCAACATTTTCACAAAAAATATATGTAAGTTGCTATGAGGTGCACACTTTCATTTTCTAAAATATATTTCTTCTATATCTCTATGTCAAACAGAGATTTTTTTATAGCAATGAAAAACTGACAGATGCACATAATCTAATTTAATTATTAGATGACTTAATATTGACTTTAATATTTTACTATATATTTTTACTACAGTGTTGATTAAGGTAAAATACTTTTTTAGATTTAATTGCTGCTGCTAAAATGGGAAATTTGGAACAGGTAAGTTTCTTTTGGTAAATTTTTTGAAGCTAGATTAATGAAAATTTTAGCTCTATTTTTGCTGAATTTCTTATCTACATATAAAATAAAGATGTATTTTGCATGGTTGGTTCAATAAGTGTTATTACTAATTCTATAAAACGTATTATTTAGGAATTAAACTGTTATTACTATTTTTTAATGCTCTTTGCTTCATTAAAAATAAATATATATTTATCTTTTATTAGATAGAATTCATTTTATTTGGTTCATTTGACTTTCTTTTGCCGGAAAAATGCAATTAAGATTTTCTTGAATGCGTCCCTTGAGTTTGTGGTTACTATGGCAACTCAAATAATCAACTCTTCTAGCAAGCATTCATCTAATGTTTTTGGTTGTTGGCATGTTCACTTACAAGGCGAACATCAAACCGATTATAACAGTTAAAAATAAATAATATACGGTTATTTATTTTTAAAAATTAAACACAAAATGTAAATCTATTTGTTTTAAAAAATAAGTAATTTTGAATACAAATTAAACACTTTGATGCTATTTCTAAAATTAATTTCGAAAAGATTGCTTTTGCTTTTCTTCCTAAAAGAAAGAATTCATGAATTTTTTAAAATAGAAGTTGTTAGTTCTCGAACTTTAAAAAATTGTTTGTCTTTATTTCATAATTGCTCATTTAAATATAAATTTTACATAATTTCAACCGAATTTTTATTATTTCTAATCCATTTTGCTTTATTTAATGGCTGTTTTGATATTTGGTAAGTCATTGATTCTTGTGAAAAAGAATAAAGATGAATATAATTATTTTAAATATCAATTCATGATACTAGGGTGAATTTCTCTTTCTGATTCTTTCTTCTTAAATCTATATCTTGTCTTTGTTCTTCTGAATCCTTACTTTTAATAAATTTATAAATACAGCTACCTGGTTTCAACTTTCAAGGAGAAAAGAAGCCATGAGCTACTTTTTAAATAAAAAAAAATTTCTGCCCTTTACCTACTTGATAGGCCACAGCCTGTAAAAATATTATAATAATTGCAAATATAATGTATTTAATAGAAGAAAAAAAGACAGAACTATTGCTGCTCATAAAAAAGCCAGAATTTGAAAAGAAGATTAATTTCAACTGAAAAAGTTGCAAAATATAATAAAAGAGATATTTAGATTTTCTAGTGAAATTCAAAAAATGATCTGACTTCAAAAAGTCTGTTTTAAATTTCATTGCTCCATTGTTATTTATTTTAGAACCCGTCTTACTTTTAAGTACTAAATTTTTACCACCATTTGACATATGAATATAGATCAAAACAATTTCAATTGAAAATATTTCAAATTCAATTCATTCTTCTGAAATTAAATAAAATTATCATGCTTATCAAACTAATTATTAATTATCAAATCCAAAATTTAGATGAAATATGTAAAACAATTCAAATAAAAAAAACAGCATCCTAATACATCTCCTATATTTGTTGCCGTTGTCACTAATGGCACTTGCCATGGACAAGCGCGCTGACTGCAGTCAGCGATTTTAAACCGAATGAGCGTCCCTTGTTTTGCAGTAGCGCCAACGAGTACCAAAAGTATGACTTAGCTGTACACTCATCACATTCGCTTGTATATGAGGGCACGTTCATACAACTCACAGATAACAAACAGAAGAACAACTATGCCCTAACTGAGAAACGAACCCGGGATGCCTTGGCCACGAGGAAGATGCACTACCTCTGTGCCAGGACGTCGGCTTTCTGCTGCATTTAATATGTAATTTTGATCATACATGCAGTTATTCAAACTAAAGCTGGTGTCTGGATATTCAAAAGGATATTCTGGATATTCTATTCTGTCTGGATATTCTATTCTGTAGTCTGGATATTCTATTCTGTATAATCCATGGCTTTTAATTTGTAGTTAGTACAACAAAGTGTTGAACGACTAGCTTTTACATCAAATTAAAAAAGTTTAAAGTATTTATTCACAGCATAAAAATTCAGAATTTTACCTTATTTGATTGAATGTGTACCAAAAAAAAATCTCAAGGACTGTAAATCTACATTTTCCGTTGCAATTGTGCATGTTATTGATTATTAATAATACTCGTAGTATTGACTATAAGTAAAAATGCAAGGTATAAATCTCATAATGTAAAGGATGTAAGAATTAAGATTACATTAAAGTATGGAGTTATCGGTAATACTATGAACACATCTCAAATATTAATTCTTGGATCAATATCTATTATTTGATAGGGATAAATATCCATTAATTAATTCTTAATCCATAATTAACTCTTATTGGCATTAATTAATTCTTGTACTTTAAAACGTTTTCCGAAGTGAACATTCTCCTAAAATAACATCAACGTTCATGAAAATTAATTAAAAAAATACATAGAAAAATAACTTATCAATGACCTTTTATTCCTGAACTTGCACTAAATAGATCATCCTACACGTAGAATGACATTAATTAGCTTTGACATGCAATGTTATAAAAAAATAATCCTCGTGTTTCTCAGACACTAAAAAATAAAAGTGACAAAGAGTAAATCCTCACTGAAAAAATCTTTTAAAATTAAATTTGCTATAGAAAGAAGCAATTTTTTTTATTTGGAATCAAATTTTTAAGCGCTTCCAACAACCACCTGATTTTATAAAAGTACAAAAATAATTCCTTTCAATCTTATGTACTGTTGACAAGATTCTTCATTTTTATTTATCTATCTATTAAGAACGAAAAAAATTGTTTCGATCTTCAAAACTAATACCCAAATTTCAGAGCATGAAAAGAATGGTTCAGTGACTCCAAAGCATCTTTTTTCTTAAAGCATTTTATTAAATTCTTGTATAAAAGCACTTATCTTTAACTTTCAAGTGAAAAAAACGATAACACTTTTAGTCAAGCAAAGCGATTTTCGTTTTGATAACTATCTCTTCTTTTTTTTTCTTACTGTTCGAAATTAAATTCTGAGTGGGATTTGCAATTTGAATAAAGAAACGGCAATATTTAATACGAATATTTTGATGATTATTGAATAGAAGACGAACTATTTCAATATTATCACCAAACGAGAAAACTTTCTATTCGATTCACCTTATTAAAATAGTTACGGTACTTGAGATGAGTTGTTCGAAAAGAATAACACAATGAAGTCTGCAGTCAAACTAAAATCTTTTGCATCGATGAGTTACAGAATAATACATTCGGAAATAATTAGGAGTAACAAAGTTACAACTGAATGCTTGGTTGAAATCTAACAAAGTGTCTTTTCAGTTGCATTCGAGCATGTTCAAACATAATTGCGTATCAGCTTGTGCTTAGAAGTGTTACTAGAACTAGTAACATTTTATTTTGCACCAAGAACTTCGTTCCAAATTTATCGCTAACTTAATTAGTCACGAATTCGATAACTAAATTAGTAATGGTAGTGATCTAGAAAATACTATCATTTCGATCTGAAACTTCAGCATATTTATATTACATATACCTTGCTAGCTGATATTTATGTTGGTTTTTAGAAATGTTAGTTTACGTTTAAAGTTCGTTATTGTTCTGTTACATCGGCAGGTGTAGGTTTGTGATCTGTTTGTGCATGTGTGAAAGATAATTTTCATTCTGAATCAAAATCCGAATTTTTCTTTCTTGTATATACACTAAAAATCCCCCCTCTCCTCACACAAAAAAACTGGTATAAGCATGTGTATGAAAATAAAGAGATGTGGCTCTAGCTTCATAAGCCAGGTAACATCTACGATACCGGAGTCGACTTTTGGTGTAGTGGTTATATTACTCGGCTACTGGTCCTAGCATCGCAAGTTCGTATCGCTACCTTCATTCGGTACATTGGTGACCTTGACAACGCAGACTCTCGTAACAGTCGTGACACCATCTACCCGCTGCAAAAGTAGTCAAATTCACTTGACGCAAAGTAAGCAAGCAAAAGCAAAGTCGTCAGACTCACTTGTAAGCAAGCAAAGTAAGCAAGCAAAAGCAAAGTCGTCAGACTCAATTTTGTTTATTGTGCTTGGCACAATAAACAAAATTGTTCGTCCCTCCGCCGACTCACTGGTGGGGGAGACTGTGGCGATAGCTTCGTAAGCCATATAACATCTACGATACAGAAGTTGACTTTTGGTGTAGTGGTTTTGTTCCTCGGCTATTGGCTCTAGAGTCGCAGGTTCGTATCGCGACCTTCATTCCGTACATAGATATTGAACCAATCATAATATGGCTCTGCGGTCATCAATGCCTATATAAAACAAGTACCTGGCACAGATGTTAGATTGGCTACTACTGCGGCAATTGCAAGTTATAAAGATTTCAGTGAGTCTGAATGTGGAATGCTAGTCGGCGCAGAAGAGATGGGACATAGCATCTCCGAGGTACCGATCAAATGGGGATTTTATCAGACCATTCCACGAGTGATTGTACTGTTAATGACTGGAAACATGCTGCCTGGTTTGACTGGCCTTGTTTCAAATTGTATCGAGCGGATGGTCGTGTACGGCTGTGGAGACAACCTCATGAATCAATGGATCCTACATGTCAATAGGGAACTGTTCAAGCTAACGGAGGCCATATAATGGTGTGGGACGTGTGCGTTTGGAGTGTTATGGGACCCCTGATACATTTAGATACGAATTTGACATTACTCGTACGCAAGCCTAATGTCTAATCACCTTCACCCATTCACGCCCACTGTGCATTTCTACGGATTTGGAGAATTACAGCGGGACAATGCGACACCCCGCACTTCCAGAATTGCTACAGAGTGGCTCCAGGGACACTCTTCTGACTTTAAACACTTCCTCTGGCCTCAATCCGCAGACATGAACATTATTCAGCATATCTGGGATTTCTTACAACGTGCTGTTCGAAGAAGATCTCCACCCTCTCGTAATCTTACGGGTTTATGGACAGCCCTGAAGGATTCAGGGTGCCGGTTACCTCAAGCACTACTTCAGACTTTAGTTGAGTCCATGCCACGTCGTGTTTCGGCACTTATACGTGCTCTCGGAGAGTCTACACGATATTAAGCAAATATACCAGTCTTTTTTTTTTGGCTCGTCAGTGTATATTGAAAAAAGAATATAGTAATTGTAAAAGAAATTGGATTCGAGATTCTGACGAATCTCTACGCTATAGATCTCCCTGAGTTCAAAAAACACATTTTTGGGAAATGGCCGTCTCTCGTGACAAATATAACTCAAAAATGCTTTGATCTAGATGGATAATAATTGGTATATGTTCTTTGTACCAAATTTGTAGATTTCTGCGATATTTTTAGAGAATTACATTCAGAGGAAGTCTGTCTGTTCGGCTGTTCGAATATAGTTTAACAAGGTAACTACAAAATAAAGATAGCTTGATAGCGAAAATGCGATAGAATTAACACTTATAGTGGTTGACTTTCTTTCTGTCTATTCTTTTAGAAACTTATAAACTTAATACTTAAAGACGCAATTACTGAAATACATAAATGTGATTTTCTAACTACAAATCCATTTCTTGACAAATTTTTATTTCAGTCGATTAGGAAAAACAGGTCTAAAACACAAATAAATTTTTTTTGGATACTTTTAATTGCATGTCAGGCACTCATCACTAACTAACTCGTCGAGAATTGTTGTTGTTGTTTCTTATGGCACTTACCATGGACAAGCTCGCTGAGGTAGTCAGCGATTTAAGCCTAATAAGCTCTTTTTTTGTAGTAGGGGCAACTAGGGCCAAGAGTACGACTTCTGCAACTCATCTATCACATTCGCTTGCTTAGCCCCTTTTTAAAGAGGGGCACATTCACACTCTTTACAGATAGAACACAGAAGAACAACCGTACCCGGACCGAGACGCGCAGATCACAAGGAAGGCATTCTACCCCTATGCCAGAACCCCGGCTATTTGTTCGTTACTAAAAGTTAATATTTCGTCACTATTGTTTGCCAATGCTATGCAAGACGTTCTCTGGAATAATACCTTTGTAGAAAGTTATACGAGGAAGTTTAGGGGAGACTATTTTCTCTATTTAGATTTAAATTCTTAGCATGATTACTTTAAAAGCTTCGATAAAATATCGATTAATCATATGATATCACAGTGCAAATGGTAAGGAATTAAATACTTTCAAAATGACTTTAGAAGAGATTAAATCGCTTTTGAATTGCCGAAGATTCATTAAAGAAACTTTATAAATATGATTGATCAGAATTAAAGATTTTTACAATATAACGATTCGTCATCTTTCGATTTTCAACTTCACCTTTCTACCGAAGAAATTATCGAATTCCAATAAAATCGAAAATAAATCTAATGGATTACATTCTAATTTAGATAACAGTCTCCATTAAAATATAATCCTTTCTTTTGATTTTCGATTTTCTCATTCGTTAAGTTCATAATTAAAATCGATTTTTTTTAATATGGCCCCTTCAAGATGAAAAATAGAAGATACTACGCTGTTCAAAAGGAGTATAAATTGAATCAATTGCTATCGTAGCAGTCAAATGAAAAGAAATCAATTCATAAATGTGTTAAGACTAATTAGTAAAATTAGATTCCAATACCAGATTTGAATAGAAATAAAGCCAATAAATGTCGATATTTGAAGCTAAAAATTAACAGAATACTCTGTTTTTTTATTGGTCTATTATCCGTAAAGGACTTTTTATTCACGTAGGCCAAGTGTATAAAAACAAGCTGGGATTGTCAACAAATTCAAATTCGAGGTTTTGGAGGTATCTCCACATTACAGATCTCTTTAAGTTCGAAAAAACGTTTTAGGAATAATGTTTTCCTGTCTCTGAATATGATAACTCAACAGCATCAGAGCTAGACAGATGAAATTCGGTATATTTTTTTCACTTTACTCCAAATTTGTAGATCATTATTGAATTTCGAACTAATTTCAGTCAGAGGCAGTTTGCTTGTCTGGCTATTCGAATGTATATATCTTTAATATTATTTAGAGCATACTAGTGATTAATCTCCAAAAATCATAAAAATGGGCTGTTTTCTATCCATTATGTACCAATGTTATGTGGTTAATATTACATAAGTAAATTTATTAAATTATGCAAAGAATATTTCTTGAAAATTGCATCGAATGGTTTAATAAAAATATTGATTTGTAATTCTATAGAGTCTCAAACCTCAATGCTTCTGTCAAAGATTTATATATCACGATACCAAATAAAGATTTAATTTACGCCAATGCTGACGTCAATGGGATTAGTAAAAGAAAGTAGGAATAACAATAAATCTGTATTGCTTCCAGACGGATTTATTCTTAATTTCATGCCAAAAATAGTTATTGCTTAATAATCTCCAGAGGTCATTTAAGGTCATTTTAAGTTCAAGCGCTTTTTTCTGAGTGAGTCAGTCTCATTGGGATTTGAGATCCAATTATCCGTAAAGTTCATCTCTAATACTTGATTACTTGTATTTCTATTGCTTTCTAGCTTTCACCTGAGACTTCGTACGAATGGAAAAACACACAACTAACTCAAAAATAATTTATTTACAGAACGTATATGAAATAAAGCAAAACCTCAAATCAAGTTCTTATTTCTTTAAAATCAAGTCATGTCTATTTTATTAATCGATCGAGATTGAGATAGCTACAACAGTATTATACAGATGTTTTTTAAACTTTTAATTAAAAGAAAAACACAGATGACAGCAATTACAACACACTGCATATGCATGAATTTTATACGACAGTTAGGATAACGTAATACAGATTAGAAATTTTTAATTTTTTTTATTAATTAAAAATTATCAAGAGAATTTTTTTTATTAATTATTATTATCAAGAGAAATCCGAAAAGGCGATGCATTAACAATGTTTAATTTTAAGTGCATTCAACTTTAAGAAAATAAACAGAATCGTGCGAAATAATCGGTGGAAAATATGTTAAGCCTGGCCTCATTAGCGTAGGGGAAAAAACTAACTGAAGTCTTACTGATTTGGCAGTGCAGAAATGAAGAATTTTGGCGAGAAAGTAAAAAAAAAGTGTTTTTACTATTTTCCTCACAATTTTTCCGTTTTTCACTCTGTAAGAACCTTTAATTTGTCTTAACGAAAATATTTTTTTTAAAAAAAATTAACCGAATTGGTGAAGCAGTTCCCAACTTTTCCGCTTAGAAACACATTTGGTGATTCATTTTTATTCATATAGATTTAAAGGTAGAAGCTTATAACTTCATTTTTGAGTATTTCATTATTTGGAGTAGATAGGCAAGTTGGTAAGGTTTAAATAACAATAATTTTATTTTAGTTCATTTAAGATCATTTAACCATTATATATTTTACTACTGGTATTAACAACAACATCGTTTATCTTTCAAAAGAATTTTTCTTTTAAAATATTTGTATTTGTTCTTATTCAGGATAAAAACATAACATTAAATACAAATACATCAACAGAGTATTATTTTATAATAGAATAGGAATTTCTGTATATAGATTTGAAATATGAAACTCTTTTGAAATTGATTGGTTTTCAAAATTTTGTTACGCATATAAGAAACTTTAAAATATGCATTAATTAGAAGAAAATATTTATGAAATAAAAGTATAATATTTTACAAACAGAAATGAGAATTTATAAATTATATAAAAATAGAAATTGGATCAGTATAAGTTGTTATAAAAAATTGATAAAGGAAGACTGTTTATTAAAAGCACAAATCATTAAAAATGCCATAGTAAATATCAGATTTAATTCCTCTATAAATTTTCTGCAAATGTCTTTACAAAAAAATAAAAAAATACAACAATATTTTTTATATGACAGAGAAATATATCATTTTAAAAACAAAATAGTGTTTGTAACATCAAAAACTTAGAACAACGTCTATTTCAGTAACTCATCTCCTCGGTTAGAAAAGTCACTTTTGTTTGAGGCTGTTCATTTATTTAGTGAATTCTATCTATTTCTCTAGAAGAAAAAGATATTTGCTGTGAATAAAATGGTAGAGCATCTAGGAACTACACAGCGGTAAGTTACACAATTCAGCAAAATGAATGCAATCTATGGCATAATATTCTCATAAAGAAAAACAACCTCATCAGGTTGCTTGAAATATCGTAGATTTCCATGCTTTTTAACACTTGGCACAAATTTCTGGAATGTTGTTTTTCATAACACTCAACAATATTTCAGCTTTTTAATAGAAACCCAAGGTAAGGCATGCATTTTTGATTGAGCTGGAACCATTCAGCTTTTCACCCGGCTGAATTATTCTGTATTCCATATTATTATGGCTTTTTTTTCCATATTATTTCACCTTATGTTTACATGCATGCGAAAATAGAGAACATTAAATGGCCAACCCTAAAACATATGGCTCAAAATTTGGCAAGTATCTAGGTTTTAATTGATAGACCTATGTATCTTTTTTTTTCTTTTTTACCTTTTCTTTCGCGTTTTGTAACTATCAAGTTCACTTGAAATCTAACAATGAGGCAGACAGCCATCCTGTAAAAAGAGTTTGGTTAAAATTGATTGGGAATGTATCAATTTGCTCTTAAGTTAATAGGCCAAATTTCATTCGCTTAGCCGAGTGTGTTTTTCAAGCTAAACATATATAGTTTAAACAGACAAATATAAAATCAAAAATGTGCTTTTCGAATTCAGAGAGATCCGAAACAATGAGATTCGTCGAAGTATGAAGTTCTGCATTTCGAATGCTAAGAAGTATGAAGCAAGCTGGCTGGAATAATTGGCGAATAGCTCGTTATATACTAATAATATAAGTATATCCAATATACCACCTTAATATCCAGGATGACTGAATGATCGTTCCAGCGTAAGCAATTGAAAGTAAAGTCCTAATATCTATCACCGACCATGACCCAGCCTCCTTCTCTGAAATCACATCTCATTATCGAAATAAAGGCAACTCAGCCTCGAATCAATTCTAAACCTTGGGGGCATTATTTATCCAGCGATTACACAATCGCATCCAGTTCATGTTCTCTTTCTCCAAGTGGAAAACGATTGAGTTTAAACATAATTCTCCGCCGTTTAATAATTTAGTCACAATTATCGATGGATGATGTCCAGAGTTGCCTGAGAAATTTGTTATTGTCGTGAATAATCGCATGTTTATTTATTTATTAGTAAAAAAAGAGTCCTCCATTCAAAAAATTGATTTTTTTTCTTCTTTTGACTGATTTTTAGACCCATTCCATAGTGCCCTCCTCAATGGTTTGTGTCCTTAATAGTGGCAGACTCTCTTTCTATAGAACTTTCAATAAGAGTACCTTAATTTCAAACATGCAGTTATACGTTTCTGGAAAAGTATATATTTTTATCAAGTCAGAACATAATATTGTTTTGGAAATTAGGTTTTTACCGTCATCAAAAATCCGCAGACGAAAAATAAAAATTTTATTATCTGCACGAGCATCTCAAAAAATCAGCTTTTTTAAATAATGAGTTGCCATTGCATTTACAAAAGCTCTGATTTAAAAAAAATATGTTAATGACTACAGCCAATAAAACCCAGAAAAATGTCATTTTGAGCACGTGATTATATGAAACGAAATAAATAGGAAACGTGTCATTTTTTTAAACAATAAATGCAAGATAATTTTTTTCAGATCGTTTGCAATACTAAAGTGACTCATTCACGAAACAATCAAAATGAATAAAAATATAATTTAACTTGCATGACCAAGTGTTGTTTGGTCGTTCAAGAAATGATGTTTTGACAAGATATATTGAAATATTCATAGCAGATTTCATCTTAATCTTTTATTTTATTTTGTAGCTAATAATCTGTTTATTTTGTTATATTTGTCCAGGTTGCTCGACTTCATTCTGAGGGTCATAGTTTGATGGAGAGGGACCACGAAGGAAGGACGGCACTGCATCATGCCGCCTTTATCGGCAATGTGGACGTGGTCCGGTATTTGGTGGCGTACGGTAAGAATACAATTTTCCAATTTTATTTGTTAACATGTTTAGTCATTCCTTATTATATTTTTCGACCTATTTTTACCACTGTATGTAGGGATATAAAAAGAGCTAATATTTAAAAAATATTTTGTGAAAAATTTTTAATATAGAGGGTAAAAGAAATATATAAAAGGATTTCAAAAACACAATCATTTTTAGTACGTGAAATTTTATTAGTTTTTAAAAGAAATGTAGAAAAAAATGCTAAAATCATGCATTTAAAATAATAACTAATTTATATCGCATACTATACAAAATAAATTAATGAATATTTCTCGAACATAAGAAAAAAATCAGTTGCTTTTTATCCTGCCTGTATCCATGATGCTAGTCATATATATTTTCTTTATCGCCGAATATAAAATATCTCATTTTATAAAAACACATATTCAACATTAGAATGCTTTGGCGATATATTCTCTTTTTTTCCTCTGATTTTATGATGGGAATCACGGCCAATGAGCAAAAGTGTCTCCACCACCACGCCGGAACAAAAGGCTTGCTTACGATATGGGAAACACGCCAAAACGCTTTTGTTAATTCATATCCATCTTCTTCATTACGACACTTACAAAACCAAGTTATCTTCTTGTCTGAGCATACATTTTCGACTTTAAAAGACAACCAGACGCATTTATTTGTTTGAAAATGATTTTGAGAAGCTGCCTTTTATGTAGATAGGCCCCTTCTGAGGAATATTTACGAATGTAAGTTTCATAATGTCTTAAAATAGCCTAAACATGCGATAACTTTAAAAAGCAGCGTTTTATTTGATTTTCTGGAGTAAATTTTATTTGGTATTTAGCCGGGCGTAAAAGCGTTTTTTGGCAATTTAAGCTTCTAGACACAATATGAGGTCCTTCTTTTAATGTTTGGCCAGTTAATTTTTACATTTCACCCATTTTCATTCATTTTGTTATTAATTATTAATTTATTTATTTGTTATTATTAATTAATTAATTTAATTATTTTAAAATAAAGCAGACTTTATTTGGTAGTCATAATTATACATATTCTGATTTGAAGAGTTTGACACTTTAACAAACTACAACCAGATCACGGTATACTTTTTATTTTCATATTATTATCGTTACAAAATTATTTCGGCCATTTAAGGATTTACGTTAGCAATATTTAAAATTTTATTATTTTAAAACAGCTAATTTCAACACAGTGGGCACCGCTTTTAGCTTGTACCCAAAGTGATTACTGTACTTGAATGATCACTACAGTTGATATACCATATAAAGAATACATTTATGTAGGTATACAAGAACACCAGAAAACAGGCAAAATTATTCTAATCATACATTCGTTTGTATTAGAAACATTTATATAGTTAGATAAACCACTACAATGAATCAGACTGATTCATTGTAGTGGTTAACTAAATAACTAATAAACTAAAAAAATGTTGTTTAGTTTATTGAGCTATCAAGCATTCTTTGGACAAAATTTTAATATGCATAATGTTCAGCAAACGATGCAACGCGGTATTGATTTCTTTTCTGGCTCCTCTTCATGGTCATTGTCCTCATGCTATGAACCGCCATCTTTTCAATTCATCCATGTATGGCGAATTATTTCTTTTGTATTTGTCACCAAGTTATCGCCAATGTTTGAGAAAACTTCTTCAGATAGATGTATTGATTTTTAAATGAATCAGGAACATAGATTGATCCTAATAAAAATTAAATGCAGTAATTTTAAAACATAGAAATTGATCACTAGAATCGAATAAATCTCTAGAATCGACTAATTTTCTATATACTTATACACGAGATACGTTAACTGTGTTACTGATTGATCGTTACATCCATTTTCATTGCAAACGAAGTTTATTATAGTTTATGTTAGTGAGTTTTGATTTCATTCCACATTTTGTATATGTGTGCATTAAAATATATGCTCAAAATAGATACTTAGTAGCTGTATTTAGTTGGAACAAAATTTACGAATTCCTAATGTACTAATAGTATTCATCAAAACGATATTATACTAAATTATTATACAAAAGGTCTGAGCAATAATGTTCTTATTTGAAGGCCTATGCAGCTAAAACTAGTGAACATAAAGAAACTGAATTGTAAATATGCAGATTGCAGAAAAAATAGTAAAGTATAAATAAGTAAAATAATATTGGTAACCACTAACTGAAGAGATGTTTGCTTTATTGGAATGAAATTTGTCACAAGGAGTTAAAAATGGATTATTAACACATTTACTTCTACACTAAATTTCTTATAATGTAATATTTATATGGGCCTTCTAATCACCAGTGATCCCCAACGACAATCAGAGTCAATAAATATCGAAATATGTTAAATACAAAAGTTGGGGAAATAGTCAGTGAAAAATTTAACTAATTGTTCCATTGAGAATAATATGCATGAAGTATTGAATATATATATTATGAAATTTATAGAAAATAATCTTTTTTTTAAGTCAAAGACGCTTACAGAGATCCACTTGCCAGATTTTCAGTGCACTTTTATTTGGGGGGGGGGAGAGGTAAGGGGCAGATATCATTACCTCATTATTTTCGTAGTCTAAACAATGAAGTATAGTTTCAATCCATTCATTAGCTGCAAAAGCCTCCAAAAAAGAATATTCCTTTATTACTAATATGCATAAATAGAGTTTTCTATTTTTTTAACCATAAACTTTGCAAAATAATTTTTAGAAAAAAATATTATGAACATGAAAATAAAATAAAGCATTTTATGTGGTTTAAGTGAAATAAATAAAGCATTTTATGTGGTTTAAGTAAGCGTTAAAAAATGTTCCATAAAGCGAAATCGAACGATGACATAAAAGTTATATGTTTACAATTAATGAATAGGATTATATGATATTAGCAAAAAGTTTCAGACATATTTGATACATTGATCTAAGCCATTAAAGACTTAAAGAACAAACTGGTAACGTGCCCATTCCCTATTTCTTTCAAAGAAAAAAGAAAAATTGTTTGAACATTATTTTAAACTCCTTCTTTCACGAAAATATGCTACACTTTTAGAAAAAAAGAAAAATAAGTTGGACTGCGTTACTCTAAATCGAATTTAAACACTAATTCCTAATGGCTAACAAGATTTTATAATTCGTTATTGATCGTTTTTTTTTTTTTTTCGAATTACATCTAAACCGCATTTAAGAGGTTTCTGTGCTTCGTTCAGCATTTCCAGTTGGCAATGATCCAAATACAGTTATCATAACACTTCATCTTTTTTCTTTCTCAGGCTTCTTTTTTTATCACACGTTTATTGATTTCTAACTGTCTGAATATTTTCCTCTTTTTTTTCAGCTCCAATATCTGTTTTGGATGCTCAGGATGAAATAATGTAAGTTTCTGATTGCGAGCCCATCAAGGTAATGTAAGAAGCGAGTAATTTCTTAGTCAAGGAAAAAAAAGTTTTAAAAAACCCCTTCTAATTCAAGAAAAGAATATAAAGATGTAACAATAATTAATAACTTTTAAAATGTTCATGATTTTTAATAAGAGCAGTTTAACAATGTTTATTATATAAACAATATTCATTATGCGTAACAATCTGAAGTTTAAAATCCGAAAACTAGGATGAACTCTTGAACATCTTTGCATTGTGAGACAAACATTTTAATTTAGGACCATTCTAGCAAAAGCAGTAGACTGGCCATTAAGATTACATTAAGATTCGGAGAAAATGTTATAATAAAAAATTTCTGCAATAAAATTATCTAACATTAATCGTCATTGGAGACCCGCAGGTAAGAGAAAATTAATTTCTGTTAAAATGTTCAATTACACATTTGATATCTTTTGTTCATCGTAACTTCCTCCAAAAAAATATTTTAATACTTAAATGCTGATAGGCATTTAACATGAACCATATTTTTACAAGTAATCGCACAATTTTCAAAGTTATACTTTTCTATCATTTCACCTAAAATGCGAGCTTTAATGTGAGGATCGAAAATGGTTAAATTTCAGTTAATATTCAGTTTTATTCAGCTTCAGTTAAATTCAGTTTTTTCATTAAAATATAATGAAAAAAACTAAATATTTTAAATTAATACACGAGAACAGGACAATGAATAATTCGGCTTTGACATTTTATACATATTAAATAAAAGCTTTTAATAATCCATGTAATAATTCTAGAAAATGAATTCTAGAATTCCATGAAGATTATTCTAGAAAAATTTCTCTAGTTGAGTAAAAACTACATTGTACTGTTATATGAAAGCAATTTTCAAGAGATAAGAGCAATTATATATTTTTATAACTACAATTATATTAAAGAATAGCTACAATTATATTAAAGAATAGCTACAATTATATTAATTATAATAATACTAATATTAGTTATCTTCATAGGTTTCGAGATTATCACAGTCAGAAAAAAAATTTAAAATAGTTAAAGGCCTTTCACCAAATTTTTGATTGAGAAGACTTTTGATTAAACAATAAACATGATATAAAATGCTAAAAAAATTGTCTAAACGCATATCCTTTACTTAATTTACTAACATTTTGTTATTAAAACAATATAATCAAAAAAATTAAATTATTAAATTAAATTATAAATTATTAAATGAAAAATTAAAATAATATAATTGAAGTCAATCTGTTGGAAGCGTAATCACTTCGGAAATTCAGAAATTTTACTCTTATTTAGAAAATTATTGATTGCTGCTTTTCTTTTGCCTGCTTGTAAATTTTTAATTAAATGTTAAAAATTCAATACTAAGCCATCTTAAGGATCCAATTCTTTTACAGGTTTCATACTGCATTGCACAGAGCTGTAAGTCGAATGGATAAAGTAATTTGTTCCATCTTAGTCAGCGGTGGTGCATCTCTTGATATAAGAGACAAACAGGTATGGTTTTTTTGAATTTAAATAATTTTAGTTTGAATTCGGTTTCATTCAGAGTTAAAACTGTCTTTTAAATTTTTCTCACATCCATGCGTAGTTTGACAAACGTTTGAATAAAATTTATAGAATCTCCTGCACCATGAAGGATGCTTAAAATGATTCGATGATCAATTTAAGCTAAATATAAATAAAAGCATCAAAAATATTTAAAAAATTAAACACTCATTGAAAAAATTAGAATTTACTATCTTTTTTTGGCTCTATTTTAAGGTCTGAACTTTTTTTTCATATAAAACTTACTCTCTCGATATTAGACCCATGAAACATATAACTTTAGATATTATTGACCACAGAATATTAATTTCAAATTAAAACATAATGTCAGGTCGTATTTATTTACAGTAATTATAATAAAGTACACTAAACAATATTTAACATTATGTACAACAGATCATTGAAATTTTTATGTTTCAAGTGTATATAATACATTTTGTATATAATACATACATTATAATAAATTTCAATAAAAAAGTATTGAAAAATACACAAACATCTTACGACTTATTATTTTCAACTGGACTGATCTTTATACAGCGAACTGATTTTATTCAATTCGATTGGAAATTTAATTTTGAACCTTTCTTTTTTATGAAATTTGTTTTCTCTATAATGTTTTTCCGATATTTTTCGTTTCTGTTTTTATTTCTACTTGGTTTTTCAACGCATTATAATATTATTAAAAAAATATGATGCTTAAGATAAATTAATTTCTTTAGGAAAATGGCTTTCGAAATATTGATTATAAGATCACATTTAATGAATGATCTTATCTGAATTATATGCTAGATTCTTAAGAAGTTAATAATAACCCGGAAAAAATAATAAAAGTAAAAAAATTCAAATTACATTGCTTAAATTGGATAAAGTATTTAACTGGCATTCAACTGTAATATTTAGTTATTAAAAATGGCAATGTACAATCTATATACAGAGTACGAAACATATTACAGTTAAAAAACTTGAATTTTTACTTCTTTTCAACTTGTTCTAAAAACCTTAGAAATAAATATGAATTTTGTAAGAGTTTATTATTAAAATCTGAATTGATATTTCTAATCTATATAAACTTTTATTTTATTAATCACCACTCCAGGGATACACCGCTCAAGAGTTAGCAGATCAGATGGGAGATCATGTCTTAGCAGACTATTTGAAAAGTAAGTTTTTGCTTTGGTTCAGGTTATAGCTATATATATTTGTTATATTAATCTAATTTTTTTTTATAGATTTGTCTTAATTATAGCAAGTAATTACTTTTATTTTAATATATATTGTAATTATTAAATATGAAATTATATAATTCTTACAGCAATTTTGATATTTATGTATTATTCGCTTTAATATTTAGTGAGACAGGAGAGAGCATCACCCCATTTTCATCAAGGATATTTAACGCCAAATCTGGCAATCCGATGTTGTCATTGGAGGATATTTTCCACCGGGAGATAAGACGCAAGAGAGCGGGGAGTTGACTATTTTTAAAAATGCGCCAAGGGGGTGATGTTCTCTACGGATCAACCTAATATTTTGCTAATCTTCAGTATTAATGCTTTTTAATTAAAAACAATTCGTCTTCATGGTTTTATAACTTAAAGTAGAAATGTAATGATTTGTCCGCTTTTAATCTAAAGTTATAAGCAGTTACAGAATAAAGGAGATTTAGAGCCGAGTCCCATTATTCATTTCGTTAAATTCCATTATTTAAGATTAAAAGGCTTTTTGAAATATTTCACTGATTAGAAATGGTAATAAAGCGATATTTATTATAACTTGAATTTTAATGTGAATGTGGAAGTTTAATGATTTTTTTCCATGGTTGTAACATCTAGGCAAGTGCATTTGAATCTTTAAAAACATAGATTATATATATATATATATATATAATCTATGTTTTT
>JAOUZG010017606.1:4443859-4473883 GCA_026289955.1 Argiope argentata | reverse complement strand
ATATATATATATATATATATATATATATATATATTCATCGGCGAATTTGAAAATAAAAGACTTTTCACTTCACCATTACTGGAATTAAATTTTTTTTTCGTATTTACCACAAAAATAAAAGACTATTCAGAGATATTCTTACTTTCTTGTATACGTAGTATAGGGAAAGTATAATAGTTGTCAAAAAAACTTTCAATTCCAGGTTTTGACAAATCTTAGCTTTTTAAATTTCCTTGTTCGCAAAATCAAATTTCAGAAAATGTCCCTCTGTCTGTCTATAACAAAGATAAATCAAACACACATCAATAGACGGTTTTTATATCAAATTGTGAGCAACATCCGATCTTAGGAAGTCTGCCTGCCCTTCTGTTAGAATATAATTTAACACGATAACTATAAAGCAAAGCGAGCTAGATCGACAAAATTGAATACACAGAATTGATATCTATAGTCTAAACACCTGTCAAATTTTGAGCTAAATCCAGAAAGTCATTAACCATATGTCTTAATGTACTTTTAGAAATATGCAAACGCGATTACTTAAAGATGCATTGACTTAAATATACCTAATTCGGTATGTGATTGCGTAATTGCAAGTGTAGCTTTGTATCAAGTTTTTGTTTCATTTGGTTTAGAAAAATATATTTAAAAACAAATTCGATGCTTCGGATACTTTAAATAGCAGGAAAGGGATTAATGCTTGTCAAGGATGACACGGTAAACACAGTAAAAATACTAAATTCATGCCAAAAGTTAATAGTTTGCGATTGTTATATGTCTAAGCTATGTAATCCATTCTCTGTGATGACATCTTTATTAGACTATATGCAGCAAAGTTGAGGGTAGATCACTCTTTATTATTTTTGTGATAATAAAAAGCTGTACTATCTGCCTGTTGCTTTGTTAGGGTTTTGACATAGTTTTCAAGTTATTGGAAGATAATTATGTTCTTCACTAGATGGCACAACTACCATTGTTGGGCGTTAATAGGGTTGAAAACAAGCGGTGTCCTTGAGCCGGGGAGGGAGGCTGCGGAGAATGTACCGAGGCTCCCAGTTGAAGGCCCCTAATATGATCACGAACTAAAATAATGTTCTAAACGGTAATAGCGGGTGGGAAAGAAGAGAGGAAGAAATTTAACTGGAGCAATCAATGAATTTGGAACTATCGGTAATAAAGAACGGTAATAAAGAACTATCTTCGGTCGAGTATGTGTTCAGAACGCTTAAATGCATTTTGTACACTATGGGTTGAAAAAGAAATTGCAAAAAATTTCAATCTCCTTTAAGTGGTGTTTGTTATTTTCCCTTTTTTACTTTACAAAAAATTGAGAGCTCAAAACAATTTCTTGCACCCCGGCTCCTTTATAGATAAATGTAGTGCCATCTCTGCCTTGAGCGGCTTCGTTGAAAGGTAGTCGCAAGTAGATTGACCGCAAAAAAACTTTTATTTTCTTAATTTCTAAATAAGCAAATTTGGAATCAGCGTTTCAGCAATGCAACAATCCCTGATCTAGACTGTCCAAGACATCTCTTCTCTACAATTGCTAGGCTACACACTGGATATCTCAAGGGCATGAAGATATCATCAGGTAATATAAAAACTTATCCCATATACAAGTACTTTCCTCAATCACAACTAATCACAGATCACGTTTTTAACTGCCAGGCCATTATCCCTTCCCTCCTTCAATTTGGAGTACCCCCAACTGAAATCCTCCATGGCCACCAGGTTCCAGAACTAGCGTATCTAGTCACCAAGACTTTGGAGAAATTTAAATTCTTTGCTCTTTGCTTTGAACACAGCGACAGCAACAACAACAAATAAATTTATAAAAACAATTCTATGAATGATAAAAAATATTTCTAAAATATTGGCATTTTATCAGATATAATTGATGATTTCCTAAATGTTTCATTAGTTTCATCTAGTTAATCGAATATTTTATTAAAAAAAGAAACGCATATATGCATTAATGATGATCAGTTTACTGTCATGATAGACGAAAGAGATCAAATATATTTTCATATAATCCATAAAAAATATTAACTTAAAATAAAGAATTAACATTTTAAAAATGCGCTTAAATATTATATTAAACAAACAATTCTTTTTAAAAAAAGGAGTATCATAATTGTCTAAGGTCGAACATCTCTTTTTTCGACAAACATTTTAAATTAACAATTTTTTCACGAAATTTTCGTGCAAATAACTTCGTTAATATTTTCATTTTCTTTATTTGCTCTGTGATAAATTTAATAATAATGAATGAAGAATATATCACTATTTCAAAATTATTGTGTACTAATTTATTCAGATGTATCAATCTGTGGGATATTAATTTGAACCATCCAATTTTAAATACTGATATTTCCATGTTTCAGTTTGCATTTATGAAGGATGTCGTGCATTATTTCAAACCGTCAGCATCTCCAAGATCAAATATATTGTTACGAATAAAATTCACTCCGACGGGTTCGCTTTTTTATGGTGATGAACATATGTTGTGAAGACACACAATCAGTAGGCAATAGAAAACAATGATGTTTATTTACACAAAGACAATGAATACATAGACAACAAATATATAGAATATAGGGAAGCACACTACAGCAGACAGTAGCTCACACATAGCAAGTGACCACACGTAGTAATCATCCGAAAGCACAGACAGAATCCAGCAGGAGAGGGGTTCCTCGGGGCTTCGCTCTGCGGTCTCTCCAAATTTATCACTGTCACCTCGTTTTAGCTGTCAACTCACTACCACACTCTGTACAACGTTACTTAGACACAGTATACAACAGGACTTGGCACTAGAACTACTCACAACGCTGGCACTCAGCCGGCATTCAATTCACACACACACACACACACACACACACGCACGCACACACACACACAAACACTCACACCTTGAGTCTGCCAGCTTTTTATAACTCCAGAGGGCGGGCAGAGAACCTTCTAAGTCAATTAGGGCGCATCTTGGTTTCTATTGGACGGATCAGGATAATTCTTAAAGTTTCTAAAATTATCCATTTTTTCGTCAAAGTCGTCAAATTCATTGTCATGTTGTCAAATAATCACCAAGTTTGTCGCCAAGCCCTGACATCACTAAAGCGACACTCGCTGAACACGTAACAGTGGTGAGCGTAAAATGGTCTTTCTAACGATGGCACTGATTGTGCTAGGAAGCAAAATTACAGGTTTGTAACAATATTAAAAAATTAAGATGATTTTTTTTTGTTGGAAATGTTATTTTCCCTGGTTTTTGTAATTAAACTTTATGCATTTAAACATGTTTATTCAATACTATTAATTTAATAAATTTTAAAATGAATAGAATCATTCGAAGTTGTGAGTTAATCTACTATCAATTTAGGGTTTTTGAGTTTACTATTTCAAACAATGTGGTGTACTCTCTCTCTCTTTAGTTATTATATAAGAATGCTTCAAATTTTAATGCTTTGAAATTACTCAGTCCAACTGTCTATGTATGATGAAATAACAACTTTTGAAAAAAGAAAAACGAATTAAACTGGTAAAATCAGTGCACGTATACATCAAAAAGTGAATTTTAATGTTGATGACAATTTTATTGTTGCACTGAGCAAATTAATGTTAAATAAAATAAGGGTATATTCATTTATAATGATGTCAAGATTCAAACATTTCTTTTGATGAGTCATAACTCGATAAAGCGCATGTCGAGAACTCGAAGAAAATTAAACTTTTTAAAAGTTAAATTATTTTTAGAAATAATTTCTTTCCATACGGAGAATTTAAAAAAAATGCTATCATGAACTCTTACAGAATTAAGAACGACATTTTCTGTGCTTTAAAAAAATACTTCCCGAGAAGAAAACTTTTGAAGAACTTTACTTTACATAATAAACCTTTTTATGTGAATAAAAGGCAGTAAAAATAATTTTTAGAGCGACGAAATTGGTTTCTGCGTAAGCTCATGAATTAAAAAAATAATTAAAAAAAGAGGAATTCTGCCTTATAATTGCTTCTTTTTGGAATAGAAAAAAAATTACTTTGCTTTTATTGAAAAAAAAAGCATGTTTTTTTTTTTTTCAAATCTTTTGAGAGCAAATTCGCTTCAGAACATAATTTATATTTTTCTACTTTTCTTTCTTTTCAGCCTGTACACTATACTTGTATATAATACTACAATTAATTTTTTCGGAAAGATAAATTTTGTAAGAGAGAAATAAATATATCTGATTATACCGTCATAAATATAAGTCAATTTTACAATATTCTATTACCTAAATAAAATCAAATAGTAAGAAAAATATTTCATTTATCTAGAATAAAAGTTTATTAATTGGAAAATTTTAAATTTTAAAAATTCGCGTAGACCAACGCTTCCAGCTTTTAGTAATATTAAGTATAATGTTGAGCTTTAAAGGAAGAAGTTATCAATAGAGTGTAAATAGTCCTTAAAACTGTGTTTAGTTCTAAGTATTTTATGAATTTTCGGATTAAAAAAATATTAATCATCCATGTTTTATCAGACAAAAAATTAAAAGTTAAAGAATGAATAAAGTTAATGAATTGTTGTTTCATCGTAAATTTTAAAACATCAAAATAGCTTTATACAGAAAACTTCATTGACGAGGAAATTAATTATAACTTATAGTAAAAATTTACGTGTGGGAAGATTTTTAATTTGCTTTTAATTCTGAAGTATTTGCAACCCAAGAGTGCCATTTTTTTGAATGTAACGGATTAGAATGCATATCCCATCCCAATCTGAAACCATTTTATCGCTTTCTCGGAGGCCCCGATCGAATCCGCAGGAGCGAATGCCATTCTGCTAGTGTGGTGCAGAAGTTTTGAGAGAGAATGGTGGTCGTGCCAGCATTCTCTCAGTTCAGTTTAGAATGCAGGTGGTCTACCTGCATTCTAAACGACGAATCTCACATTTTGAAGATAGATGTGGCTTTAAAACGGGAAGTTAATAAAACTAAACTAAAGCAAAACAATACGATTAACACTATATATAATTTTGATTATTATTGTTAAGTAGAGAATACTGAATTGCTTACTCTAATGTCAACTCTGTTTCTAATAGACATATATGCCCAATTGCAGAAATGCTTTCGATAAAATAAAAGATTATTATTTAGTTTGCTTGAATTAATATATTTACTACTGAAAAAATTACGAAATCAAAATTTTTATACGACCTCCCCGCTACTATTAGTAATGTTCAGTAAAACAATCTAGTAGCCCTAAAATTCTGCAGAAATTTCTTTTATATTTTAGCGACAGATAATAACCGAGTTATTAAAGATTTGAATTGCGTATTACATTAACTAATTAAGCTAAAATTTCTCAAATTAAATTTTGAATATTATTATTTTAGACGATTTCAAACTGTTTCAAAATTGTATTGCAGAAAAATAACCCATAAGTGAATAGTATATCATCAAGGTGAACGTTCCTTGGTTTGAAGTGATATGTATGGAGGCTTCATAAATTTTATTTCTTTGCTAAAAGCATTTTTCCGTCTGAAAGTATATATATCTGTCAAAAAGTCTAGATACCAATTATTGAACCATTATTAGAGTGGCAAATCCTGTAATCTGAATTACTCCATTCACTTCTCTTCATTTCTATTACTTTGCTAGTAGTAAAAAAAATCCTTCCAATGTTTGACGATAGCATTTATGTTTCATTTCTAACGGTATTATATATGATATATGTATGCATAATATTTCATTACTTTTTCTTTTTATCATGTCAAAACATAATGTTGTTTTTGAATGTCAATAAAAATCCTTTGTGAAAAATAAAAATTTTAATCTGTAGATGAAAAATAAAATTTTTAATTAGCATTCAAAAAATAAAAAAAATATTATTATCTGCGCGAGCATCGCAAAAAATCAGATTTTAATAACTCGTTGCCATTGTATTTACTAAAGCTCTGATTTTTAAAAAAATGTTAATGACCACAGCAAATAAAATCTAGAAAAATCCCATTTTGAGCACGTGATTATACGAAAGGAAGTGAATAGGAAATGCGATATTTTTTCAAACAATAAATGCGAGACAAAGTTTCTTTTTGGATCGTTTGCCATACTAAAGTGACTCAATCAATGAAACAACTAAAATGAATTAAAATATTTTTTAACTCGCACGAACACGTGGTGCTTGGCCGTTCTAGAAATTATGTTCTGACATGATACATTGAAATATGTATAGCAGGTTTCCTTTTAATCTTTTTTAAAAAACTTGTCATATAAAAGAATATAAAATAAAAATAGCACCATGATTCAGTTTTCATTAACAGTTTACTTTAGAATCCAGAAATTTCCGTGGGAGCCCTAGTTAATATTAAAATTATGTAAGATAGAAAATTGTGGTTTTAATTAATCAATACTAAAAAATTGAAAATCAATAACACTTTGGCCTTCCCTAAAAAAGTACGGAGCAAAAACTTATTTATATATATTGTTATTATCTTCTTGCTGTAGAAACAAGAATAATTGCATTTTGTAAGTAGTTTCTGCATGCTTCACTTACTCAGTAATGAAAGTAAAACCCTTTTTGTGGAATTGTAAGTCAGTTGTTACGTGTTAGTTTGATTATTTCGTTGATGTCGTTATTATTTATAGAAATATTTCGTGCTAGTAATTCTCATCATTACCTGTTATAGTGAGTATAAAATGACAACTTATTCCAATCGGAAAATACATTATTTTGCTATTCAATCACAATCGAAATTGCCTTGACAGGATGAGTGTGTGGCTTTATACGCACGCGATTATAGCTTGCATTGAAAAGAAGTACAAAAACATATTTTTTGATGCTTCATGTGTGTAAATAAACATAACTTTCCTCCCAAACTTGCTTTCATATAAAAAAATAATAAAGATTAAAACGAAATCTGCCATGCATATTTCAATGTATCATGTCAGAGCATCATTTCTTGAACGGCCAAGCACCACGTGCTCGAGCGAGTTAAATTATATTTTTATTCATTTTAATTGTTTCAATGAATGAGTCACTTTAGTATTGCAAACGATCCAAAAAAATTTGTCTCGCATTTATTGTTTATAAAAATATCACATTTCCTGTTTATTTCATTTCAAATAATCACAACAAAATGAAATTTTTCTGAATTTTATTTTCTGTAGTAATGAACTTGTTTTTTTTTAAATCAGAGCTTTTGTAAATGCAATGGCAACGCGTCATTAAAAGCTGAAATTTTGAGATGCTCGGGCAGATAATAACATTTTTATTTTTTGCCGACGGATTTTTGTTGACGCCAAAAACCTCATCCTAAAAACAACATCATGATCTGACATGATAAAAACTTTTTTTTAACTTCGCTTTTTCTTCTTTTACTCGTTTTTTTCTTTCTCGTACACGTAATATAGAGAAAGTGCAGTAATTGCGAAAAAAATTGAATTTGAAATTAAATTTTAATTTTAAAAGTAATTCTAATTTTAAATTAAAAAATAATCGTCTGTCTGTCTGTCATAAAGTTAACACAGTAAAAGGTCTTTACTCTAAATTTGTAGATTTCTATTAAATTTTGAGTAAAATATGCTCAGTGGAAGCACATTAGCCCTGTTGCTCAATTATAAGTTAATATGATAACTGCAAAACAACGAGAACTAGATAGATAAAATTCGGTAAAAAAAATTACCATTTATAGTGTAGACTCCCGACAAATTTTGAAACAAATTTACCTATGGACTGACTGTCTGTTCTTTCAAAAACATATAAATCGTTAGCTTAAAAAGGCAATTAATTAAATATATCAAATTTGAGATATGATTCTTGTCCCTATTGCTGTACTTCGGTGTCAAATTTTTGTTTCAAACGAATGAGGAAAACGTGTCTAAGGTACAGAAATTATTGGTTACTATTACCACATGACAGGATTTAATCGACAACAAACTCTCTAAAGCATTAGTTCTCAAACTATGGGTCGCGAGCAAACATGGGCCCTGAAACGTGGTGAGAAAGAAGTAAATGAAATCGAGTATATGCTACTATTTATTAACACTGTTACACGACGAAATGGCTGCATGGGCAGAAGAGGAATCAATACTAAGAGTAGTTGGTAGTAAATACTATACTGTACAACCTGTGAACTATTCTTGCCTCTTTGATGAAGCTATGAAAGTCCTCCTCCCCTTCACTACCTCATGCCTATGTGAGGCCGGATTTTTCGTTAGGGTCAACATTAAGACTAAATACTGAAATAAACTGGGCGTATCAAACGCACTGCGATTAAAAATAATTGATTTTGAAATTGATGCTAAGACTGTTATGACAAAAAATAGAAAACAAATGCATCCTTCCCATTGAAATAAACTGCTTGAAAGTTATTTAAGTATTAAATAAAAAATATAAATATATTTTTGTTCCCCCCATTTAAAATCAGTCCTTAATGGTACTGGTAACACTTTTTTCATAGTCACTGTTTTTGGAACTGCAGTATAATTTAAGTAGTTCCGCAACTCACGAATGAGCATTATTAGTATTTATGCCCCTTTCTATAAAGCAGCCAATAAGGGAGTGGCAAATTTTTAAGTTTTGGATAGATGGGTCGGAGTTCAGTCAACTTTGGGAACCACTGCTCTAAAGGTCACTCGACAGATGCAGTAAAAATGCTAAAGCGACGTCAAAAGTTAATATTTCATAGCTATTTTACGTCCGTGGCATGTAAGGCGCTTTCTGTCATGACAAGTTTAAGAGAAAGAGAAAGTTTTGAGGAGAACACTTCAACTGGTTTTAGAAATAAGTATTTAAAAAAGGGTATAATATAATTTATTTATTAATATTCATTTCAAGCAATAACTAATTTTCTAAAACAATTCTTTTTTTGTGCAGAAATATTTTTTTGCACAACCGATCTCCCTATTTTTAGCCTAGTATAAAAAGAATAATCCCCTAAAAAAATCAGGGAGGATCACCCGGGAACGTTCCCACATGCTGTCCAATAAAAATTTCTTCTCCAAAATTTGGGAAAGCGCCTGAACGTCTCATAATCGCAATTTCCTTATTAGTTAATGTGAATGTAAGCTTGAAATGCTCTCGATGTGATAACGTATAAAAAGTGCCTTTCAATTTTATTTATTAAAAACTTTACTTTTAATTGAAGATTGATTATTCATATTTCTACAAATCATCTTTCACAAATCAGTTGATATATTTAACTGATTAACTTTATATTTTACGTAAACTTTAGTGAATTTAAATTATTAATTCTCTTTAAATACATGAAAGTAAAAAAATATATTTGAAAACTGAATATGATAATCATTGCTTTAATAGCTTTCAATATTTTTATGAATAAATTAATGCTTTTATGAAACAAAATTATTCGCCTTTTGAATGTAGATCGTTTCTTTTCTTGTATTTTATGGTTTTAAAATCTAACTCATTAAATATCGTTTCAGGTGTCACCAATGCCGTTCTCCTATGATGCAGGAATGTTACATTAAATGTCCTTGAAATGTTTCCATTTAGCCGTATCCTGAGCTTGTAATCATTCATACTTTTTCAGAAACGTAGACCTACCAGAAAGTCTGAAACTGTATACTCCAACAACTACATGGATGAGATGTTTGAAAAAAAAAGGTGTTTTTATAGTCGCAAATAACTTTAATTATCGACACAGTTGCATAAATTGTGTGTATTACAAAAGAAAAGGTATTTTCTGATGATAAAATGCTTTTCTAAGTATTAGAAAGAAAATCTATTCCATTTCGAACAAATTCTTCAAGCTATATTATCTTTGTAATTTTGAAACTCATGGTAAATGTGAAAATAAAATTTAATTTAATATCTTTATTTTATTTGTATATAAATTATTTCACAACATTTTTACTTGTGTTTTCTAAAAGTTAAGCCATTTTACAGTTGTTTCTTAGCCATTTATATAGGGCTGAAATAGATCAAATTTGTGACACATTCTATCAAACATGATTTTTTCATTTTTTCTATTGAAAGTATTTGTATAAAATTCTGGATAAAAAGTTTTACTTTAGATTTCATTATTTTTTTAAAAAAATTCTTGTGAGTTTTACAGCAAAAGTCTCGGATTCATAACGGAAGACATTTTGTACTGGCCTCTTGTGCACTGAATTCAAAGAGTCAAAAGTCCTCTAACTAATGTGGATTTGAAACTCAACCAAGTTCATTCCACTAATTTATCCTCTTTATTTGTAGTAAAAACAGCTTTTAAACCTCAATTTAAAAGTATTTTTTTCTTTTAACTATTTACTAATTTATAATTCTTTATTAAACAGATCACAGATCTTTGAAATCAATTAGTTTCTGGAATTCACCGCCAGATGTCTCTCTTCATATGAAAAGAAAATTTATATGTAGGCAAATGGATTGACTCATAAATTTTTTTTTAAAAATCTTAAAATTTTTTTTCTTTGAGAACGGATAATTATACGAATTTTCTAAAATCTAATACATTAGGCTTCGAATGAAAATTTGACAACATTTCATGCTTATAAAACGTGAAACAAGTCAAATATTTGTAAAAACATCATTGTGAGACACGTTTGCTTTTTAAATCTTATTCTAGCCTTCAGCATCCCTTTTACAGAAGAGAAAAAAATTGTTTCACAACACAAGACCATTAAATATCATTTTACAAACTGTTATTGGTCTCATTTTACATCATGGACCCCTTGTTTGAAACAGAAATGGACCGCCTGAACAGAATTTGTTCGGCTGATTGTGCCGTATCCGTACTGAAAAATCAGATTTTGCATGACGAGACTATTGTATCATATTCATTAATTATTTTAATATTTTAGGTCATTGTTTCTTAATCAAAGATAATCATTCTTTAATATTTGACCATTAAAATTCTTTAAGAATTAAATTGTTTGCTTTGTTTTTCTTACTACAATTTTTCAACTCTTTATACGTAAAGTTTTCTAAAATTAAATAACTTATATAATTTTAATTATAAAACTAAATTGACACGCGACTGCCCCTGTGTGTCAAGGTCTACAGTACCCCCGAGAGTCCTAGGGTGCAAAACATATATCCCAGTTAGGTGGTTAGCCTAACGCGGAACCCTCAGTGTTTAGTTCCCAAGTATGCTCGGTCCTCAGTTTATCGATCCACTGAAGGGATGTAATACTAAATCGACATTGCTCGGCCCAAGGATCGAACCTTTACGTTGGGAGAATTTAGTTCAAGTAATTTTTTTAAAACTTGTAGTGCATGACATTTGATGTTAATACGCTTTTTTCGATTATTAAGTATTATTTTTTAATGAATTAATTAAAAACTTTATCGTCAAAAATCTTCATTTCCCAGCCGCCAAATACGTAACGAATTCAGTTTATTTTTTCCCAATGCCATTGAGGTTAGGCTTAACATGTTTTTGGCAGATAATTTTAAACGATTCTGTTTATTTTCATAATGCTTGATGCATTTACAATCAAACATTGTTAATGAATCGAATTTTCCGATTTATTTTTAAGTACTTTCGAATAAAAATAATACAAAATATATAAAATTAGAAATTTCTAACCTGCATTGCTTTCTCCAACTTATGTAGTAAAATTATGAATTTTGCGTTACCACATGTGGCTTTAAATACTCAAAAAACTGAAAAATTCAATGACAGTATAATTTTTTGATCAATTATTTATAGTAATTGTAATCGCTAGGGCGGGCTAGTCTGGTTGGTATGGCGGTGCATTCCCATCCTTTGGGCTGCGAGTTCGAGCACCATGTGTCGAAAGGAGAATGGGAAATTGGCAGGAAATTAGCTTAATGCTGTGACTCGGTCATGTTTCTATACATATTTATATCAATTGCAATTATTTAATTAAGAATAACTAAAATTAAATTTTTCTTTGTTAACCTAAGTAGGAATTGTATTTTGTATTACTTGCTTTTATTAAAAACTTTATTAAAAATTTTGTGATGTGTATACATATGTGAAACGCAGTTTTCAATTGAAATGAGACGCAACACAGGTAAATCTATTGATTCTGGTTGTTACTTTATTTGTGAGTATCAACTGAAAATGTTAACAAGAGAGTTCCATATTAATATTCACACAATAATTGTTTCAATCATTGACCATTCAATGGGCTGTGGATAAAACATGAGGAAAAGTAGTACTATAATATAATCACAGTTTGTAGAATAGACATATTCAGCTTTCACAATCCCATTCTTACCGAAGCCCAAAACAAAATGCATTTTTTTCCTGTCACACTGCCCACGCGCGATAGAGACAATGAAAAAGACACTGGAAAAGCAACTGAGTTATTATTATCATTATCATTATTTATATTACACATGCTACGAGAATTTGATAGAGTATTCAGAATGATTTTTATAGAGAGTTAAAGAGAGAAACTTGACGTGCGCAGTTTTCACGATGCAGATTATTTTGCTCTCGTATTTCTAATTCGCCCGATTAGTTCAAAAAACTATCAATTCTCGAATTTGCATTTCGAAATATTCCTACTAATATAGTATATTTTTTCATATATATATATCAGAAGAAGAAAAATTGAATGGTGTAAGGGCTGCAACAAATCCAGACAGAGATTTTGCAGAGCTAGGGCTGGAAATAAGGGGAGATTCGACACAGCACTAAATTTGTAAGCATTGCAGCACTAAATGTTTTTCCAGCGAGCTAGAGAACAAAATTTTATTTAGTTTAATTTTATTTTCATTCTAAATTTTTTTGTTAATCTAAATTTTGATTTTCTTCTGTGTTTCAATTAAATTAATTTAATTTTAATGCTCGCATTCATATTATGTCCGGAATTTTTCTTTGATCCAGTTTTTAATGAAATTTTTAAAAGATTCCGAACGCACTATATAGACTCTTCAAATGCTGGCATTATGCCCCTTTGTATAAGCCTTAGCATTTTGTCTACAAAAGTGCAGCCCTTCTCTTTTGACACTAATAAATTGTACTTTTACTTCAATAAGTCTAAGAATTATTTATATAGTAATATATATTTGATATAGAAGAAGAAATAGTCGAAAGATTTCGACAAAAGGAATTGGTCTCACGTTCGTTGTTCGAGAGTTTTTAAAAAAATGGTGACTTTTGAAATAAGAGAGTAAAGCGTTTGCTTCTAATCAGTTCAATGACTGCGCTTGCGCAAATTTTTTTTTATATCCACGACACGTGACCAATTGTTGTTTGTATAGGAGCTCATCACTAGAGACAATAATAGAGTGCATTTGAAAGCCGATAAACGGCTGTACACCAAAAAAATCCATTTAATATCTAAGTGATCAAAAACAACACGCTTCTCTGACAATTAAACATAAATATTAGTGCTGTGATAACAAATGTCATTCAAACTGCAGTCACTTATTTGTCTGGAAATATAAATCTCAACCGTTTTACCAGTGCCGGATTTAAGTGTTTATGAGTCCTTGGACACAGTTTGAACCTGCATTCGTTACACGAAGTTCATAACTAATTTTTTTTCTTTTTTTTAAAATCTTTTATCTACAAGCTATTAGAGGTTAAATTAAAAATATAACCTTCTATGAGAAGCCTATGAAAAATCGTTGAATTTGATCACATGATCATTTCGAGAATATTTCGAAATGATTATTTGAGATCAGGTTTGCATTGAAAAATAGACGATGGATAATTCTCCCTTATTATCTTTTTTGGATGAGCATTTTTTTTCTTCAAATTTTCATTTCTGATCCTTTTATAGTAGAAATATTAGTTGATTATCAAAACAATCGCCATCCTTATTTTTTTTTTCGATGGGTCATTAGAAAAATTTATACAAGTCGTTATTTTTCTCAGTAATTTTTTTATCAATTTTTTTTACCTCCGTTTTTTCCACATTCAGTTTTAAAAATGAGGAAACGAGCCCAAGTGTAAGTGGGAAACAACTTAAATATTTCATTCTGAAAATCCGTAATCAAATCAGTCAGGGAATGGATATATATATATATATATTCAGCGGACATTAACAACAGTTAATTATTATTATTATTATTATTCAGTTGTATAACAATGTGCCTTTAGGCTTTTCCCAACACTAAATCCGACACCGTTCATCACCGAAGAATACAGAAAAATCTGACCTTCGCAAGTGGTTGTGGCCAACACAGCGCCAAAACCGAAGCCAGATTTATTTATTTTTTTTTTCAACATTTAACACTATTTATCATTTTACCACAAATCTAAATATTAGGAATAAAAATCCAACTTGAAAGGTACACATGTGATATGCAACATCGTTAAAATTTAGTGAACATTAATATTCCGCAGTTTTAAACAAACACTTTGATTTTGCAATTCAACTACAGCAAATGTCAAACATAAAAAACGATTGATGGAAATGAACAGTTTCAACTAATAAGTACATTATTGTCATGATATATATATTACATATACAGCATCTTCGAAGACAAGTGTCAATGTGAAAGCATGTATATAGCTATTAGCTATTTACAAACTCTACGTTCAACCCTATATATTTATATTTCTTTAATATATTTCTAGGTATTTTTTTTGGACATACAAGAGTTAGTTCATCTTTAATATTTTTTTTTTCACAGGCAATCCGAAAATTTGATGTTCTGAAAGTTGTGCTTGGATTAAATAATATTGTATCCCCTTCGAAGTTTCTGCAAGACAAAAAAAGGGAAGAAAAAGAAAGAAAGAAAAATTATTACTTCATTGCAAAATGGCAACGAGAATTAAACAAAAAATATTAATATACTTACAAATACATTGATATAATAACTTCAAAAAAATCTTTAAAAAATTTGGAATATATTTTTATTCTAATTCTTTATGTATCGACTCAATTGATTCAGATGTATTTATTCTCACGTTTTATTTTTTCCTTTTTATAATCTAAACAACAATTTTTATTTTCTAGCTGGAAACGACTCAATTCCTTGTTCGTTTATATTTATAAAGATTCGTTTATGTTAAAAAGATCTCTAGAAATCGTTATCAATATCTTAAACTTTTTATTTTAGCTTCATGTCTTTGGTATTTTATGTAAAATATTCCTAAATACATTATTATTATTACTACTACTTAAATTAAATCCATACATTTTATTGAAACTTTTCGTAAACTCTATTAAATTTAAATGAGCTTTAAAAGAAATTATTGTGTCCACAGGCACATGACATGGAAGATAAACATGAGAAGGAGAATATAGTGCATTTTTTTCTCTGACTGTGCAGATGACTTACTTTATTGGGTGAAAAAAAGTTTTGCTCTTGAACTTTAATAATGAATTGATCGCTGTGGTCGAGCAAGGTTTTTGAAATTTCTTTCTTGAACACCATCAAAGAAAACAATCTACTCTTATATATTGAAACTAGGAATAAACTTCCATCTCACGTTTCATCAAATTAAAGCATTTTGAACAGTTTATATCTAATGCCGGGTTTACACTGGGTCAGTTATAAGACGGCAAGTAGAAAGGCTGAAAAATGCTGCTCGGTCGATGGCAGTCAATTGTCCCGAAGTGATAGTTACATGCCGCTGTATTCAATTTTTCTTACTGTGCATACATTGGTAGAATTTGGCGAGTTCTTTTTTTTTTGGGGGGGGGGAATTGTCGTCTTACTGATTGTTTCCGACATTTTTCTCTTTTTTTTTCTGATGAGAGATTGTGTAAAAGGTATAATATTACATCCCGACGCTAGGGCTCGTAGCCGAGTAACATAATCACTATTCAGTGGCTTACAAAAGTAACTACTTGTGTATGGTAGATGTTATCTGGCTTATGAAGCTACCACCACAGTTTTATTTTGATTTGTTATTCCTCTTCAATTCGAAATGGTTCTTAAACAATACGCTTTAGGCCTTAATTTATATCTTTAATGAAGATCAACTATAAGTTTAACTTCCTTCGTTTTCATTACGCAACTTTTAACCTAGGGTGCTGTATATCTATAGACCGCTAAAGGGTGGGGTTGTAGTGGGTGTATTTTGAGAAAATGCAAAAAGGATTTCTTACCCATCTCCTTAGTTATCTTGCCCTTCTTCAGGGTCTTTGAGCGAATGCCATTGTGCAATTGGTCGTCGAGGAGATGCAAGCATGTCCATCCAATGACGGAGCTCCGTGCCGCTTGCATTGCATCCTAACACCACTTTCCCAATAGGATCCGACGTTCCAATACGGTCATAATCGACCACCGTTATCACCAGCTGCACTTTCTGTGAGGGAAAAGCGAGTTACATCACTCAGTCAAAAACAGTTTCGCCATTTACGAAAACGAATAAGAATCAGGGAAAAATTACTGTCGGTTTTTAATTTACATTTTAAAACATCCAGAAAATAACACTTTTTCAAAAATAAAGGAATAAATGAAATGAAATAAAAAATATATAAATGAAATCTCCGATCGTAAATTTCTAGTTATAACATGAGAACATTATTATTTTAGGTCATTACTTATCTTAATTAATTTAAGTCATTAACCAGTTTAAAACAATCACTAGACTTCTATATCGCTCTCTATCCCTCTCTCTCACTCCGATTTTGAGATGAAATAACAGCTATGATTTCATAGCTCTACATCAACCTTTTTAAAAAAGCACTGCTATTGAAGAAGCATGCATAATAATAGTGCAATACTGATTAAAACAGGTAAAAATATTTTTTTGCTCGTAACATTAAAGCCTTCTAACCAAAACATATGTTCTCATTCGATAATAAATAAAATTAAATTAAAGAAATTACTTTTCGTTATTCGAGATGTTTATAAACTAAATTATTTAGTTAAATCAATTGAAATAATGCATAAGAATTGGTTGCCAATGGCTTATGAAAAATTCTGCAATTTTATTTTTGGAAGAAATTACTACTAAATATTAATTTTTTGTTTGGAAATTAAAGATTATCATTAAAGATTATAAATGAAATTTATAAGATAACCTATTACTAAAATATTAATAAATAAGTAATAATCATTGAACTATATTAAGTAATTAACAAACGATATTATTAGAAATATTGTCCAGAAATTCTTTTATCTGTTTTCGCTAAATATACTCAGCTTTTCAGCAGACGATTTTCGAAACTCAATGATTGGGAAGAATTGAAAAACGTGGAATATTTTGCGAGTTAGCATTAAAGTATTTTCACTTTTTAGAAAGCTGTCGATAATAACAGAAGCTTAAAGTTCCGATAGAGATAAAAAAAATGAAAAATATTTTTTAAATTCTAATAAAAGAAAGACGTCGAATTATTATAAAAAAGAACTTTTTCAGGTGAGTTCAAATTTTTATTTCTGTATTTAACATTGTTTATATTTCGTTATCTGATTGATTTTGCATAGTTAAAATGTAATTTGATTTTTCTGTAATGAATATTTTTAATTATTGATAGAAATGTATTAGAAATTTCCAAGTGTCAATGCTTTTGAAAAAAATTACTAAGAAGAGATGCTTCATATTTTTTTATTGAAATCTGATAAACCATTTCTTTCTTTTAATATTTGCAACAAATAAAATCCTTCCTATTTCCTAAAGTTGATAATTATTATCTATTCTGCTAAAATATTGTATTACAAATAACTGGCATAATTATGGAATTACTTTATATATTTAGAACACATTTTTGCAATGATAAAAAATAAAAGAAATTAGAAAAAGAAATTTCCGGTATTAAACTGGTATATAACTAAATTTCGTTTCTATTAATTCGCAAAATATATAGAGTTGTAAAATAATTTTGAAATTCATGAAAACAAAATAATTGAGCTCGTTGTAGCTATTATATACTCAAACTGAAAGTTTAAGAGAACGATATATAAAGCACTTTTGACTTTATTGAAAACGTTTACTGATTAAGGAAACGTTTTGATGCTTATTCGCATTTAAGATAGATTAAAAATTAACTGAAGTCACTTTATTAAAAATCATGAAGTACAGCTAATTAATGATAAACTCTTAAATATTTTGATTCGAAAATATCCTTTATGAATATTTAGAGGAATTATAAATCAGGAAAATTTAGCTACTTAAAGATAATACTTCAAGTATTTTGATTCGAAAATATTCTTTATGAAAGTATAATGGAATTATTAAAAGTCTGGTTTCTTACAAGTAAAATGTGAAAATTAATTACGTACCTGTATCTGTTCGAAGGGGATCTCAAACGTAAAGGATTCATTGTAATAAGGGTTCAACGTGCACTTCTTGATACTCGTTTTCTTCTTTTTAATTCGCTTGCCATTCATCATAATGGCGATTTTAACATAAGGATCTGAGAAAATAAAAGAGAAATAAACAAAGGTAGAAAAATGTTGTAGAACATTTCCAAGCCGGTAGCATATCGTAACTATTTTATTTTATTATATACATAAGACAAACAAAAAATTGTCTTTATTAAATTCTTTTTCGAAATTTTCCTAACCAATTATTAATTATAGTTATGATTTGTTTCTTACTGCTTCTTTCAGCAATGACGGAATACAAGAAGAAGCAAATCGTAAAAATGGTAAAGTAATTAATTGCACGAATTCTGAGAGATTTAGCAAGAATGATTTTTTGTTCGTCTTATATATAATGTAAAAAAAGTAAGAAAAGAAAGATTTAAAGATAGGAAAACTGTTTCATTTTACTTGTAATTTACGAAATTACGGTGAAAAAGTAAAAAAAAAGTTCCAATAATTCGTTTCTGTGAAAATTCTAATGCTTCTTATTTTTTAATAAAATCTTTATATAAAATGAATAGAATTTCTTGCTTGAGAATGGATGTCAAAATTATTCTAACTATTGAATGCTGGTAATCATATTATTTATATTAGTTATACTTAATCCCATTTCTTTATCATTCAAAAAATATTCTTCCAAAATTTTGCTAATGGACGATTATTGAATTATTTCGGGTAATTTTGGCAATTATTATGGCGATATATGCAGTTCTCATAAGGACAAGAATCTCATAAATGTATTAAATGCATTGCGAATGTTTATTAGAGTGTAGTTATACATTTATTTACTAAAAACTTTAACGACTCGACGACGACGATATATATTAATGATAGTGTACTTTAATGTTCTTAAAGACAGAACATTTCTAGTTCCTTTTATCAACAAAGTATAACCAATACATTGTGCATCATAATAAAGAGCTATTAAAGTTAGAATTAAATGAAAAATATTATAACTTTTCCCCTTGTTTTGCTGTAAAAAGAAATTTTCGATTAAGATCCAGAGTTTTTTTTATTTCTATTTTATTTGTTGTGGGTTACAAAAGTTGATACACTAACTATGTGTTACTCAATGAATTATATAAATAAAGTATAATACATTATATAAGTATGTGTATTCTAGTAACTAACTATGTTTTCATTATTCAAAGAACGCCATATTATTCTTATTTAAGAATTCGTAAATATTATTTCATTCAGAACCTATATTGATTCTATCATTTGTATTTTTAAAAATTAAATGTAACAGAAGATATTTTCGAGTTTCAATTTAAACATTTTCATGTGTTCTAAAGAAAATTCCCTGTGAAAAAACTATTTAATTCAATAAGGTCATCTTTAAATCTGGTGCTTATATTAATAATCAACCTTAGTTGTTTATTTAAGAATGATAAATTTTTTTCTGCTGAAATTTTAAAACCAAATACAAGTAGGAGCATAAAGCTTTCAATATACTGTAAATGGAAGTCGTTTTTAAATTTCCAAGAAATTTTTTGTGGGGAGCCTACTTACCAGATAAACCACCGACATCCATTTTTTTCAAGTTCTTAGCTTCTAGAATGACTACAGTAAGCTTTCCGGCTGTCGGTACGTATCGTAGAGAGAAGCAAATATCTCCCAACTTGTTTTCCTGAGAGTTGAAAAGTTTAATTAATTATACTGTGTTCTATGTCTACACTAGTAAAAAAAAGAAATTATAAAAATCCAGGAAGCTCAAAACTGTCTAATGAACAGAGGAACAATCTTTTTTTAATGAGGAATAAATGGTATCGGAAACAATAGCGCAAGTAGCATAATTTGATTAATACATTTGTTTAATTTTAAGCAAACAAAACATTTTATTCTTATCTAGCATTTATTTTAAGTTTACTTTCATTCGATTGTCAGAATTTTTTTTAATTTAGTATATTATTTAGAAATTTTTTTTAATATCTCAAGTGGAAATTATTCTTTTTTAAATAATTAAAGCTTTACAGTTTTTATTTAATTTTAAGTCCACTATTCTCCTTTATTATATATTCAATTCATAATTAAGGAAATAGGAAAATGTATTTAAAGTCCTTATCCAACACTGCCAATTACCATCATAAAATACAAAATTTCTTTTACTCTCTGTAATTACTTTTAACATGAGTGAAATTTTTTAAATCTATAACTCAATATCCTTTTTATTTTATGGTTATTTATTAAATTAAATTCCTAAAATATATTATAATTCGAAAATTATGAGTAAAAATAAATCATAAAATCATTTTTTATAATTTGCAATAACTATTATTTTCCCATGTATGAGAAAAATATTATAAAATATAATAATTAGCTGTTCGTTATTATTTTATTATAACATTTATTAAAAAAGGAAAAAAAGTAATATTTATTTAGTTATTTTGAAAATAAATTACTGGTGCATCTTCGACAATGTCTAGAAATGGTTACGATTAAGATAAAATATCCATAAGATCTTGATAATAAAATTGAAGTTAAATTAATCAAATAAATTCAAATATTAATTTCAGCTATCATTATAAAAAACGCGCATTAAGTTGTAATACTTAAAAAAATTTACACTATTTAACAATATAAATGCAATTTTAAATCGCCTTTGTAATAGTTGTAAATTAAATTTTGACTTTTAATTTATAAAAATGATTACATTTTTAAATTTTTGAAAAAGCATTTTGAAATTCGAAGCTCATTGCCATCCATAAAAATAAATGCATAAGTTTCATATAAAAATTGCGAAACGCAGCGAAATGGGAACCATTCATTTCTGAAATTAATAAAGCACAATACGTTGAATAATTCATCACCCGTACATTTGGCATTAAGACTAAATAATGGGGTAAGTGACCTACATTTATGAAGATCGATAAATCGATAACGCAACGGGTGACATCTGGTTAAGTTCGTTTCATTCATAAGTTCCCGTAAAAGAGAAAAAAAATTAATAATCATATTTAACATCATTAGCAATACCATTATTTTCGGATTCTTCCAGATTCTACAAAAATTAATTACTGAATGAATGAATGAAGATTTCGTCTACCTTTCACTCTTTCAAAGAAACAAAACATAATGAAGTGCGGCTAAAGTAGTGGACTACCAGTAACACATCATCTACTAAAATTGAAATTCTATGTTTATTAACCTCAGAAATTTCCAAACATAACTTTAAAAAGCCACAACCAAAGCTAGAATTATTTTTTAACAAGTAAGAAGTAGTAATTTTTAGTTGTTAATTTCAATAGAGAAAGTTAGCGGTGGAATTGTCCTCTCTTTGAATTTTTCGTATATATAGACTACATAGTACTATGCTCATCGCATATGGCGCCGAGAAAGCTGGCTAACCCTTGAAGGTCAAAGCAAAGTCTTCAAAAGGGAGTATATCCCTCCCCACCCCCATCCAATTACCGCTATCACAGTATACTGCATGTAATATCACAATATACTGCATGTTGTATTTCGTAGTATAAGGGAAAAAATCGTAGAAACTCTTTTCGACAGAATACACCACTCAGGAACACTTAGGTGAAACTTGGTGTTAGTAAAAATGGCTGAACTATTTCTCGTGGGAAGAGTCGATGTGTTCACTTCCGTTGGAAGAGAAGTATCCACTTAGATCCTGCTATACAGATACGAAATACGCCAGTTCCAGTTATGACTGAAGTACGTATTTATTTGGGGGGAGGATTGACTTTCGATCATAAACTCACTTTCCTCCCACATATCAAACTCTCGGAAGAAGTGGAAAAAACTTGAACATTTTAGAAGCACTATCCAAGATATCTTGGGGTGCCGATCGAACCTCCCTTTTTCGTACACATATGAAACGATCATTCTGCCACTCATGGATTATGGTTGTATGGTGTATGGTTCTGCCCATCATTCTGTTTTGAGACATCTTGATTCTGTTTACCGCGCTATTCTCAGAATCTGCTCTGGTGCTTAATTGAGATTTTATATATTATTTGTTACTTTATTTGCGGCGTAAAAATTTTCTACTTTGTTTTACGTTCGTGCATAATCTGTCCCAAACCATTCAATTTATCGCTTTTTTTTTTGCAAACCTTCGTAGAGTTTATGACGCCCGACCTTATCATAACCCTTCATTTTTGTCAGTTTGTCAAAAATTTCTTGAGTAACACGAGCCTTCATAATATTACCATTACACTTCTTAATTCTTTTACTTTCCCCCATGTAATATTCTGCAATTTTCTTTCCTGAATTTTTCCTTGAAATTTGATAAAGCGTCAACTAACCCTGTTATTTTCCAACAGTTTTTTTCATCAGCACCACTGTCAGTATTTTTTTTAATACCAGTTTTAACAGATGGCTCGAAATAAGATGGATCTGTTGATTGATGCCTTTATAACTCTATCTGGTACTCTGAGCCGTTGTCTGAGCAATTGTTTTGTTTTAACAGCTGAGTTGGTAGCCATTTTCTACTCTCTTCAAGAAATTTCGCCTTGTCAGCTTAATTTTATTATATATACTAACATTATGAGGGGCCTTGGAAACAGTGAAAATTCATTTTCACAAAAATATGCATCCAGTAGTTATTCAAATATTTATAACATGTGACTACTACAAAAAAAGGGGGTGGGATTTGATATTCTTCTCTGCTGGGTTCTCGATCAGGTAGGCATTTCGGTCTATAAAAGGGCTGATGTTGTTTCGATGTTCTTTTTCGATTGGAAAATTTTTATTGACTTATACGCATATTAATCATTTTTAATTTATATAAAGCTGTAATTCCTAATAAATTTCTAACAAACAAATACGAGAAGCAGGTAGATAATTATCGAAACACTGAATTTACCTTATTTAGAAAAGTTGAAATACGATTTCATCAGAAGTGTCAAATAGAATAAAATATATTTTGTTATACCAGCGGGTGACCGAACTCCGCTCGGAGAAAACAGGTATTGAAGCTAACTCGAATATTATCCTTATTTTTTTCTGATGAATGTTGAAATGTAGAAATGTGGGGCGATTTTCGACTTGGCAACCATTCCTCGTATTATAGTATAAGATAAAATTAAAACTTAAGCTCCAAGCATGCGTTACGAGTAAAAGGGAAAAGATTATCTTATTAATATGTTGCCATCAGATTGACAAAAACTCAAATTTAAAAAAATAAATTGTTATTGCGCATTAAACATATAAAAATGCAATTTTCATCACGTGTCTGCATGAAATGAAAAAATATATATATGAATATTGATATAGATGGCATATTGGCTATAGATGGCAGCACGTTACCACTTGAAAATTTAAGTAGCCATTATGGCGAACTAATAAAGTTTAAAAATTTCCAATCTGTAACTCCGAACTGCTCAACCGTAGCGCTTCAAAAACCGGCGCCAATCGATTCCTCGTCGCCCAAAACCCCAGATCCCCAAGTTTACCGGAATTTATTAATTCTGGAGCGATTTTCGACTTGACAGCCATTCCTCGTATTATAGTATAAGATTTCCGCTATGAAAATTTAGATTTTATTATAAAATGCTGTAATGAATCAACTTGAGGGCCTTAAGTGTAACTTTCATCCTCTCCCCCAACCCTCTACACTTACTATTAGCTTTTATCCCTCGATTTTAAATATGAATAAGAAATCATCCTGTTCCTAAATCTTAGATTTTTAACAAAACGAATCGCTGTTTAAGTAGCAAAAATAAATAAAATGTTTGGTTCGAATTGATTTAAGAAAGATTGAGACTCCTGATTTACTTTAGAACCATGAATATATGGTAAGAAATGCTAAGATTTTATCTTATCAATCTCTCTAAGATTTTATCTTAAAAAAGGAAGCGTAATGCAATCTTCCTATATATATTATTTTTAATTAATTGCAAAATAAAGAATTTCTGCACTAGATTAATTCCTAGGGATATATTTCCATAAGATTGCCTGCAATAAATTAATTAAATTTTAAATAATTTTTTTTTATTTCTTAACATAAATATCAGTCATTGTATGAATTGTTGTAGCATTTAATCAAAAAGGGGGAATAATTAATTTGCTAAATTGTTAGATTGATACATATAATTATTCTTATTATTGAAGAATATTTAGTTGTAGATTGTTCCTCTGTATCTACATACAAAAATACACTTAAAAAACGCACTACACTAAAATCGATTACCATATACCTACAACACACGCGACTGCTACTTTAAAACGTTTCGAAGTAGAAGTTAAGTTACGCATTTCAAGCAATAGTTCTTATTTCGTTCACTAGATACACGGAAAAAGCAAAACAGCGAATTAAAAAAAAAAGTGCAAAACAAAGGTTTCCAAAAAAAAAAAAAGAAAGTATGAAAACGAAAGTGAGAGACGCGAGCGAAGCAAGCAACGATGTTTATTCAGCACAAAAACGAAACAAATGCACAACCACAGACAACAAATGTTTCACCAAACAACACACACATATCCAGCCATTTACGGATGTATACTTACAAACACATCGAAGAACACCATGACGGGGTCAGAACATGTATAACGTCCAATTGAAGTTGTGACGAAATGGCAAAAACAGCAGGTTTTGGAAATTTTTTGAGGAAGAGAAATTAAACAAATCAATTCATAAAATCATAAGAAATGAAAAGCATTGTTGATTGTTTTATGAGGAGGGAGGGGAAACCATAAAGCTAAAAATGGAAACTAAAAAAAGTGGCTTGGGAGACTGCGCATGCGTAAAAGTAAAGATACAGCTGCTAATCAGAAGCAGAAATAATACGAAATGATTATTTAAAAAATAAAAAGGACTTGTAGAAATAATCGACGGAAAATGAATCGTGTTGCTACAGAAAGAAAAGCAAGCAAGAACTAAAAGCCTACTCGATTAGGATAGGAATTCAGAATTTCTTTGTCTACTTGGTGAGAGTTATGGTAATAATACCTGCCTACAAGAGAAACCCTGCCTACAATGAATGTCTACAATTCATAACATAGTACTACTGCTACTAAGTCTATTCTCAGATTATCTCGCCAAATGTCTACTTCCATATAAAAAATAAACTAGAATTATCTATTTTCAAAATCTGAAACATTTGTAGAAAGTATGATTATGAAATTCAGCACAAAGACAGTAAAGACATCAAATATCTCATTCATACAAAAGAATTCATAAATTTAATAAGTAGAAAATAAATTTCTAACCATTGAAATTTTTGAAAAAATTAAAATTTTACCATTAATTACATCGTCTCAAATTATTAATCACTGAAGTGCAGCAACTATAATTTATTATACACTGCACTAGGTCAATTATTTATATTAATTTATTTCAAAAATAAAGAGCTACGTAAATTGTAAAGTCACAGTTTAATAAATCTAGAATGTATTTTGATAAAATAATTTCTAAGATATTTTCATGAAATTTTATATCTCTCTTCCTGAAAATTATTTTCTAAAAACGATAAATGCATTAATCGTAAAAAGTCTGCATTGTTTAAATTTTTAAATACCCATATTATAATTTATTTTTTATATTAATAATATAAGAAAGAGAACTCTGCAAAATAAAAATATTGGTTAATATTGTTTATTCTGCAATTCTATTTATAATGTAAATTATATTTTTTAGCTATATTTAAGAGGAAGCTTTAATGTAATCTTTGAATAGCCAGAAAATACTTCTTTTAAATATAATGTTAATAAACATTGAGTTACATTTTGACATTAATCTTCTACAATTTGTTTATATTTTTATTCTGTTTTATATATTAGTTGCATTAAGAAAAACATTATACCAAATGCTTCTTACTAACAATTTATTTATTTAATGAAGTTTCATAACATAGAAATATTATATTCATTATTTAATCACAATAAAATAATACATTTCAGTTATTACTTGTTGAATTGTTCTTTTTTTCTTTTAATGATATTAAATTCATGTTTCAATTCCACAATATAGTTCATTAGTAACATTTATTTGTAAATGAAGATCACAGAAAATATGATTTCATCGCTATTGTATAAAACAGATTATTTCTGTTGTACACATAATTAGCAGTAAACACTTTTTCTCGCGCATCTTATTATATCAAACTTGCCATTAAATTAACTTTAATTTCAGACAAAAAAATAAGTATTTTTTTCAGACTTTGCATTCAATCAAATGAGAAACAGATATACCACCCATCCTGTGAAAAAGAAAGCTGTTCGTGGGATTCATTCAAATCATAGACAATGACTTTTTTACCTGTCCTTGCTCTCCTTCCACACTTGTTAGATCTTTCCATTCTTCAATTGTTTGGGCCAGATCCACGGTGTTAAGCGGGATTTTCACCTCCCCGATCTGGTCGTGTTTAGAGAAACGATCGAAGTCGAATATGGCAAAGACCAGTGTTTTGGAGGTGATCTCGGCGAAAGGTACCTGAAAGGCAAACATAAATTGCTTCAGCTTTTAAGTAAAGATAATTTCTGATGCATTATTTGTATAATTTCTATTTGTGATTCATTCCTACAAAGACAAAGATATTTCAAGTAAAAATGTGCGCTGACTTATACATCTTTACTTGAAATCAATCGCACAAACCATAAGATTTCTGAAGAAACTGATAATTCTTCGAAAAACAGTACATCTTTCAAGAAAGCGATATTTTTTTAATAAAAATTCCGTAACTCTATACATTTAAAGGGATGGAAGGAAGGAAAAAATAAGTTTAAAAGATTATTTCTTCAGTAAAATTCATTAGTTAAAAATATTTTTATGAAAAAAAATCTTTACCTTTAACTTAAGAATGATAACAAGTAAATTTTATTTCTCAGTTGCCTAATTGTACAAAATTTTTAAAAACCAGATTTTGCAGTGATACAGATTAAAATCATTGCGAAGGTAGAGTTGCTTTCAAATGTCTTAAAATGATACTTAAAATTTAATATTTTCATTTAGTCTTTTTTCTCAGTTTGTAACAAGTCATGTTTTAAATCATGAAAAATTACTATAACAGTAAAAAAAGATGCCATTATTTTAGCAATATTTAAAAAATTTTGAACTTACAATGGAAAAACATTAAGCTAAAATCTATGCAAATTGTTCACTAACGCACACACACACCTCATTTTATATTAATAGAGATGAAATTCGATTGGTATTAAAAATTGCTGTACTTATTTAGTTAATGAATAAACTTCATACGTTTGGTAACATTAAGTGAAATATAATCACCATAATAATCGTCATTCATTAATCAAATATTATTTGTTAGCATTAATTTGCACAGACAGTAAGTTCGATTGGATCAAAAACTGACCTTGAAGTTAAATGTTTCATTGAAGACCGGGTTGAGGGTTTTCCTGTGCACTTTAGTTTCGTGCTTCTTCTTCTTGTCGGGAAGAAGATAAACCTTGACATATGGGTCTGATGTTCCAGACATGTCCAACCCGGGAAGATCTTCAGCTTGAATGACCGTTACCGCCAACTAAAAGAGACCAAAACATGTCAAAACTATAATCTAAACGAAAAAATAAATGTAATATCAAGAGTGGGCAGCAAAACCTCAAATAAAGTTACTATCAAGGATTTTTTAAAATTTTGTGCAAGAATTATAAACGGGATGAGATTAAGTTCAATTTGAGATCATTTGTGTCACAAATGAAAATATGCAAATTTTCAATATTTTTGGGGGTGTGGAGGGTGATATTGATATATAATATACACAATATTTCATTAAAAATTGATTACAGATAATTTAAAATATAAATTTTGGTGTTTATATTTCTAAAATTTTGTATATTCATCAAAAATACTTAAAATTCGTCACAATTTTTTCCCATAGAAAGTAGTTGTTATTCATGTAACCATTTTTGGGAATTTTAAACCAATCAGAAATTTCATTACTTCCAGGATGAATTCATAAGCTGCGTAGTTTTTTTGTTACATAATAATGCAATTACATCATTATTTTTGTTTGGAGCCAATTTAAGAATTGGCTACCAATTATTATCATACAAATTTCATATTCATTGTAAGATTGGATTGGATGTGGAAATTTCCTGGCGCAAGATCCTTTTCTAGGATATGCTGCACCGAAAACAAAATTCATTGTAAGAAAAAAATGCAATGCAAATTTATAGCTACTCCGATATGTTGCAAAGCAAAACTTCGGTCAGTTTTGTGTTCATCGACATAATTGCAACTCTAAGTAATCGAGTTTTGGAGCTCGAACTGCCTCTCTAACTACCATTACCGGGGATAAGCCCTTGCTGGGGCTAGGCGTCCCGTCAACCCATCATTACCCGGCTTAGTGCCAGTAGTTACTTACGTTGTTGGAATTGAAATCGTAATCCAGCTTGTATTGCAATCGGCCAAGTTTCTCTTCCGACTTTTCACTCTCCTTTTCACCCTCGTTATCCTCCATGTTATCTTGCAGATCTTCTTCATCTGGTTGAACCTGAGAGCGTAACAAAAAATATCTTCAATTAATACTTGTTGCAGGTGTTAAGAAGTTGCTTTATATGACGATCGCGATATTTAAACTTTGAATTTTTGCTGCTTAAAGTTTGAGAAGTTAAACAAAACGCTTTGCATTTCCATTTCCTTTTACATTGATTAGCTTTTATTTACAGTAATAAAAATGGGCTATATTCTTATTATTTAACCTTTTTTTAAATGAAAACTTTTAAATCTTTAAAAAAAGTAAAATAAAAAGAAGCACTGCTTTAATGTAATTTCTCAATAGGTTAAAGCAGTAAGTATTTGAGGATACTTTTGTAAGCCATTTCCATTCTTTCGTAGCCATATATTTTAAAGGCATCAAAAGAAACCCTGCTATGCTTTATTGTTGACTGCTATTTGCTGATCTGATAGTCAATGTAAATTTTTTGTCCAAAGGACTGCTTTAACAACATTTTAAAAACATTTTATACAACAGGATTCATATTTTTTTTTTCATTTTAAAAATTCTCTTTTATTAAAAATATTATTAAATTTATTTAATTAGAAACTTATGAAATTTATATTTGATATGGACGTGCAATATTTGAAGAATCAAACGGAACTGTATTAAACTTAATTATATGTTAAAATTATGACAGAAAAGCCAGCTCGTTTGTTTAAGCTACTGAGAAACTCACGATTTTAAAGGTCACATTAACCTTATTCTGTTCCATAAGGACCAAATCTATGAAACATCTTCTAGTCTATTAATAAATTTATATATATATATATTGTTGAATACTAAGATTACCTAAATCTATTTCATAAGTAAGTCAATATTTCCATGAATGCCTCGAGAATAAGCTAAACACAACCAACTAAAACACTTTCTTTTAAATTATTGTACATCAAGATTTATTCAGATCTGCAAAGCATACAGATTAGTATAAATCTTTAAATAAAAATATATACTATAGATGCACGTATTAATTAATTTTAATCGTTTACTTTCCACTCCCCAGGAAGCAACAGCTCTTTCACAATAATATACAATATTGTGCGATATTATATCATACCATTTTATATTCAACAATGCTATACAGTATTGCGAATACTGCTTAACATCAAACAATATTGAACAATATATATGTGTGACTAGCATCTTCCCTAGTAGCACATAAATATTTTACAATATTGCTTAATATTGTGGAATATTATTTAATATCATATAATATGGCACAATATTGTACAATATTATGCTACAGGATGTGCTACCTGGATTAAGTTGTCGAAATATTTTAGAAATAAGAATGCGGTCGGGCCTTGTCGTCAAACAAGCGAAACGCACACCAACCATTAGTGCAAAATATCCGCCATCTTGAATAACGACAAAGATAGAATTTTCTCTTTTCAAGATGGCGGACAAAGATAGAATTTTTATTCGTTTAAAC
>JAOUZG010017606.1:4422101-4443849 GCA_026289955.1 Argiope argentata | reverse complement strand
TTTTATTCGTTTAAACTAAATTTTATGAATGGACTCATTTCTCGAATTATCACTAGAGAACATTCCCCGACTGAACAAGATGTTCTTTTCTATGATGCGGCAAAGGAAGATGGTGCTTACTTTTTCTTTGTAAGCGTCTCCAAGGAAGCCCATGCCTTTGAGATCCACTCCGCCCTTTCCACCCTTTTTGTCCTTCTTCCTTCGTTTGCACCATCTCCGAAGGCAACAGCAACAGATGCAGACTAGCAGCAGTCCGATACCGATGAGTATGAGGATGATTCCCCACACAGGAACTGAAAGCACAAAAGCATTTCATTTGTCTCTTTTTTTAAAGACCTTTTTTTAAAAATGGATAATAAATGTTATGATATACATTAAATTTGAATTTTAAAGATTCTTTGTGAAAGGTTATCAAAGTTTTTCGACTCTTTATGAGCAGAAAAGTTCTTAACTATAAAAGAGCCTGATTTTTCGCATACTTTTAAAAATTAAAATGTATGGGTTTTCGATATTCAAATTCTTGCTAATTATATAAATAAAATTTCTGTTTCACCACGCTATTATAAAAGCATAAAATATTAAAGTGGAATGTTTTATATGAAGAATAGGCAGATAATTAGTACCGTAGAGAAGATTGAGACTATAATAAATAAATTTAAAAAAAGATACAACAAACACCAAAAATCTTTATCGTGCCGAAGTCTAAGTTAAAAATCGCCCGTAGCAAGAAAACTCGCACAAATACAGGCATTGTATCAATCCAAACTTAACAGATAAACGAGAGAGAAACTTTTGCGAAAAAACAAATCACTGATTTTGTCAACAATTTTGGATCGACCATGACCTTCTACACAGAATATGAAATTTATTTTGAAATAGTTATTAAATATAATTTAATTTTTCTCCGATTAATAAATATTTTCCTATTAGAACGGATTTTTTTTCAATAATTAATCTTCTATGGTATTTTTGTTAATCTCGCCTGATATATACAAGACTGGTAAAAGTTTAAGGAGATGAATATTTAATAATCCATTACACTCAATAAAGATATTGGCGTAACGTATGTAGGATTTTGGCCAGATTATGATATGATTTTGTTTTTCATCTCTAATCTTCATCAATAGTTCAGATGTGGCTTAGACATGGCGTTATTTTTTCAACTTCTCATGATAGTTCACCAAAACACGACATGAACGCACTAACAATTTTATACATCATAATGGATACCCCAGTTGACACTAGAGGCACAAAGGCGCCATACACACTTTCAGTTTTTACGCTCCTAAATGAAGATAGGCTGAACTATGCGAGATTTGAATGCAAACAACTGTCAAATTGCTTCGTTAATTTTTATGTATTAAACATAGAACAGAGTGAACATAATAACCAATTAGATTTTGCTGTTGTGGCTGTCCATTTGAGATCAGTAATACCAACCTATTTGCTTCAAAATGTATTGTTACATTCTAATGTTCCAGCAAACATAGAATGCCATCTTAAACCATTTTTTATATACTCACCGTGTGTCTTAACAGCAATGTCCTCCATTATCAGTTCCACCGGATTCTCCGTGACGACTGCCGTTTCAGCCGAAATGTTCGACGGGGCCGAAACCACGGAGGTGACCACTTCATTAGCCAAAGGGGCAGGAGGAGGTTCCGGTTTTGGGGACACTGGGCCATCGGCCGATTTCTTAATGAAGGGTCCTGTGTCTGCAGCGGCTTCGTGGTGACTATGAAGCCGCTGCAGAACGAGGTCGATGGCGGACGGGGCCATGCTCTTTCACTTACCACACCTGCAAAGAAAACACATTGCATATTGGTAGACCAATCAAGAGCTTGATTCACACAACACAGTGGATTTTTAATTTATATACATTTTACAATGAGATTTTGTTTCTAAAATGTTAAAATATTATCAAAATTAAATTAGTTTTAATTACATACTTTTAGTGCATGCTATTTAACTGAATCTAGTCAAACAGGAAGGACCATTTCAAAGTAAGCAACTCAAAAAAATGCATTTATAAGTCACTTTAATCCTATAATATATACATAAATTCTTAAAAAATGATTTATGTTATGACCTATTAGTATACAAACATATGAGGCAAAATTTGTAAATCAATACCTTAAACATTCTGTAATCTTATAAAATTAAAAAACATCAAAAGCCTTGGTGTTGGTACTGCATACAATTAGCTTTATTACAGAATGTGATATCCATTCAAGAACAACAGAGCAGTTATCCGTATTTAGAAGAAACGGAGCTATAAACTGAACTATTGGGCAAATAGTGACATTTCAGTGAATTTTAAGAGCATCCACTTCATTATAATGGGAAAAACCCATCTTCGTCTTCCAGGAACTCCGGAATGGGGACGTTGCCCTAGCAACGAGGGAGCAAAAAACCGATAGAGAGATTGTGAAGACGTCACAGAGGATTAATAAAGTATTTTAGGTATGGGATTGGCTGGAGTTTCAAGAACGAAAATGGGTTTTAATGAGGAAAATGTCCTTTATTAAGAACAGTTTCATCATTATCAAGTCTTTTCCTCTTTTTATATGCCCACCTACAAACTTAAATACGAAAGTGGAGCAATTTCAATAGAAATGATGTTTTTAATTCGGTGCTGAAAGGAGGGATTTCATACTTAGAGAAATCTGTTGTAATATGACCTTAGATTCAGAAAAAAAATTCTAAAAATTATAATTGTACATAAAAATGGAAAATCCTGAAGATTCAATAGAAAGAAGCTGTCTATTCAGCGCGTTCATTGCACAAGTAGTGTGATAGACAAATTGAGTACTGTATGATGAAGATGATGATTAAGGAGGAAATGATATATTTTTATAAGAGAAATCGTAAAATTCTTTTATATTGATCAGATAAATTTTGAAACATACAAAATTATGATATCCAGTATTTTATACATGTGTGATGAACGCTTTATAAGCCAGATAACAACCCTCGGGCTAAAGGGTCACTTTTGATCAATGGTTATGTTATTCGGCTACAACCCCTCAGATTCCGAGTTCGAGCCTAGCGCTTTCCGCATTTGCCACAATAGTGACCCGGCTACCTTGGATCAGTTGGCCTTCGCACGCAGATTTGTGCGCTGTTGTGGCGCCCCTATTGGTAGCAAATGTCACATGGACCATTAAATACAACAGCCAACATCACCACCAAACTCACACAGAAGCTCGCCATAAACCTTGGCGCAATTGTATCGTTCGTCTAACTACCGACTCACAGGTGGAAGAATATGTGGTAAAAGCTTTATAAGCCAGATAACAGCCCTAGAACTGACGTGTCGCTTTTGCTCAATCGTGTTACTCTGCTACTAACCCTAAGATTGCGAGTTAGGGCTTAGCGCTACCAGCATCTGTATTATTGGTGACTCGGATCCGCATCTGACACACATGTAAAGATGTAATCTGTTTGAAGATACTATAGTTGATATTCTTACAAAATATAACTTATACATTACTTATAAGACAAAAATAGTAATTTAATAGTAATAAATTATTCGAATATATTCTTTAAAAGCATCAACGATTCAGCAAACTATAAATATATTTATTCGTTAGCATGTAAATTAACAAAAATAACACATTTTTTCAATTAATGCTAATATGTAAAACCGTTGCCAATTGAATTTAAGAAGTTTCGAATGTTTGAATGTGCTCAAGTATAAAAAATGCAATGTTTTGTAGTAATTTGTAAAATATTCTGGAAACTTAAAATTGATTTTTAATAAAATTCACTTCTTGTTTAATTATCTTTTTTTATACAAAATTGGAAATTGGATTGACATAATTTTGTGATCATATTTTGTATTTTTTTTTCCAATAAGAAAATAGTTTCATATTTCCAATCAAAATCTTAAAATTCTTTTTTATATCCTATTTTAGATAAAGGCAGTCGTCTAATTAAAAATAGTGGCAACAACTTCTTTATATTTCCATTCTTCGAAAACTTAAACATCCATTTAAAAAAATGACACAAACAGTTTAAAGATTTAAAAAAAACTGGTCCTGTTGCAAGTCCTTCTTTAACCAGACGGTAGAATAGAATTTGACATTAAAAAAAAAAGATTTCTTTGATGACTTTTTTGCTTTAGTTTTTTTTTCAGTCATAAGGGACCAGAATGATTCTTTAATATAAAAAAAAATGTATTAAAGGCACTTGACTCAGAACAACTTTCTAAATAACTTTATCGGTTAAATATACCTTCATGTACCGAAATTTATCACGAAAAGAAAAGTTAAGTAATTTCATAATATTTCCGGAAAAAAAAATGATAAAACAAAATCTTTGAGTGCAACTGTACTTTTCTTAGTAAAAATGCAGGTTTCCCCCCCACACCCTATCACATTGGGAAAATCTCATCAAGTTTATTGGCCAGCGGCCAATGTCTCACTATGCCAGAAAAACCTGTAAGGTCAAGAGCAGGTGTGGTTCTTTTGCTTTTTCGTAGTATTAGTAAAGCAAATGTCCTTTTACCTTTTAATGATTTGTTAGTGATAAACGTTTCTCTTGTTAATTTCGTTTTCGTTGTTTCACTTTGCTTATATTATAATATTGATTATTTTGTGGTATTTTTCCGAATGATTGGATTCTTGAAAATATAAGGCTTTTTCAGAAACGTAATTAGAGGCTCAAATATTTGGGATTAATAGCCGATAAAGAGGCAGTTTTTAATGTTTGCCCTAACCTTAACCGTTTTCTTACCTATGCTATAGAGAACGACTCAGTGTTTTTTTCAAATGCGAGCATTTCTCATTCATTTCTATAAGATTATTATTATAGGAAACAACGATCAAATGAAGTATTCTAAAATTTGTAGAATGCAAACTGTATGATTTCAAAATTTTAGTTTGTAAAAGTTATTTAGTGCTTGTTTTAAAAACAAATTATTTAAACGAATTTATTGACTTATAATTCAAAAAGAAAAACTTTGAAACACAAAAGACAATTATGCTAAATTAAAAAAAATTTCTTTGCCAGTTAAAAATATATTTTAAAAAAATTATTATGTCGATATTTTTTTACTTGTGCTGAGTTGTATTCTATACTGAAATTTTATTTTCAAATTTGCAAAAAAAGTAAATACTTTCCAATTCTTTTATTTCAAACATTTAATTATTAATAATTTTTTCATGATATTTTAATTTAGTTTGAAAAATCTGATATTAATTTAACAGAAAGTTTACAATTTTAGATTTAAATATTGACGAATTAAGTGTGCTTATTCTTTATCTAAAATATTTACACAGAAATATTTAACCGTTTTTTTAATATCTAATAGCCATGTAATGAATAATGATTATATTCATAAGAAGGATCATATACCGTGATTATACGAACGAAACTGAAACGCCAGTTTTCCTATTACCATGAGAAATCCATACTACTTAATAGAGTATGCTCAATTTTAGTTCAAAGATGCTGAAAAGTATAAAGATAGATTTAGAGAGAATTTTCTAGAAAATCATTGAATAATAAATGTATTAATTAAAAATTAAATATTGCGCCAATATGCAATATGGCGCTCGTTAGATTTGTCAGTAAACGGAATTTAAAGAAGCCAAACATTAAAAAGGGAAATATTTAATGTTTAGAAAGTTTATAATATTTAATTTATGATATATATATATATATATATATATATATATATATATAGCGTGAGGAGGAAAGGGGGCTTAAATACTCAGCAATGGATTCAAGGCTTTCTTTTTTTATTTGTTAACAGAGATTGAAATTTACTATACAAAGTGATTACCTTCAAATTCTATATATTTTCCTCTCTCAATTTTCAAGTAAGTCTGATATCATTCTCTGATAAATTCTAATAGTTTATTTTAAAAAGACTCCTTGTGTATTTTTAAATATTGTTTGGGATAATCAGTAATTTTTCGAGAAGAATCTTTGGAGGAAGACTTTATCTTTTTAATTAGAAATAAAATTGCTGACAATAAAGTATTACTGATAAAAAAAATTACAAAATATATTAGCAATACCGTATGCCATAACTTTAATTTTTATTATAAACATTTTTAATATTTTTAGTACATCAAAACTTCCTCTTAAATACAGAAGTATAAAAATATTTTTGATGAATTTTTCCGATTATTTTTAAACGCTTTGTTTTTCCTTCGGAAAATTCTTCCTGACCATGATAGCTTTTTAAAGTATGACCATATAGCCTTCCCTTTTTAAAAAAATAAAAAAGAGAAGAAGAAATTGTATAGATCTTTTTCTTAATTAAATAAGTTTTTTTAAAAAAAAATTACATTACAAATAATTTTATGTTCCGTTTGCAAATATATGATATTCTTATAATTTAATAAGCTTCATACCGCAATAAGAACTCTGCTCTAAAAAGAAAGAAAGCAATCACACGAGGGAAAGAAACGGAAATTGATCGATCAGAAATGCAGCCATACAACTGGAAAACACCCAGATCACTTGCTCAGCTGAAAGCCTTCCGCCAATCGATCCACTGGACAGTCTCAACGTTGTTTATGAATTAGGATCGTGTCATAGGCCATCTTTCTAAAGGCACCATTAAGCCTTTCAGCTAGAAGGATCCTCAAACACCTCTTAGAGCTGCGATGTCGTCTCTCGAAATCACACCACCTACGCTTAAGACGAGGCTATATTTAGAAAAATATCGATCGGTGGCTCCTACGTCAAGAAATCAGAAGCAATGAGTTTGCTCCAAACGCAACTGGAGCCCTTTAGGCAATACCCTTATTATTGAATTAAGGTGGGGAGAATTTCCATCGAGTAAATTAAAGTTTCATTGCATACCAAATACTTTGGTGGACGGTAACTTTGGGAAAGTGTCGATCAAATGAAACGATCCAGGCATGGTAAGGGGTTTTGATGAAAATGGGTGAAAATGAAAGCCTATACATAGAATTTAACTTTTAACTGAATTATGACTATAATGTAATTCCAAAAAATAGTTATGCTGACCACCTTATCAGATTGAAGTAAATAAAGTTAATCAATTAACTACATTAGATTTATTCTACTGAAACCTTCTATACCAGAAAAATGGGAAATATCTATAATTTAGAATTTTTTAAATAAAAATAAATTATTATTATGGGCATGATATTCCATATTATTCACCATATCGCTTAGAATTTTCTGTAATAAGGTATTCTGATATTCATAATCATAAATCCACTATATTCATTATATTTAAAAAAATTTGTTCTTAATTTTAGTAATTCTTAAGTTAGTTCTCAATTTCAGTAATTATTTACATCCGAATTTTAGTAAAATGTTAGTATTTTCAAATTTTAATAACTTACTGGATTATACAATATTTACCGCAAATGTTAAGAGGAAATCAGATAAATTATTTTTATATGATCGCATGATACATTTAATGAATTGAAAATTTCAGGAGAAATCTCGTTTAACAGATTTTTTGTGACATTAGATTAACGTTAATATGTCAACAAATAAGAATTTGTCCTTAATTATTTAATATTTAGTATCCTGATTTTTAAAAAATAACAATTACTTCTACTTTAGATCTATTATTATATACTCTTGATCTATATCAATATATTTTGCCATTTACTAAAACATTACTTCGAATAATTCAATATAGTGTCGACCGCATCTGTAAAAATACATGGAAAACAAACAAAAAACAATTAGATTATGATGCAACGAAATACTTGATAAGCCAATATTTGGATAAAATTGATTATTTATAGAGGCAGATTTCAATTTTTGATGGCTACATTATTTCACTTTAAGTTGGTAATTTAAAGTGAACTCAGGATAATCGAAATGATATTCAAATTACGAGTTCATTTTTTATTACTTATATTCAATTTGATTTAGGCTTTTCAAAATGTCAATGTTTTCATTTTATTTTTAAAATTTATGTAATTGAAACGATTTTTCAAGCTCAAATTGGACAGTATTAAACGGGACCAGAAATTTCAGCTCATATTATTTCAAAAATCACCAATTAAAATTGAAATCAAAATCTTTATTAAAACAGAATTATTTCTCTTTCAGTACAGGATTATTATTTTTTAACACTTTTGAAGGCACTAAAAGAATAAATACGCAAAGTGAAGGAATGTTTAGTTCAAAAGAAACAAAATTTGTAAATAAAAATGCTCTGAAATATCTAATTATATTATTAGATTATATATCTAACAACTAACATCTAACAACTGACAGAACCCATAAGAAATGTTTTTAATAATTGGAAATCTTTGAAGAAAAATTACAAGTATTAAATAATATCCTATATATTTAGATAAACAAAAGGCAAATTGCATGAATATTTATTTCATGCAATAGTGTGCGATAGAAACAGAAATGCATCCATGCAGGAAAGGGTTGTGCCTGATAGGGTCAAAAAGGGTTAATTTGGAAGGTATAGCCTCGGCCTATAACAGGGTGGAGTACTTGCGATGAAGAAGAATTTATTTAAAAGATAATGTTAAATTATGTAAAATAAATCGTGACTTTATTTTTTTTATCTTTGTAATTATAGCTAAATTTCAGACACATAGTATATAAAATGAAATATGTAGGCCGATGATATCTTTGTAAAATCAGATAATATGCCAAAAAATTATGTTAGATATATAATCTTTAAATATTTAGGGATATTTAAAAAATTTTAGTTCTGGGATTAAATTTTACTGACATAACTTTTGGAATATGAATAAATTCATTATACATTTAAATGCTTTTTTGCTCTTTGACAAACTAGAGAAAAGAGAAAATATATGCGAAATATCAAATAATTATGAAAAGATATCAAAAATTATTCTATCCAAATCTATGCGGAATGAAATATCTTTAATTAATAAAAATTTAATTAAGTATCATTTAGAATTTTTTAATGTAACTTGTTGTAATTCTAAATATAAAGCGGAGTGAATGTGCGTAAGGCCGTTAGATTTTCTAAATGTTTGAATTAGATCTTTTAAATTATCATTAAATTTTGTCAATAAATGATAACGTTATTAGATTAAGACAAAAAGTAAAATTTAAGTAAAGATATCAATGTCTAATTGAGTTATGTGAATTTTATTAAATTCATTCTTTATTAAAGTTACTATTTATAATATTTTTAAAACTTAACACTTCAAGTAAGTAAATTTATTAAACATTTGTCTTTTGTAGAATTAAATTGATAATTCATTCCATTGAATTCATAATTCAAATTGTTAACTTAGTTTCATCGAAAACAAACCTAGAGTTCTATGATGTATCGAGTTCATAGTTCACAAAAAGATTATTATACATATGTATGAGGACTAATTAATTAATAAATATAATAAATGTCTTGGACTTATTAAAAATATAATCGAAATTTTAAAGATTCATTATAATTATAATAACGTATTTCAGTTAACAAAAATATGCATTTTGCACTACTCTGAAACTGCAATTTCAACAATCGAAACGAGTTATTAAGTTTCTAAGATTACGATATTTATTGAAATAAATGTATATGGTGTATTTATTGGCATAAATGAATAAATGCTTATTATTATAAATGTATTTATTAGCATAAATAAAATGTGTAGGGGTTTTCTTGGTAACAGGTTGAATTTTAGTAAACGTATGACTTACAATACCGATAATATTCCAACATTCGGAACAAATTCCATTTTATCATTCTCCTCACCGGTAGACACTGTTCTCTCAATATGAAGTAACAAATTCCTAGTTATGCGAACATGTACTCCGTTTTACTACGACGTACACTAGCCATATTTAGATCTTTTCTACAAATATGTTCAGAAAACGAAACTCAAAGTTTATAGAATAGAGTTCTCCATGCATAATCGTATGTGAAAAGTAATATTATACATAATAAATGAGAAAATTTAAAATTAATGATTATATTCTGAAACATTTTAACCAAATCAAAAGAAGACCTTGATCAACTACCAAAAATTATACGCCCATAATGAATTGAGACGAGTATGGCCTTAAGCAGTCAATAATGATTTTTCGTCCCTTAATCTCTTCTCTAAGATGATTTAAGTCGAGATCTTTTATTCCCATCTTAAAATTAGTCTTAATTCTAGAGTTCATTCTAAGCAGCTTCCACAATAAGACTGTAGAAAGTTATTATCTATATGCTTTCATACTGTCTCTTTGTACAGTCAGATTGCAGGAAAGTGCGCAGGCAGTCAAGTGAATATCTCAATTAAATGTCTAAGTCTCTTTTTATGATCAGATTTAAAAAAATGTGCATAGACACTGGCATTCAAATAAGTATATCTATCAGTAATCGTAGGAAACTGCGAATATATTTCATCTTCCGATCATATCTAATAGTAAATATTTTAGTGTCGTGATCATAATTTTTTAGACAGCTGAAACACAAAATTTCGTTTATTGTACATGCATTAACTATTTTAATATTTAATTTGAAGATTTAGATATATATACATATAGATATATTAAAATACAGACATATAAAGTGACATTGCTATAAATAAGCAATGTCACTCATATATGATTTCTTGTGGCTGAAATTTCTTTTTAAAACTGCGTCAGTATAAGTACACAAATTCAAGAATATCTAAATTTATATAATAAAGTTTTCTTTTCAAACAGTTTAAATATTATCTCTCATAACTTAAAAATTTTATGTCTTATAAAATAATAATAATTAGTTTAATTAAATTTATTGAAACTAGGTGGCATTTGTCTTGAGATGCCCTCCGTACCTTTAAGATAAAAGTGGATGGCGAGGATGATGTTTGAGATAGTGATTGCTATATAAAGTTCTTTATCGAGATATTAAACTTAACAAAATTAAAATACATCAATCCAAATGATTTAGATGATTAAAAGGCTGAAAAGTGGAAAATTCTTGAAAAGCTGATAGAAAGGTTGAAAATTCTAAAACGCCTTTTTCTAGAAAAAATTCCGTTTGTTTCACAGAAATGATTAAAAATTATTACAAAATTACTGAAAGATATAATTTAAATCATTTAATCAGAAATCCAGCCTTTTTACCAGTAATTCGACCCAAAACACTTGTTAAATATTGGAAAAATAGTAACTTACCTCTTCATTGCTTAAGGTACTTATTCTGACTGGAAAGTTCTTTCAACTAAGTTGTTTACAGCATTTTACACTTGCTTTTATGACTAATAAAGTGTCAGTGTCATTTTATTAGGTTTCTAAACTTAGTGACATGCAAATTCATGTCTTGCACGAAAATCCGATGCTTTATCACTACTTGTTAAGCAGTGTCTTTAGATTTAATACGTGAACTTTTATTTTATTATCAAAACGTTCGTCATATAATAATCTTAAGTTTAAGAAAATAAAGTTATCTTTACAGATCAAAAATACTGATACAAATATTTTTTTTAAAAAAAAGAAATTTTTTAATTTAATTTTAATGTACTTTTGGGGAAAATACTGCAGAAAATTAAGAATTAAATTAATTACTAAGTATTACTATGAAAATGCAATATTAATTAATGAAATTTTTATTGAAATGTTTGTGAGTAAATTATATATTTTAAGATAAGTATTAATAATTATCGTCCCTATGTTTTAAGATAAAAATTAAATTAATGAAGAGCACATCAGTTAAAATTCTAATTTATTAATATCAAATAATGTGTTAATTAATAGATATCGATTAAAATACAATTTCGTTTTTCACGTCTCTGTCAATTAAATCTTTAAGTACTAATTTGAGATTTGTCTTTGCCTTATATCGTTTGAAACAAAAAATTATGCTTTTTTTATTTTATATTATATAGCTCATTGTCTTTATAATTTGCTATATATAATAAATTCATAAATTCTTTTAAATTCTTAATATTAAAAAAAAACTCAACTTTGAGAAAGAATAATCGATTAATCAATTATATTTCTGATTACCACAACTGATAATAAAAAAACGTACCTTCTATAATATTCACATTACTTGTCCGATAGTAATTAAAATTTCACATAAATAATCAATTTCATGATTTTATAACTCATATTATTTTTAACATATATTGTAAATAAATTACTGCTACAGTAATAAATCACAAATCGGAAGTTAAAAATCAATCAAATAACTTATTTGATTTACCGTTTCAAAAGAAAATGCATTTGTTAAGATTTATGATAAACTTGATTAATTCTCAATACATAATCATAATACTTTATACATATATATATATCAATAATACTTTATACATAATCGATAAAAAAAATTAAATCTCAAAAAAGCAAACAATATGCGTAGATATATAAAACTTATTAAGGAATTAATAATTTTTAAGAAATTGGTTTTATAAACTACCTTTTATGAAAAAAGAAAATATTTCTTAAATTCAACCAAACAGATAATATTAATACATTTTTATTTTTAAATATTTATTAAATATAAAATTTCATATGAATATAGAATAGCGTAATTCTCCGCTGTAGAATTTGGAAAACTCATAGATAAATTCAATTACTTATCGGAGCCGTATGGCTTCCTAAAAAATTTGAATATTTGCCAAGAATTAAAATCAGAGGGGAGAAATCTTGAAAACTTCTCTCCAGATGTTTCCAGAACTATAAATAGAACTAAAATCCAATTACATCTCTTTGAAATATCAATCACACAGAAGATTTTAGTTCATCCTCCGAATTCCTTTTCCACTTTAATTTTTATGGTTAGATTAAAATTATTATCCACTGACGTATATATGCTAAATATCAAACAGGTTGTTATGAATGATACCAGGCAACGATGCCGAATTCTTTTCATGGAAAAATAAAGCAGAAAGATATGTCACCTTCTATAGTCAATGGAACAAATTTTCCCGTATTATTTTAGGTATAATGAGCTACCAAATAACAAAAACATGTAATTTCTAATTCATTTCATGTGATTGCGAAGTTACGTCAGTGGAAACAGATGTTGTCGCCATTTGGCGAAATTGATGCTTATTTCTCTTCTTGGCTATAAAATTTATAAATTACCTTTAATTATTCATCACATACAGATACATGAAGACACACAAAGCATAGGGAAGGAGATGGGACATAATAATAAAAACGATACTATGGATGGATACTGGCGTGATGGGCTCACCTTAGGATACAGAGACTTCGGGGAGATGTGTTTATTTTTCAGATAATTACCGACTGTCGTCGGATTTCGAAGAGGTTTCTTCCGCCTGCAGAGAAACTGCGAAGGAATTTCTGAAACTTATGCATTCCCTAAGAGATTCTCAAAATGGCGGAGCCCGTCACAGAGAACTGCAGAGCTCCAGAGGACCGCCATTGTACTGCAGATACTTCGAACGGAATGCGCGGGCAACGTCTTCTCAACGAACAACGTCACGTGATTCGAATAGGGAATCGATAGCTTTAAATAGGGGTAGGGGGAGCAGCTATCCAACGGACATTTCTTTTTTATTTTTATTATTATTATTGCATTTCGTTTTATCCGTTCTGTTTCCATCAAGAATTTCTTTTTATTCCTCTGCGACTGTTCTTATTTGAATTCTGCTTCTACAAATTGGCCACAAGTGTTCTTCCAAAGTCGGGCTGGATGATCGATTGGAGAATCTTGATTGGAATGGAAGGAGTATTGCTTATCGAAGTTAATGTGTCCTTTTAATTTTTATCTCCAGCATTAAGCAAATGGATTAAAAGGGGATAAAAGAGGAAGAAAATCGAAACTACGCAGTTTAGGGGCGCGGATAATTTGGGGCAATGAGGTCCAGTCAACCGAGAAGTGTGTTCATCGAGCTTAAATAACTTTATAAAGAGTCGGTATTGGATTAGTGATACCATATTTGAAACAGCAAATAAACATATTTTTTAAAAATATGTATATTTAAAATGCGAAAAAAAATGTGTGAAGTGCTATATTTTAAATGTAAATTGTAATAAGTTATTAAAGTTGAAGAGCTTCAACCGGTAAAAATTTCGAATATTCAATAAAGTTGGAATAAACATCGACAAAAAATATGGAAATAAATAAGACAAATATTGTATTCATAAAATTATTTAGTATTTTTTTATTTTTTAATATTTAGATGTAATTTTTATGCGATGAAAATGTTTATATTTAGATTATTTTTATTTAGAAATCAAAATAAGAAAATAACAAAAAGATTAAAATGAAATCTTCTATGCATATTTCAATGTATCATGTCAGAACATTATTTTTTGAACGGCCCAGCATCACTTGCTCGTACGAGTTAAATTATATTTTTTATTCATTTTAATTTTTAATTAAATGAGTCACTTTGGTATTGCAAACGATCCGAAAAACTTAGTCTCGCATTTATTGTTTTAAAAAAATATCACATTTCCTATTTATTTCATTTCACATAACCACGTGCTCAAAATGACATTTTTCTAGGTTTTATTTGCTGTATTCTTTAACTTATTTTTTTAATCAGAGCTTTTGTAAATGCAACGGCAACACGTTATCAAAAGCTGATTTTTTTTAGATGCTCGTACAGATAATAAAGTTTCAATTTTTCGCCTACGGATTTTTGTTGAGGCCAAAAGCCTCATCCCCAAAACAACATCATGTTCTGATATGATAATAAATACTTTCCTATTACGCTGTATTATTTTGTTGTCATTGCCGGTATTCATAATACTAACCTGCTATGAAAATTACGAAATAAATGTTATTTATTTCTTTTATAATTATGAGAATAAAAGAATAAAAAGAATTTATTTTATAGTAAAAACTCTTATAATGAGATGCTAAAAAGGATTTTGAAGGTTTCACAAAATAAATTTTAGGTATGTTACTTATCAGCACAATTTTGAAATTTATATACATATAAAAAAGAAGTATGTTTAAAGCTATTCTCTATCTCTCTTTTTAAAGGAAATGCCGGGAAAATATTCAAGAATTAGTGATAATAATACGCTATTCCATGTCTTGCGTTTTTTCATCTATTATAAAGGAAGGAAATATTATTGATTTTAAAAACAGGTTTTAAAGGGAAAAAAAGACATTTGAGTATTGAAAAATGAAAACAATCAAATTTCTCTACTTTAAAGATAAATTTTATTCAAATTATATTATTAAATATTCCTCATTTGTTTTGTCGGGCTAATTTTCCACCTCCTCAAAACTTTTAATGCTATAAACTACGTGAGATGTATAGATGAAAACAAACAGCAAAGCAATAAAAATGACACATTTTATAAACTTGAAAATACATGGGGATTTATTTCACAAATAATAATATTAAGATTAATGTAAATAAAAATAACAAGGATTTATAATCATTAAAACAAAAATAATTAATATTCTTCATATAATTACATTTATTAATAAGATAAAATATATTTACCTTATTTGAAGACGCCAATACATAAGTAATTACTTGAGTTTTTATTTTTTTGTTATAGAAAGAAGAAAAATCTCTTCCAATAAGATCTTCGGTTACTGAAAAATAGAAACTTTTCTTATCAAAGTCGGATAGTTTTTATTTTATTTTATATCCTTCTGGCATTTCTACTCTTTCAGTAAACAGATATCATCACTTTAAAGACGCAAAGAATAATTCAACTATTTCGTGAATTTAATCAAAAATTATATCTTCCCTTCATAAAAACTTTTTTACGTCTTAATATTTTGGCATGCTTGCGATATTATCGGTATGAATTGAATGATGAGTTTAGTGTTTGCGTATCATTTCTTTTATTTGTTTTTCTTCCGTTGTTTGAAAAAAAAATTAAGAAGTGATGATAATCAATACTGAGCAATTAGTGACATTGTTTATTTTATAAAAGTGATGATAAATTTGAAGAAAAGCTGTATGATATTGATATCCACACTTTTTTTTTGCTTCCAGATATATTTTGAACAACTACAACTCACAAATTAATTAATAACATTTTCCTATTCGGTATAATATATCAATCAAATATATTAGACCTTATATACTTTTTATTTCTGGCCTATTTGATTCAAATTGAGAAAAAATAATAAGATAAATAATAAATTGTCCGTCATCTGAAAAATAAATCAAGAAATACATATTTATTTACTTGTCTACCTATTACAATAATTCCTCTAAAGCAGTGAACAATGTAGATATGAAGTTACAGCATAGTATTCAAAAATCCATTTCTAGATCATCGCACTAGTTTTTAATTTCAAAATGAATTATTTCTTAACATATCCCAGGTAGCACATCATGTAGCATAATATTGTGCAATATTGTGCGATATCATATTATATTAAACAATATTGCGAATATTGATCAATATTATACAATATTTATGTGCTACTAAGGATTAAATCAAATTCAGGCATTTGTACATAATTTTTCACCAAGAACTTCTGATATAAATATAAAATGAAAATAATTTAGTTGTTGTCTCAAAGAACAAATCATTATTTTCATAATGGTACCAGTTTCATTGCTATACTATCTTTTAAAATCTTGTTGATGTTGTTGTTGTTGCATGCCCCCATTGGCCAGCAGTGCTAGACCAGGTCCATGACTGGATGGGGAAAGATTGTATCCTCTGTTAGTCACAAAGACCAGAGCACCTAGAAATAGGTAGAGAACCAACTTAGCTCTATCACACATTCGCTTGCACAGCTTCTTTTTACAGGGGAGGGGGGAGGCACATTCACACACAGATAGTACACACAGAAGAACAACCATGCCCTAACCGGGACTCCCAGGACACGAGGAAGACGCGCTACCTCTGTGCCAGAAAGCCAGCTTTTTACTCTTTAAATGCAGGGTTAGGAAAAATAAGTCACCCACTTCAGAAGGCGTTCTATTGGACCAAATAAGATAAAATTTGAAAGAATGCGATATAGATAAGAAATATATATATATTGATATTAAATTTGAGAAGATAAGAAAAAATCAACAATAGATGGCGCTGTAAAATAAATTTCATTTATTTGCATATTTATCGAAAATGTGAAACATAATTTGCGTTACAGCATATGCCTATTAGCATTTTTCTTTGGATAAAATGAAGTCGGATTCTGCACGAACATTAATTTTTTTTCCTCTCTGTTCTTTATGCCTAGGTTACAATAAAAATGCTACTGGTGTAATTGTTCTACCAGAGCCAATAAAATACCTTTGTAGCTCTAAAGGAATTTCGTCATATGAAGAATATCAATGTCTACAGATGCCCTACGCAAAATAATGCAGAAATTTGAGAGAAAAAAATGATAACTTGCCATACTTCCAGGCAGAAGGGAAAAAATCCCATCTTTTAGCGTTAAAAATGTTGAGAAGTCGAATAGCGTTGAAATCGGCGCAGTAAGCATAATAGTGTGAGTTTGCCAGTTGTTCCCCATGTTTAGGATGTTCCGTATTCAAAAGTACGAAAAATCATACGGCAAATTTTGGATTTTTATCCATGCAAAATCAAATCTGTGTGCATGTTGCAGAAAGAGGATTTAGAGGTTAATAAAACTTTTGCACTTTAGTTCCTTTCTCGAATGATGTTTGGTGCAACTTGGCCATGGAACAATCCGTGGAATGATGGACTTACTTTAGCCTCAATGAGAAAGTTAACACCCACAACTGTCGAATTTGGGCAGAAAAAAAAATCCTCGCGTTATCCATGAACAACTCTTGCATCCTGAAAAAGTGACAGTTTTACAGTTACATTTATCATTGCACCGCATTTCTTTGAAGAGTAATTACAAATGGAATCCAAACCTTTTCATCATAGGACAATGGTAACATGGTATGCTGAAGGGTTTTGTAATCTCAACTCTTATACAGCATGCATACCTTCCATTCAGGATGGTGTATCATCTCATATCATGTAAAGGATTGTTTACTTAGAATTTCACATAAGCACGAGTTATCGGACGTCATTTCCCACTAGCATGACCTTCTCGATCAACATACAACATACCTTGCGACTTTTGCTTGTGGGGTTATTTTAAGAGCAATGTCTATCGTCATAGGACATCATCTCTACCAGATCTGGAGGACAAAATTCGACGCCATATTCTTAATATTCCGACAGACTCTTTCCGGTCATCGATAGAAAATACGGTTCTCATATTGTTGAAAATGAAGGAGGATATATTGATCAATTTTAATTTTACTTTATTTAACAAATATAAACCATATTAAATGGTTTTATGAGTAATGCAATCTACCTAACGGTGAATTTTTGTACTATCTTTTAATTTAATAAATGCATCGCGCATATCTCAATAATCTGTAGTTAATATTCTCACTTGAATCAATAAAACGCATTATTGTACCCTCTGATGTAAGTAACTTATTCCTTGCTAACCCTGTATGTTTCGGAAAAACAATTCGAGTATCTTATTTTTTGTATTTAAATTTATAAAAATTTTGTCGTTTTATAAAAATTTTACTCAAAAGGTTCCACCATTTTTAAAGTTCTGGTTAAAATCTCTCTTTTTTTAAGCTAATTTCGACATTAAAATTTTATTTCCCGCTTTTATTCTGTAGAAGCCACGCCTCTTAATCAGCTCGCACTGCAACCCAATGGCTTGGTTTAATTACTTTCTCTTCATGATAAATTCCCTTATTTCATTTTAATAATAAATTACCGGCATGCTTAATGCCTCATTTTGACTCGCATATCTCCTTTCCATGCTTTATATTTTTTAGGCTTAAGTATTGGAATTGGAAAGCAAACCTGAATGCCTTCCGTCACTTGTACAGATTTTAAATAAACAGTTACTCAAACCTCTAGTGAAAGTGGTCTTAATACCTTAGCTCATAACGTTTATTGAGTAAAAATGGATAGGGAATATTTCTTATCCTGATCTAGAACCAAAAAAAGTTAAGGTGTAATTTGTACTACTATTGGCGTTAAATATTTTCTATCTACCTTTTTTCAGAGAGGGGGGGAGGGGTAATTTACATTTTAAGGTTGTCAACCGCAAATAACAGAAATATATTTATTCGGATTGAATCAATTTATTTCAGATTTTGAAGAAAGATTAAAAACTACCCACAAACCTCTGATAAATATGCAATGTCTAATCTTTTAATCAGCAGCATGTTTATATATATAATTATGTTTTAAAATTTAAATTTAATTAATTTCCTAATTTTAAGCTTAATTTAATCTATGTTAACTTCATTTTAAAAATACTCTCTTATTTCCTGATCTCATTACATTTTTTTTAAATGTCCAGAAGAGATCTCATTAAAATTATCCCAGAAAAACTATTTAAAATAATAAAATTTTACGTTAATTAAATGCTTAAAATTTAATGCCCACATATGCATATACTTAAACCATTTTTCATATAATTTTTTTAAAACCCTTATACGGTGTGATTTCGAAATTTTTTTTAGAAGGGTGTTATCTGCTTTTCCATGTCAATTTTCAGAATTAAAAAAAAAACTAACTGAATGAACTTTTTAATAATATCGGAAAAGGAACTAGTTCTGTTGTAAAATAAATTTTCCAATACACATATTTTATTTTTTAGAAAAAAAGGTATTATGCTGGAAATAGAAATCAATGCAATTTTAATACCTTTTAAAAACGCAAGGCTTCATAAGGTTTTTAAAAATGTACCTGTCCAACTAATCTATGTCTAGATTAAGCAACCCGCTTGCTCGATAGTGTAAGACCTTGAAGGTCGCCGGGAGAAACCAACTAATTTATCTGTTCAGAGTACTTGGTCTTCCACGGCATTGCAACTTAACTTTCTAATACCTTCCTTGCTAATTTGGGCGACCAGTTCTCCCATCGGGAATATTGATTTAGCTTGTTCAATTAAATCTTTAATGCATAACTTAATGTTATCATACATGTATTCCTAAGAAATATATATATTTTAAATACAACAGCTAAAAATCAAACAGGCATCATTTTAATAGGCTTAAACTCTTTCTGTATATTGCATATATAAATATCCTGATAGATGAATCCTTTGATATCATAATACTAGCTATTGAAAAAATAGTTTCCTAATTCGTACTACTAATTTTCGCAATATTTAACTTCATTTTCCTATTTCTGGTTAAATTTTTTTTTAAAAAAAGCGCAGATATTAAACGGAATCCTTTTTACCTAGCTTTTAGTAATGGAACAAAATTTGGGAATAAATATTCGACGGAATAATTTAAAATAGTTAGTTGTTTCAGTTAGTATGGTCCATTCATACTAACGGAAACAGGGTTTAAAAATTTATTTTCAAAATGTCTTTGAAAGTTAGTTAAACTTAGTTAGACTAAAGAATGTTACAGCTACCAAAATGTCTCCCAACCCAAAAAATTTTATTTTTTGAGTTTTGAATGGCAAAAAAAAAAAAAAAAAAAAAAAAAAAAAAAAACCTCTTTTTATACGGGGATATTTCCAATAGTTATGACTAAAAATCATCAAATGCTCCCTTTGTTTTAGTATTAATTAAAATTATAAATATAATTTCTTAAAAAAAATCGCTTTACGTAGCACATTTACACAATTCAAAATATATCAGCTTGAAATATAGCAACTGTAGGTAAACGGCTACAGAGACAGTATATACACCTACATACTATATATTCTCTTTTGTTAGTAGTAGAAATAAGATATAGAACAATATAAACAGTAGATAATAAAAATAATGATGCATATTATTAAAAAAAATCTTTCTATAGTTTTAAACAGGTGGAAAAAATTATGTAATCAAATAGTTAATGAAACAATGAAAAAAGTTTTCAGTTTGATTGAAATAATAAAATTTATTGGAGAAAATTAGGCAAAAAAATATTTTTTTTTAAATTGTCAGAATTCAAGAGAAAGATTCAAGAAACTGGATTGATATCATTAAAAGATATTTTTAAATTTTAAACAGTGTAAAAATCCATTTTGTACAATAATATTTTTGGTAATCATAGTAGAAAAGTGTACAAATCCATTATAATTTGTAAATAATTTAAGTAATCAAGTAATAATTTAAGTAATTAAGTAAGTTTCCAAATAATTTTAAAAATTACTCTTATTCGCATCAGGCAAGAATGTTCTTATTCGTACAGATATTCTTTGGAAAATTGCAAACCTCTTATTCCATTTTCAAAAGAATATTTGTGCTAAATTAGGCATTTCTAACTAAAACACTCTACCATGTAGAGTACCAACACCCATACATACATACAAAAATATTAATTGTAGATATTTTGTTTTAAACCGCTCATTTATACGAACTTCAATAATAAAGTTTGCCATGTCTTATTTCTTAAAATTTATATTTAATGAATGAAAAAATTTAGAAATTTTAAAAAATTTACAAATTATCTTATTCTACCCCAGTCTTTTGGAACAAAATTTGGCAATTTCTACTATATGCTATGCAGCATTCTCAAATATTTCAGAATGTCAATCATCGAGTAATAAGCTCAGATATGACATGATTATTTCATATTAAATATCAAATCTGTTAAGATAAATAGGTATAACTATGATTTTAATCGGAATGTAGGTTATTGTGAAGCTATTATTATTAAGCTATTATTTTTAATCTATGCTGAAAAGGTAAATATCCCAAAAAATTCTTAAAAGTTTCAATTTTGGGGGAAACAATTTGGTAAAATGATATCCATCAGAAATCTTAAATCAATAATATTTCATTAGGAAATATCTTTCTTTTCAATTTATGTAATATTTTAAAAATCTGGAAATCTAGCCTGTACAATTTTTGGACCAACTGGCGAATTAAAATAATTCTTCCTGAAAATCATTTTTTTCACTGATATAAATGGACAAAAGATTTCCATATATATATATA
>JAOUZG010017606.1:4392532-4417101 GCA_026289955.1 Argiope argentata | reverse complement strand
CGATTTTGAGTCGAATCTTTGAAATGAACGAGATTTCCCATCACTAAAGTGCAATAGCTTTGACAAGATTCATTTTCGGTTTAATTTTTGAGCATTCAGCGCCATCTAGCAGCTGAACAGAATTACAAATAGAAAAATTAGTTTTTATAAACTTTAATTCAAAGTTTCCTTTTTTTAAAACGAAAAGTAAATACTTTTATCTTTAAAATGTATTTGACTGTGCTAAAAGTAAAATATTTTTTTTTAAAGATGGAATGATTGATATAAATACAGAAGTGTCGGGTTATTAGTTCTTTTAATTTTCTATTTAGTTTTGTTATATAGATATTTATAAATCTTTTTGCACGTATTAAAATAATTTATAATTATTAGTGTAAACACAATAATAATTCTTTCAGCAATGTTTTTTTTTCTTATTTGTTTACAGATTGTTTTTCTATATCAGTTTCGAATTTATCATTTCTTATCATACGATTTACGTATGGCAACAGTGTTAAAACTGTCGCTTTAGTTTCAGTGTTAATTGTGCTATCAAACAGTAATCTTCAGAAATAAACTAAATTTCATTATGATATTGTTGGAAGAACTTTAAACTCTGCAATTAAACATTTTCTAAATAATTAACATCAAATAAAAAGGTAAGTTAATTTAAACTGGGATTTCAACCTTTTGTTCGTCCGTTCATACTTTAATAAAAAAAATAACTGATTTGACATTCAAAACCTCTTTTGATTGTGTTATTTATCAATAGTATGTGTAGTTCATTGTAATTAATGAGTGACATTTATATCACTTGCAGTCACTCAAATATAGATTGTCCTTGATTCCGTTACAAGTTAGTTGTGAAAGGGACGAGGAGTGAGTCATTGTTTTGTTAGAAGTTATCGATTATTATTCTGCTTCATTGGTTTTTCGTTTTAACTGATACCTCTATTTACGATCACCAATATTTTTAACCGTTTATTATTCAGTTCATAGTTACTGGGAATTTTGTATAATCAAATATCAATTTTATCTTAATTTGTATTAATTATTCCTAAGATATTGATTAAATATATATTTCTAATGCGTAAGCATCGTAAATCCAAGAATCGTGAGTTCATTTTTATTATGGAACATAGTTTGATTTTAATTACGTTATGTTATTTGTTTGTGTCAGGAAATTAGTAATTATCAAACATAAACATAGTGAGTCAATTGAAAACAGCATGAATGATTTATTGTTTGTTTGAATTTTATAAATTTAAATATGCAAAGAATGATTGAGTTGAGTTCTATTTGTAATATTATTTCTAATTTCTATAAATTTTAAAATATGGATAAGAAGTTCACTTCTATGTTTGTAACTTATTTTCATTTTTTCACCCTCTCTCTCTGAAATGTTTTTGTTTATATCACATTGCTGACATGCTGATGTCATAAGAAATATTGTTGATCCAAACCCTGTTTTTCTTTCATTTTTGTGTTTTAAACTAAGCAGTAAGGTTGATTTTTTAAAATAAATTTATATCCATTGTAGGAAGTGTGCTTTTGGAAGACTTCATTATCAAAATTTCAAATTTCTATGATTTTGTTAACTTAGAAAAGAAAACTTAGTCAAGATAATTACATTAAATGTTTCTTGAAATTTGTGTTTATTTGTCATATCCATCATTGAAATCAATTTGTACACATAATTTTATAGTGCTTGATCGAATAAACTATAAAGTCTCTCTCTTTTATATATATATTCTGTAAAAAATCATAATTTTATGAAATATTTCCTGAAGGAATAAATATCTTATATAGTTGGAGTTTTGACCTATTCTCTATTCTGTGATATTTAGAAGTTGAACAGAGCTGTTTACATTAGTACAACTGGGTGTTGCTTATTCTGTGGTTGTTCTCAATTGACAGGTTCTTGGATGTGGTCGAATGTTTTCCTACTCTTTTGAAATAATTTGATAGTGATGTGGTATGCTTTATCTACATAAAAATAAAACACATTCTACTCATAGTAAGTAGCATGTGATTGAAGGCTGAATCTTTTGGATTTTTTTCATCTTAAAAATTGCATGTTTTGGTGTTTTTACATTTTTAGTTGATATATCAGGTGGTTAGAAGGCAGAGAATCTGTGTTCTTATAATAACTTTTTTTTTTAAAATTATACCCAGAACAATCCTGCTCTAATTCTAAACATTCAGGGCTCCAAAAAGCTTCTGAATGTTCATAAGTTTTGTGCTTAATGTTTAGGTTTTATAGTATTTTAAATTATTATTTGCAGAGCTTTTTTTATTTTATTTTAATGTTATTTAGCTTTCCTTTGCATGTTGGAAACCCCCACTTCCTGCAACTGAATGAAATAAGTTGTTTATATTTTAATCCTTGATATAATTGTGCTTATTTTTTAGATAAGTGTTGGCATTAAGGATGTTTTGTTTTATTGTTATTCGATATAATTTTTCTTAAATAGTCCCTGCAAGATTGTCATTATTTGTAAGTTAGAGTAATCTACCTTATTATCTTGCACTTAGGATATCCACCAAGTAGAAAATGTGAATGTGAATAGTCATGTTTCACCACTAATTTCATGTATTCAAAACCTCTTGATTTTTTTTTCCTGATGAAGTTTAAAAGATGATGGATATTTTTAATCATTTTTTAACCTTTTATTTTTGATTGTGTATTTTTTTTCTGTGTAGTATTTTTAAATCTTTTGTGTATTAATATTTATAATTTTATAATATGTTTCTTAACTTATATGTTGTCTCAAGAAATGCAGTTTAACTTATGCAACTTGAAATGCACATTTTTGGCATATGTTATTGCTTTGAATTTATATTTTAAATTTGATATTTGTCATATTGTTATAATTTCATGTATTATTCATGAAACATCTCGTATAGTGTCCATAAAGTACTTTATTTTACATGAAATTTGTCTTTTTAAGTAAAGAATTTATAACAGTAGATTCAGAATATTAATTTTTGTTAGAATATTACTATTAGTAAAGTAATATTTATATAAAAAAGAATAATAAAAAAAGAAAGGGAAAGGGAGAGAAAACATGAGAAAAAAATATTAGTTTTTATTCATTCACAGTAGGGGTTTTCTGAAAAAGATTTAGACTGACAGTTGTTTGATACATGATTCTTATATAATACAACAGATTAGTGCTGTACCATTTAATTTATACCAAATAGACTTTGAAAAGAACAAAGATGTAAAAAACATAAAACCTGTACATCTAGAATTAAAGTTCTTATGTTTGAATTTTAAATAGTTAGAAAATTTTAATAGTATACAAAAATATTAATGCATTTTAAATACACATGCACAAATTTCAAAAAAAAAAAAAAAATCATATATTATTTTTAAATAAAAAATCTTTATTATCTCTATTTTTAAATATTTTTAGGAATTATTAATTATATTTTCCTTTATTTTCTAACTGTAGAAAGAGTTTTGCACTATATAATATGATAACCATGTTATCAAACACTTTTTTTAAAGAAAATTAACTGTATGTAATTATTATTTACAATTCTGAAGCAATATAAAACTTTTATTTCCTCATTATAATGTGTTTCTTGCTGCATCTTTTTTCAAAATCTGTTTAGAAAATTCTGTTAAATGGCTGTGTGTTTATCCTATGTTTCTTTAATTAGAATAATAATAGAAACATAATTTTTGCAATAGTTTGCTTTTTTGTATTTTATTTTATAAATATGCATTAAATACTCATATTAATTGCTGTAATTTTATACTTAAAATTAGTTTTTATATGTATTAGAAAAATAATTTTTTTCTTTCTCTTGCAGATCATAAAATGCCTCAAGAATCGATTGATGGTTATGTTGCTAAAATTTTGTCAAAGGTGAGTTTTAAAATATCAAAAAGTGAGTAAATATTAAATATATTTTCTCTCTTTATGTGTCCTATCTTTAAATTTTGGAATTTATAAGTTTGGAACTATTATTGGAAATTATTTGTGTTCTATTTCTCCTGTAATTGGTTTGTTTAACTTTTCTTCTTCAATACATGTTTTACCTTTTGCAAATGTTGTGTTCATTTAAATTTGAAATTAAATTAAATATTTAGCATAATGAGAAAATGGTTTGTGTATTTATAAAATTTTTTGGGAGATGATTGCTGTTCGTATATAAATCTTATATTTGATTTTTGGGGTAACTGGTATCTTTAATATTAAAAAATTAGCCTAACCATGTTTCCACAAGGATGTAATTTTTTATGTTTGGATATAAAGCATCATTTTTATATATGTTTTGATGTATATACAAAGTTGAATCAGTTTTAGATGTTTTCATGTTATTTATTTGAATTAATTACATTGTTTATGGATAAATATTTTACATTAAAAATATTTTTCCTTTATAATTTTGCTAATTAAAAGAGAGCAACTAATAAGTCGAAATATTCCAATTGTATGCTACCAACCACCACCATCATCATATAGTTCATTATTGATTTGATTTGGCTTATTTTTTATTTCTACTCTTTTAATGGAAAAATACATCTTTTAGTAAGCCACATAATTGTGAATAATAGATGTGTATATTAAAGCTGCTATTGAATATTCATAGTTGCATTAATGAAATAACTTATGTAATATATTTAGTTTCAAAAGTTGCTAATTTTAATGGGTAAATTTCAGTTACTATTTGATTACCTGTTTACTGCCTTCTCTATTCTTTTAAAATATTTATATTTTTACTAATGAATCCTACTAAACACATTTTCTCCTGGTCCAATAAATTAATTTATAATATAAGACTACTTATTTACTTGACTAGATGCAAAATGCTGGGATTTTGATCAAAAGCAATTCCTAAGGAATTACTATTTGACTAGGCAAAAAATGAAAAAATTTTTTTTCATTGTCTTTGATTTCAGCCATGTTATTATCTTTTAGCTATGCATAAGTTTCATGAAACCTTTGCTTTATAGAGTTATAGCAATAACAGGTTATATACTTTAAATTCTAAAAGTTAAATTTAATAAATTTTAAGAATTGAAATCATTATTACTATCCATTCATTGGAAATTTTTTCAAAATTTTTGACATATGATTTTTATTCTATGGTAATTTATATATTTTGTTTTACATTGCAGTATCAGTATCCAGACAGAGCAAAACGTGATGTTTGTGATGCCATTCATCGATATAGAAATCTGAGGCCCAAATTAGATACTTATGGTAAACTATCAGACCTTATAATTGTGCAGTTGCGATTTTAAAATAGTTTGTTAGGATTATAAATTAGTAGCATTTTTTTAAAAAAAATTATATTTTGGAAAGGTTTCCATCATGTTAAAATAATGACATTTAATATAATAATCTTTTTCTCTGTTTTTAGTTCTTCAAAGATATATTTGAATTTTTCAAATGACTGAATCATTTTTTACATTATTAATGTAGTTTCAAATTAATTAATTCACATTTATTTGTTCACATATTATTTAACAAGAAGAGATGTATTATTTAAATTATTAAAGATTAGTTTGCAAGCTATAAAGCTAAATTTATTCTTCTTCAAAGCTAATTTTTAAACTATTATAAAATAAGGCATATATATATATATATATATATATATATACTCATTTGAAAGTTAATTATCCATTTAAATGAATTAGGTTACTTATTATTTCCACTTCATACTAGAAATATCATAAGTTTGCTTATTAAGTTATTAAAATTTTTATGTAAAAAGCTCTTAAAGTAATGTACATGCATTTTCTTCATTAGGATATGAAAAAATGTCTAGAAATTTTGATTTATATAAAAATATAGTTTAATGGTAAATTATTTCATGTTTAGAGTATAAAATCATTATTTATTTGCATGTAATTATCTTGTACGCATCTATCTATATAAAAGTCAATGCTTGATTTTGTGTGTCTACAGATTAAAAAACTGCTCATACATTTTATTGAAACTTTCCATGTGATTTATTGAATCACTAAGAAGATTTCAGAAAACTTTATGATAGTTGACCAAATGATTAATTTTTTTCACCTCAAATCTTTTGTCTTCTTTTCCTATGCCGCAAGAAAAGGAAAAATTAAGATCTCTGACAGCATGGAAAATTGTGTATATACATTATGTCAAAACTATTTATCCTGTCTAGGATTTTTTTTTTTTTGTGACAACACAATTTTTTTACCATTGACTATTAGGCAACACCCTAAAAATATTTGAATTTTAACTGTTGTTGATTTATATGTATTCTTAATGGATTGATCTTTCAAATTTACTCTCATGTACCTATGAATAATTTCAGAAAGAAAATTTTAAACTTTTAACCTAATATTCATGGCTTCTAAAGACATGGGAAATTAAAATTTATTTTCTTACTTGAGTGCATTGGATTTATAATGGAATTCTATCATATTTCATAATGCTTATTTTTTAATGGCTTGATGCAATATTAGTTGCGATGATTTTGCAGTTATATATACTTCTCTTAAAAAGTTATATTTATTTTATTGTTTTATTCAGAGATTGCTTTAAAATTATATCCAATTAAAACTCACATTTTTTTCGAGTTCCAAAATGTTTAGATTTTGAATACTTGTAAGTTTTTTATTAGTTTATAAATGTTCTATATTGTCTTGATTTGTCTTTGTTTTTTTTTTGTGAAGTTTGGTTTGTGTGTTGAATAAGATGTAATCTTAATTGTGATGATTTTACATTCTACTGGTTCAACTTGCTATTGAAAAATTTTGAAATATTAATTGTGTTCTCTTTTCATTTGCTGTTAATTAAGTATCACATTAATTTGAATGATTTTGAATTTTAATTCAGTACTGTCATTTTAATAAAAAGTTAAAATAGAATGTGTTTTAAAAAAGGTTCATATTTAATAGTATTGACTTTACGCAAGGCCAGGTATATCACCTCCAATGGCTTATGAAAACTGATAAAATGTAATGTCATTTGTTGTTGTTATTGATATCTTATATGTTGATTTATTTTATTTTTTTTATAGTTTTTAATGATGGGACTAGACAAGAGTTAGCCTGCCTTGATGGCACGATCCCTGTAATGTATAAAGGTAAGTAGCTTTGTGTATTTATTTTCAGCTCAAAAAATTCATTTAATTTTTAAAGTTATTTTCTGAATCTGAAACTTGTGTAATATTGTATAGTTTTTACAATTAATGCTACATTTAATTATTTATATAAAAAAATTCAACATATTACTTTTAAAAAACGGGGAAGGAAAATGCATGTTTTTAATGCTGCATATTAGTTATATGAATTAAAATTGTTTCTTGTTGACATTTATTTATTAAATATTATGTCAAGCCTTTTATTGATGTGATTTTAAAAACTTATTAAAATGTTTTTAATTAAAATTACTCCCCATTTTTTATTTTAAAGAGAAAATAATAAGATTTTTAAACCATGTATAAAAGAAATTATATTAAATTTTTGCTGGTTAACTATATTATTTAAAAAAAAATTGGTTTATTCACTAATTCAAACTAATAATTACAAACCTGTTCTCATGAAAGCCTAAGATTGTATGTTTTTATTGAATAATTACAATCTTAGAAGAAAAACAGATTTAAAAGCAAACTGTTTTTAAAAAAGCTAAATTTTTTTCTTTTTTATTAAATTTAAATTCATGGTTGTTGATTTAGCCTCATGCCCATTTTAATAAACCTGAAATGACTATCTGTATTCTATTTTATTTGATGTTTTATGAAAATGAATTTTATTTGTCTAATTTATTTACAAGATATGAACAATTGTACAAATAAAATGTTAACTTTTAATCTGTCTATCCAAAGATAAGTAATAAATATTGCATTAATAATTGTAAAATAAAACAACTTTTGTTTTACAATTATTCATGCAGCATGACTGCTTCAAATACAAAAAATAACAATATACAAATGTTTAAAATTTATAAAAATGTGTAACATAACTTTTTTTAAAATTTCTCTGCAAAAAGCAATTATTTATTAAAGCTTTAACAACTTATTGAATTATTTGACTTAGCAAAAGAAAATTTTAAGATTTTAAAGAAGGATGATTTGGCTGAGGAAAATCTATATCATTAATTTTTAACTAAAGAAAATAAATATATTAAATATTGCTTTTATGTGAGATGCTTCCTCATAAAATATTGCATTCTGATTTAAATGTTTTATTTTATGAAAGTTTCTTATTTTGGATTATTCTGAAGCTGATTTAATTTTAATTTTTATATAATTACATATTTATAGAATTACATCAAACTTGTAGCTCTAAGTTGACTTATTTATTAAACTATGCAAAATAATTTCTTTGTTGCTTTTTTTAAGGAACATATTACCATATACCTGTATGCATTTGGCTATTGGATTCACATCCATATAACTCACCAATGTGCTATGTTAAACCTACTCCAGACATGCAGATTAAAGCTTCACGTCATGTTGACACTAATGGAAGAGTCTATTTGCCATATTTACATAACTGGAATCCTGTAATTGTATTTTTATTATTTATTTATTTATTGCAATATTAACACAATATTTGTTATTACATAATACATTCTTTAACTTTTTATTTCATCTGACTTCAGGATAGTTCCGATTTGCTCGGTGTTATTCAAGTTATGATTATAGTGTTTGGAGAACAACCTCCAGTTTATGCTAAACCAAAAGTTAATTCTTCGGCTTATACCACAACACCTTATCCAGCTGAGCCATCAAGTAAGGAAATTATTTGGATACTTAAATTTGATTTTTTTAAAAAAACATTTCTTACTATCAAAATTGAATTTCTTTTATGAAAGCTTATTTAAACTTAGTTATGTTATGTTATGTTATTAATTGTTTTAAAGCATATTTTAAAATCCATATTTTTTAAGGCACACTTTTGCTGTTTTATTCTCCAAAATATTTGAATCTTATTAAATATAATTATTCCCTAAAATGGACAAATAAAAGATCACAAACTTTATAGAATAAAATTTTAATCACTTAAATAATCAGCAATCAAACTAAGTAGCATTTCACAAAAATTATTTCTTAACAAATTTATATAAATATAAGAAATGGAAAATGCTTCTTTGTTAATATAATTAATTATTTGGAAATCATGTGAAACTAACATGGTTTGTTCTTTCTAACATTTGTATATCATTAGTGTGAAGGGTAAAATGAAAGTTAAATTTTGTGACCTATTTTACATTGAATGACTGTCAATGGAATTTCAGTAAAACATAACTAATTAAATATTTTTGCAATCAAAAGCTTGATCCATTGTTGAATTTATTATATGAATTGCATCCTAAAGACTTATTTTAATTGCTGAAATTTTTGTACTCCATATATATATATATATATATATATATATATATATATATATATATATAATATAGTTAATTTTTGTATAACATTTTTAGAAATTATTCAGATAAGCAAAAGACAGTGTTTTATTTATTTGGTTTGGTTACATTTGGTTTATTTGGTTATATAAATTCCTTAAAATAGTTTACTGAATATTTGTAATTTTCCAATGCAGTAATGTGAAATTTCCAAATTATAGCCTAATAAAGTACTTTCTTAGTTTTGCATCTGAATAATTGTTGGTAGTTTTTTGGAGTACACTCATTAAAAAAACGACATGCAATATTTTTTTCTTTTTTTTTCTATATAAGAAATTTGTCTAATTTTTTATGATTTTAGTAATAGATATAATAAAAATAGCTGTAATCGTTTGTAATAATTCATACAAATATAGATATATGCTTTTTATTTGAAGAAAGTTTTTAATTTATGGTTGAATAATGATTTTAAAACTTTCTACATCATATTTATTATACACATATAAGCATAAAAGATATTGATAATTTTCATATTTCATTAAATATTTGTTTTAATTGAAATTTTGGGAGGCAAGATGAAATGACTGTTTTATGAACTATATCAAATCAAACTGAATACCTTGTATTTTTTAAATTTCCTTTTTAAAAAAAATCCAATTTAAAATTTTTCTACTCCCACTCCACTTTGTAAATTATTGTTGTTTTAAAGTAATTTGTTATTAAGTTAACAGTCTTTGTGCTGTGTAATGACTCTTTTCCCCTTTTTTTATGGTTTTGAGTATAATATTCAACTTAATTGTCAACTAGCATTTCTCTTTTATTTTTTTGCCTACTTAATGATGTATGGCTTGCAGGAGTGATAGCTGTACATCATGGAAGACTGTGTAAGTTATGCCTTGGAAAATAAAATGGCTGAAACAATCATTTTCCCTTGCACTTAATATTTTTAAAGTGTTTGCTACATTAAAATGCTTTTCACATTTTTATCACTAATAAACTGATTGCTAGGTGAATAATATATATCTTTTTTTTTCTTGAAATTTCTTTTCATATTTTAAAATGACATCTTTTTTATCAAAATAATTTATTTTATAAACATGGCTTTATTTTCAATTTTTTAAAAAAATTTCATTTCAAAATTTGCAAGTTTTAAAATTAAGAAATGCTTATGCTTATCAACTTTGAAAAATAAATTTATTATATGCTGTCCAGTTAATTTGTTTTTAAAAGGTTGATTATTTTTATGAAAATAATTATTTGCTGGCAAAGTATTACTAATATAATGTTCTTTTCAAGCACAGTACTTATTCATAAAACATTATTTATTAGCATTGCCAAATTCAATGTTATTTCTACAGCAGATTTGAAGTAGATATATATTGCAGTTAAAAGTATTAGTTTTTTTTTTTTTCCAGAATAGTCAGAATTTTACTGGATTAATAAAAATTTTCCATTTTCAAAAAATGTTTTTGTGTGTTGATACTTTTTAGATTTGTTAGTGACATATTTACTGAAGTCATTGGTAATGAGATTGCATCTCATAGATAGTTATTGATGAAATTCAAATTTTTTAATGTTAATATGTTTCATGATATGAAGGCTATAAAGGAATTAAACTTATTGTTTTATCCGAAGTTTCCATATTGTTCTTTTAAAGCATCCATAAACTATAATTAGGCTATGCCATTCTTATTTATAACTAATGCTGTTTTTTAAACTAATCACAATTAATTAGTTGTGAAGTTTTAAATAATAAAATTTAGTTGATAATGATTTTTTATTTCTGTTTTTTATTTATTTCATGTGACTGTGGGTGAGGGGGGGGGTTGCTAGAATATAGAGCAATAAATTGTAAAAGTTCAAACTGAATTGCTTGTAACAAATTATTGTATTTAAATATCATTGTGTTACAGGTTTCATGCCTATGCCAAATGTAGGGACCACTTATCCTCCCTATCCTCCAGTGCCGACTACTGGTCAACCACCTTATCCTCCTGTATCTACTGCTTTTCCACCTTTTACAGGTAATGAACACAAGTTATATAATGATTTTATTAAATTTGAACTTTAAACAGTTTCTAAAAACCTAAATTTGGCATTATTTTATTTCTTAAAAGGCCTTCTTTACTTAAATTATTTTAACATCAAACTCTTTACTATTATACATGTGAAAGTTTTGCTATTTAGTATTCTTATGCCCCTTTTTACTTCTAATGCAACTTGGCTTGCTATAGAGATAACTGATAAAAAAAATTATGCAAAGTTAAAATGCTTATCTTAAAACTATTGTAATGCTTATGTAGAAAGAAATTTTTTAATTAAAATTAAGGTGTTTTAAAAGTAATGAATTATTTACATGTTTATTATTTTGTGCATATACTTGAAAAGGTTAGCAAAAAAAACAACAACCCTGTAAATATTTATATATTGTTTTTGTATTAAAAGTTACGTATTCTTTAATCTTAAAACTAAAACAATAAAAAAACTAATATTTGATTAAAAAGCAATTGACTTTTCAAAACAACTTGTGTATCAAGTAAGATTCTTTAACATTAAAAAGTGTTTTATAGATGATGAATAGAACTCAACTTGGTACTTTATTAATTATGTCTTGTCATATTGTAAATTTTTAAGCATCTATTGTTTCAAAGGACTTATTCTTTTGTGCATTGTTATATATTATTATATGTGTATGTCTTTGATTTTTGATATTTTTTTCAAAAAAAAGTTTTTTGAAAAAAAATGGCAATATATATATACATTTCGAATATCAAATCTTAGGAATTTACATTCAAATTGCCTACAGATTTTGAAATGTATATTCTTTCGATTGGATGAAGAAAAAAAAATTAACTGTGTAAATATTGAGTAAAAAAAATGATGAGCTTGTGAATTTTACAACATACATAGGCATAACATTTTCACTTTGGTTACATTTTTAAAAATAGTTTTGCTCACAAATGCTTTTAGCAATACTTAAAATTTTTTTAATTAAATTATAAACATTATTGAAAAATTGAATATTTAATTTTTTATCGATAGGTGGGTATCCTCCTGCTGCAACTGGTGGCTATCCCGGTTACAGTGGTATAAATACAGCCTCTGGTGGGCTTCCAGGTACCAACAGCTATCCTCCTACTTCAACTACTCCGTACCCACCAACTACTGCATCCAGTCTGTCCCAACAGAGTGGCACAGGCACAATTACTCAGGAGCACATTCATGCTTCCCTGTATTCAGCAGTGGAAGACAAAGTCAAAAAGCATCTGCGGGAAGTCCTTGCTCAATCACAGGTATTATAACATATCATATTCGTGTATGCCTGCAGGGTATTTTCATTCAGAAACTAAATTGTTTTAATAGTGGTGTAGGGATAAAATTTTCCTTTTTTCCCCCCACAAGTTAAAATAAATATTTTTAAAAGTTGTGAAATTAATGAATGTAAGACATTGTTTAGTTTACGAAGTCCATCATATTTCTGATATGATAAATATACTAAAAGCGTGTATTTCTAAAATGTTCTGAATTTTGTTTATTGGATTATGAAAATATATTTTTTTCCATTGCAAAAGATCATCCCCCCTTTTTTTTAAATATAGACATGCCATGTAACTAATTTCATAATGCATTTTATTTCATTCATATGAATGTATTATTGTATTAGTGGGTATAGTAAAATCTCAGCTATTTGGCAGAAATTAAAAAAAAATGTTTTCAGATAATTATAAATGAGAAACTGATAGCAAGAAAAGAAAAAGAAAAAAAAATTATTTATGTGGGGAAAAATTTTGTTTTTAACTCAGTTTTTTTAATTAATTTTTTTCTAAATAAAAAAGCCTTATAATTATAGTTTATAAATGTCTATTCATTTAAGAAAAAAGCAAAAGTATCTTAATATTTTTAAATATGAAACATATTTTGTTTTCCTCCCCCTTGTTTCCCTTTAAGTTTATGATAGTCTGAGCTGTTTGGCAGTATTCTAAAAATTTTCCTCTTACTTTTCATTGTATTTCAGGACCTTTGCAGTATCATTTAGCTCATCAGTGTTAACAATCTACCCCTTCGATTAATAACATTTGAGAAAGAACAAAATACGAGCAACAGCATTCATAGTCCCTTACATTTTATACAACTGGTAGTCTCTAGCTGTGCTCACAAAATGGTAACATGGATACATAATCTTTATAACCTACAAAAAAAAAAGATATATATCCATAATAAAGAGTGAAGCTGTTGAATATTTTTTTACATCCAAAAATTTAGATTAATTCAGAACTAACTGTGGTTCAAATATTGAATACTTAACATTCTCTAATGCAGATGGTCTTGTTAGAATCTTAGAAATATTTGTTCCATAACAACTTCTTAGACTGTTCTTGAAAAGTCCTTCAGTTATTTAATTAACAATTATTATGAGAAGTTTTTATTTCTTTTTTAATCTTCATTTTCAAAAAAAAAAAAAAAAGCAGAGTTAAATTTTTGAAGTAAAAAATTTAATAATAACTAAGCTTAAAATTTTAGTGTTATTCTTAATATTTTAGAGAATTTATAAGAAATTTTTTACAATATATCTCTTCCCTTCCCTAACACCGGAAATTTGATTGTAATCTTTCATCAAAAAGAATATTTTATTTTGTTGTGATTTTTTTGATAATTATATGCTTTGATTTATTAGGCTGAAATGGAAGTCCTGAAAAAGACTGAAGAAGATTTAAATAGTGGCAAACAACAATTAGAAGATATAATTAATCGTTTGCAAATGGAACAGGTATTGTTTATATTTTTGTCAGTACTATTTTATTTTATTTATTTTTATGTTGTGACAAAAAAACTAAATTTATTTAACTTAAAACCTACTTACTGCAGTTGGTCTTTTGACTTTTTATAAATTTTGATCTTATGAAAAAATATACATCTTTTTCAGATTTGTCTTTTGCTATATTTCCTTTAAAAAATTATTTTTTATTCCTAAGTAATTGTAATTTAAAATGGTTCAATTCTTATTAAACAAAGGATTTTTTATGTCTTTTAATTGTTTTACAACTTCTGAAGTTTGTTTTAAAGGAATATAAAAATAATTTGTACCAATTACATAAGCTTCTCAAGATATGCTGAATTTATGTAGTGTCAATTGTAAATTCATATTAAATTAAATTTTGGTCCTATAATTGGCACAGCTATTTCTCTTCATATTTATATTAAATTAAATATTCATTCTTTCTTGATTATATGTTGTAATTAGCAAATAAGGTAAGTTTGTGTTTATGATTAATAAACTTAAAATTAATGTATCAGCACTTCTCAAGAACATGCATTTATGTGTCATTGCATAAATATAAACTCATTTAAATGCATTGTTTTATATATATATATATATATATATATATATATATATATATATATAATATTTAAAATCTGACGTAAAATTTTCTATAAAATTTTGTGTTAAATATGAACATTAAAATCACTATCATGCTAGTCAGCTAATATTCCTTGAAAGTGGACCTATGCATAGATTTCGACATCTGCATTAATTCATAAATAAAATCTCAGTTCAGAATTTCAAATAAATTTTATTAGACTTCATTTGTTATAGATCTTCTTAGTTACACTGACTATTTGAGTGTGACAAATCCCTATTACGCTTTACTTTCCATAAAGGTTATCAAACAGTTCAGTACTCAAATGGTTAAGATCTCTCAATTGACATTGAAGATTATCTATGATAAATACAAAACCATTCTTTATTAAAGTGTGCATTTTAAAATCTCATTTATCATATTCTATTTGATTAATCATTCTTTTTACTTTTTCACTGATTAAAAATTGTTTTCTATCGTTAGAATGTTAATTTCTCAACAATCTTTTTCTACATCTAAAACTTTATCTTTTCTTTTCTGAATTCAGGATATAATTTTGCTTTTAATTGAAAAATTCCATACTTACCAAAATTTCTTTTATAATGAATAATTATGGATGTCTTAATTTATGTAAATTTAATGGATTTTTATATCCTTTTAATTTTCAGATTTTATTGCTATTATTATTATATCTTTAAAAAAGTTTCTTTTTGCATTCAAGCATTTTATTAATAGTTTTTAGCATATTTAATTTGATTTAATGTTGTGTTAGAATGAGATTTGCTTATTTTAAATAATTTTATTTTTGATACCCTGGAAATTGTTATTTTCTATTCTCTATGATGAGTTATTCTCTTTGATTTCTAAAATTTCATAATCCATTTGATAAGCTATTTGTAAACTTTAAATTGTTTAGATAAATTTCGTAATATTATTGTATTGAATAAAACAGCATAAGATTAGAATTTATAAACATGTTTTTAATCCCTAGATAGGAAACTATATAATTAAGAAGATGCTTTAAATTTTTTTTTATCAAGCATAAAATTTTGAACCTTTAAAAAATTTAAAGAGAAAAACTTTGAAAACTTAATTTTTTTTTCTAGAACCACTTAGAAAAAAATATTCACATTTTGAGGTCCAAAGAAGTAGAAATGGATGAATTATTAGCTAAAGTGGAGAAGCAAGAACAAATTGATATTGATGAAGCAGTTGTTGCACCTGCTCCTCTTTATAAACAGTGAGTTCTTTTTGTTTTGTTAATTGCAATTTCACTATATTTTTATTTAAAGTAATCAATGTTTTCTTTTTCTTGAATTATTTTTCAATTTCTTTTGTGTGTGTGACCTATTTTGATTAAGTTTTAGTGTTAAAATCTTATGAAATATTTTTGATTGTTTTTTTATGTACAAATTGAAATCTGTCTTTTATTATATGTATTGTTTATTATACAAAACCATTTCTTTAACTTTTTAATTCATTATCAAAAACATGACGCATTTCAACATGTTGGGATTTCAGTTTCTTTATAATCAAATCTTATCATTCTTGATATTGGTTAATTTTTTTATGTAATAATTCTATAACATATTAATTTTGAACTCTTACTGTAAAATTTATTTATTTTATTATTCAGTTATTTTTTTATTTATTTTACTTTTATATTTAGCAAATCTTATTATTTTATGCTCTCTCCTACAAGCGTTTGTTATGTTTGTTAGTTTAGTTTATTATTTTATGAAGAGAACATTAAATTCTATTCACATATGTATCCTAGTTTGAAAAGAACTATATACTTATGTTTTAGTAAATTTAATGATTCTGTCACACATTAATAAATTTAGAAGTTCAACCATGTTTAAGGAAATTTTATTATATTTGATGAATCAGTTTGGTAGTTTTTATTTTGTTTAATTTTAAATTATTAAAATCCCTCAATATGAATACCAATAAATGAATTACTATAATTATTGAGATAATTTAATTTACTTTTTAAATTTAATTTTACTTACATTTTATTTCAATATAAATTATTTTGCTTTTCAGAATCTTGAATGCTTTTGCTGAAGAAAGTGCTACTGAAGATGCAGTTTATTATTTGGGTGAAGCATTAAGAAAAGGAGTTATTAGTCTTGATCTTTTCTTAAAAGTGAGTATTTCTAAAATTTCAGTTTCATCTATATTTAAAAATATTAATATTAACACTCATATTTGAAAACAATTTTAGTAATTTTCACTTAACTATCCCTTAAAATATGATAATTATATTTTACCTTTTTAAATGATTAATTTAGATTGCCTTTATCTCATCTGCACTTAAAAAGAATTTATATACATAAAAAAAATTGTTTATTTTTAATAATTAAAATCTTTTTTTATGGCAGTTATTAAAAACTAATTTTGGAGAAATTAATTGTTTGCATGTATGTGCTGTTTAATGTTGTAAAATTGGCTGACATTTTTTTTGTGTATGTGTGGGGGTTAGATCTGTTTAATTCTTTTACAAATAAAGGAAAATGTTTCAAAACAAGCTTAAATACGTCAATGTTGAAGTGAAATATTGCATAAATAATAAATGAATGAATGCTTTAAAGTATATATTTTTTTAAAACCCGTAGCTACCCATTAAGATAAATTTATTTAATTTTTCTTTTTATTCACTGGAGGGAGAATTATTATAATTTCTAACTCAATGCCTTAAAATTGGGCTGCATGTTTAAAAGTGACAATTACATCACATACATATTATCTGAAGTAGGATAGATTTTGCTGTTCAAGTTTTAGACTTAAATCATGTAATTTATTAGAACTGATTTCCTATATTCCTATAGTTATTATCTTTCTTAAAATGATATTATTTTTATTGTCTTCATATATTTTTAAAAATCAACTTTACTATAATAGTATTTGGATATTGATAACTAACTAAATGATCCTGGACTTGCCCTATTTTACTAAGATTGATACAGGCATTTTCGAGTGCATAGCTGAAATCTAAGGGTGAAAAGTAATTAATGATTGATGACTTATATGGGGGGATGATATTATTCTGTTTTCACGCTCAAAATCACGCCCCATTTTGTTAAGCACTGGTTTACATACATTAGTTGGGCTTAAGGAATTAAATCTCCGCAAATGTCAAATCAAATATGAAATTAATTAAAAGGTGGTGCATGTTGAATGAAGAATAAAACCTAATTAACAAAAGGTATTAGCTGTGAAATTTGTTTCAAGTTTTTGAAATGCAGTTATTATTTACTACAACTTTTATGCAATAAAGTCATGATATATTGATAACATAAGTATTAAAGTTCTAATGTTAATTTTTTTTTTACAGCATGTCCGCTCCTTGTCATGGAAGCAATTCATGTTGAAGGCACTGATACAAAAATGCCGTGAAAAAGCCAACCTCCCACATTGATGGTAGATGTTCCCAAAATACAAAAATGCCAGCGATTTTTCGAAAATAAGGGACTGTACAATAATATTCTTGATTTTACGTTTGAAGAATTCAAAGGCATTACACAAGCATAAACATATTCCGTTTTATTAGAACCTTGTATAATATACATTGTTTGATTGTAATAAATATTTTAATTTAAATAAACCTGTTATAATATTTCAGTCATAAAAATCTGCTTTCATTTTGGTTGTGATTTCTATGAACAAAGTGTTTTCTATATTAACACATACAAGTTTTAAACTTAATAGGAAGTCTGTTGTGCTGGATAATGCTTTAAAATTCTTTAGTCTGAAGTACGGTCCTGATATGGAGAAGGTTTCTGTCTGTGGCATTCCATGCAAGGTTTATTAGATTTTTGCAATTATCTGTTTTTCATTTGTTTTTGAGACACTGTGCAATTAAAATTTAGGCCAATATTATTGATGAATTATTAGTTATCTGTGAATAAAGCTATTTTTGTGAATTTTATTATTATTTTGAGTATTATTCCTTTTCACGTTTTTATTTTTTAAATTTATTGTTATATATTTTTATTTAATTTTTGTGTATCATTATTTAGAATATTTTAATTGTTTGTGTTATTTGTGTCATTTATGTTTGATTGATTTTTATTTACTATGTCTTAAAATATTGGTTTAATTAATTGATCTTAAAAACATTTCAATTTTAATTGATCATTTTTCTAGAATCTGCTTAACAAATGTTTTTTTTTATTATTTGAAAATTGAGTTATTAATTAAAAAATTGTCTTTTTATTGGTGAAAAATGCTTAGAACATTGATATAATGTGTAAATTTCATATTTTAACTTCAGAAATTTATAAATGAACTTTCATCCTTTTTTTTTAAAAAAAAAATCATTTTTTCTTAAGTTTCTCATAGTGTGTGTACTTTTCATAAGAATATTATCTTGAGAAAATCGTAATTTTATTTCTACAATCTAGATCAGAGATAGAAATCTACATGATAGAATAATGGAGTTACTATAATTACAGTTATTTATTTATTTTTGGATTTTCTTGTGATTGATTATTTTAGTCTACTTACTTGGGAATAATATAGGCCATAAGCGAGAACGAATTAACGTTAAATCACATCTTGCTGAATTTCCTTTCTGTAATATACATATTGATTATTTCTTCATTGAACCTATAAAAAATCACTGAATGCCAAGCCATGTTTGAAGGGAGAATGATCTGGTACTTCTAATTAATAGTACCAGTAGACAGACAGGCTGTTAGCCTTTAAAATGTATTTCATGTTGAAATATGGATCTGGTGAAGTTCTTTTCATCATAGTATAATCATTGCTACTTTGAATTTTTTAAAAATAGGATTTGAAAAATCTGTATTTTTGAAACATAAATTATTTAACATATATTTGTTTTGTTTCCAGTATAACAGGATCATTTCTTGAATTTATTAAGAATATACAGATAAAAAGGTTTTAAAATATTTCTGATAAAAGTCATGAGTTTTTATTTATACACAAATTGTTCTGTAGTAAAATCTGTTATGTTTGGGGATTTTAAGGTTTTTTTAATATCTGTTTTTAAAAACATGAAGTCAATAATCTTTTATCTTATAAAATTATTTTATTTTTGAAGTTAAAAATAATAATTCAGCTACATTTTAAAATAAAAAGCTCATTTTTAATTATTAATTTTTTATTTAACTGAATATGAACTTGATTTAGTGCATTTTAATTTCATAATTTTTAGTGCTCCACCCTCTTATATATATGCTTTTACAACAAGATAATTTTTTTGTTACCATTTTAATTACTGAAAGATTAGAACAGTATTGGGAATTATGTACAATGGTTGCATTATTTGATCTACATGATCCAATTAGATCAAGAGTTTCACATTGATTTCTTGTGTTTGCCACTTGAATGAGGTTTTATTTAAAACGTATAAACATTATGCCTGTTTTTTTTTCTATTATTTTTTTTAAGGTTGCAGTATATTTCACAAAGAAAAATGCATGGTTGCAAATGAGATAACTTAGAATTTATTTAATTCAAAATAAGTAATATATAAATGGTCTGGTATTAACTGTTTAGTGTGAAATAATGTTATTTTATATTCATTATATGTATTTATATAATTGATGATTCCAACTTATTTATGCTCAAAAATTATAATTTTGTCCCTCAAATTTGGGGTTTATTTTAACATTTGCATTATTCGGGTTTTTATTTTCCCATAATGGTACTTCCACATACAAAAAACACTTTAATTTCAAAATTCTATTCTGAAGCCGCAAAAGTTCAGAATACTTTTTTGCATCTTATTTTTTTCTTCCTTACTTCTTCAAACTGTGTTTCCCACTAATGGTTCTTACTTTTTTATTCTTTAACTGCATTTTATTTTCAGGCAGCACACTACTTATGTAAACAAATCCATTTTTTTTAAACTTTAAAGAAAATTGATATAAAAATCTGCATTTATTTAAATAAACAAGCTTTTTTTTCATTAAAAAATTCTCAATTATTTTTGATGAGTACTGCTGTTCATCATTGTCGGTTTGCACAATCAATTTCATGACTAGTTAGAACTCGATATTTAATTCAAGGGATTAATAAAAATCTGACACTTTTCATAATATCATGAAAAATAAAACTTATTTAAGAACTCCATCACTGTTTTTCTATAAAATAAAAATTTTACACACATTCATACATGCATCTGTGTGTGTTTTATGTTTATTTATTAAAATATAGTATATAGAAAATTTTAACTGTAGAAAAAAAATTAGTATGTTTTTCTGCTGCTCATTCTTGGAGCTATTCAAATATGCAGTTATACAAGTCAATTAATTATTTGGTGCATACTTTTTGGGGGGACTCATTAATTTCTGCTTTTGAAGATGGTTTGATAGGGCTATTTGATTTGAAAACAAATTAGTAAAGAATGAATAATTTTAATTTTATATTTCAAATTGAACAAATAAATGAAAAACTAAACAAGAAGTGTTTAAATAAATGGTTTAGTGAGAAGTGTTGAAGTAAATTGTTTTGATTCTCATAGTTGCTGATACTAACATTAAAATTATAAAATAGTTAATATTGCAATCATAATTGTTAATGCTATAGTAAATAAATTTATATGTTCCAAATTTTGACATTTAACTACATATTTTTTTAATTAAAAAAGCTTCAAGTAAAAAATTATTTTGATAACTTCAAAAAAAATTTCATTTTATTTATTAAAGCATCAATGTATTCATTAGCATTATGGGTGTAATAGAATAAGAATTTATTGCACACACAAGTGATCAAAATTGAAATATATATTCGGCATCCAAAACATCTTTAAATGACATGTTGCAATAGCAACTATTAAGAAATTATACCAAATTTTCTCACTATGTCAAATATGTTGTTGTTTCTAATGGCTCTTGCCATGGCCCAGGTCGCTGTTGCTGTCGGCGATTTTAAGGCGAGGGTGTGTCTCTTGTTTTTTTAAAATAGGACCAAGAGTACGTCTTAGCTACTCACGCATGGCATTTGCTTGCACAGCCTCTTTTTATAGGGGGGCAGCATGCTCCAACACAGGGTGCCAATATAACGGGGGAGACGCGCTACTCCTGTACCAGGATGTCGGCATTTCAAATATGCAACATGCTTTATTATAATTAACATTCATTTTCAAAGTAGTTGTAGATTACAAATAATATTTTAAGGTTTGCCATAGGTGGGAAAAGTATCCCCACTCTCATTCCTTAGGTCCCTTTCTTTTCACTTTTCCCGTTTTAAAATTATAAAATTGTCTCCTAACTTAATTTTCTGTGACTTTATGGCATAATATTTAGTATTCTTGAGATATTTTAAGGGAAATATGGAATTTTTTAAAAAATTTAATCATTTTTATTTGCTGAATAATAATTCAACAAATGAAAATTTAAAAAATTGCATGGAAAAACATTTTAGTATATTTGGAACAGTATAAGTTTTAACCTATTATGAAAAGACCAAGGAAAAATAAATCGTTAAAAAATGTACTATGGTATTTAATTTTGATATCCCAATACAATATCGCTCTTTGGAAGTTAATCGCTTCTATCTTAGAAAGTTGTTGCTTTAGAGATTCTGTTTTTCTGAGATCTTGTATTTGAAGTATAGCAATCACCGAAAAAAATTGAAGCTCGAAATTTTGATGAATCTTCACGTTTTTAGCCATGTCTAAACTTTTGGGTATCATGACTGTTTGTAACAAAGATAGTCAAGAATATTTTGGGCTAGACGGATAAAATTAAAGATGTATTAATTTTTTAAAAAAATTTAGAATTTTTCAACAAATTTCCTGATTTCTATCAAATTTTGAGTAAACTTCACTCGGAAGGATTTTAGTTTAATCACATTAACATCTCTATTTGAAGCAACAGTAGAGCTGCTTTGGGATGGACCTGGTAATTCTGAAACGTGGTCAGATAACGTGGCTCCCCCTCTCCAAACTTCTGCACCACACCAGTTAGAGTACGTTTAACATTAATGAAATTAACGTGCTCCATACCTGTCTATACTATGGGCCTTCAGTGGAACTGGGACTCGATCCTGAAACTTCAACTTCCGAAGTTACCACTTCCGAGACCTTACCACTAAGGCACCGCGCCCTCCTACTCAAAAGTCTGGTTGTTCGAATATTAGTTTACAGGTTGAGTACAAAATGAAGAGGTATGGATAAAATTTGGTACACAGATTTAACGTCTATATTGTCGACATCTATTAAATTTTCAAAACCCAACTATACTTTTAAGTAACATGTAAATGCGATAACTTAAAAACGCAATGGCTTGAATATATCAAGTTAGGTATGGGATTTTGTTACTATAATTGTATTTCTGGGTCAAATTGTGTTTTGGAACTTTTGTTAAAAGAGAGGGTTAAAAAACAAATTCAATTTTTGGATACTGTACCGCATGCCAAGATTTATTCGCCAAGGACACACAGTAGACTCAAAGTAAAGGTTACTCAAGATCGTCAATATCTAGCGGTGATGAAGAGGATAACGTCCTTTATTAGAAAATATGCGAGAATGTTTTGAAGAAACCACTCTCTCTGGTAGTGTTGAATAAAGCTTTGAGAAATATAATCAATAAAAAATAATATCTAAAAGGCGATCTTAAATTATTTGATTCATACGTTCGTATTATATATATATATATATATATATATATATATATATATAGCAACATAGGAGAATATATAGCCTTGACTTCGAAGTCGGAAGATCGCGGATTTAACATTTCAATTCTACCTAAATTCTGTCGTACGTGGTGCAAGCTCGACCGATTTTGCGATGAAATGACAGCTATGATGCCATAGCTCTGCGTCAACCTTTTAAAAACGCATCTTCTGTCACAGAAGCATGCCTAATAACAAAGCAATGCTGGTAAAAGCAGGTAAAAATAATTTTTGCCCGTAAACTTGGGGGATATCAATATCTCCTAAACAAAATAACATCATGTTGTGACATAATAAAAAAAGAATTCATTCTTCGTATTAAGAATTGAATCGTTGAAAATTTATGCACTCTTTCTATGAGTAATCAAACAATGGGGTTCCTAAACATCGATTCTTGGCGCCCTTATTGATTTTTTTTTCTTTCATTACACTTTGTGTGAAGCTTCCAGCTAGCGCATTTTGTAAAATAATAATAAAAATAAACAAAATACATGTCCGCCGTCTTAAAATTAAAGAGAAAACTTTCATAAATTTAATATTTAGAGAAATAAATTATCAATACGGATGCGTTTTCTTAAATTTTAGAATTAAGCTGGATAACTTCCATTTCCTTTCTCACATTGCATTTTGCGCGATATTTTTTATTTTATCAGAAACTGCTGAAAACCTAACTTTGCATTAATCAGAAGTGCACATGGCATTAAATTTTTTAAATCTTTGGCTTATTAATATAGTATTTCGCATTGCTCTTGTGAGTAATTCAAGGTGTACACGTTGAGAATCATTGATCCACCACAAAATTCTAAAGAATGGTAAAGTAGAATTCCATCAAAAGTATACAGAATCTTTTTATAGCTTTCTGAGAAAATATGAATCAGATATTCATTGGGAGTGCCATCTTCAAGCAACTTCGTTATATAATGCAAATAAGAATTTGCATAGTGATGCAACTTTAGAACGAGAACACTCAGTTGTGGAGTCATTTGCATTTCCACCTGCTGGAACTAGCAAGTTATTATACGATGGAAATGCAGAGTAAGACGGACACACAAAACAAAATGTCATAAATCAGGAAAAAAAGGGTTGAAACCACGATACAGTACTATATAAGCTACACTTACGAATGTTTCTTCTTACTTTAATATGACAAATAAAAAATGGTTTATTAGTTAGATGATAGTTTAGCTTCACTTATTAATTATTAAGAAAGACGAATGATATATATATATATATATAT